>JADRCH010000032.1:9365739-9399220 GCA_019843965.1 Rhynchomys soricoides | reverse complement strand
GAGGAGAGGAGAGGAGAGGAGAGGAGAGGAGAGGAGAGGAGAGGAGAGGAGAGGAGAGAGAGAAACAGTGTATCAGAGTTCTCCAGAAGCTTTGTTTAAACTGAGCCTTGGACTCCTGATTTTGTAGGTCTGGAGTGGGACCCAAGAATTAGCACTTCCAAGGTCTTAGAAACAGCTCAGTACAGATTGAGAACTTAGTGTGCAAGAGGCTAACAGTTCCGTTCTTGGCACCAATAAAAAAGGGGAGACACTTCCAATTCTTAAGGGGGTGCTGATGCTACAGGAGAAGGAAGGACCACAATGGCTGGCCACCTGGCTTTGCCTCACAGAGAGAACATCACTGTCAAGAATTGGGCATTGGACCTCGGGGTCCTGAAACCGGACTGGGTGCTGGATTCCAACACATGAGATTCGACCCCAGCTCTAAGGTTCAAGGCTGTCCTCTAGGCCTCTAGAATGCTCTGGTGCCTTTGGAAGCACGCGAGGCAGTTCAGAAATATTTTTGGAAAAAGAATCCGTGGCAGACAGGAAACTACGACAGCATTTGGACAGGCTCGGTGGAAAGCAACAAGAAACATCTGACTTAAATTGCTTTGCAAATGACACCATTTTAAAAAGTAGAGGGTGGGGGGGACCCTGGGCCAAAATGTATTTTTAAAGATTTATGGCCTCCAGAGTGTTAGCTCAACAGGCGAAGAGGCTGTGAAAGAGAGCCACCCAGTGTGACTTCTGCTCAGGCTTTTGGGAAGCCTCCTGCTTGGTCTTGAAGCCAGGCTTTTCCAGCCCGTTTGCCTGCCTGACCCGCCAAGCCCTGCTCTGCCCACTCTGAAAATATTTGTGTGTGTACCTGCACACGCCCCTCTCTCTCCCCCTCTCCTTCCCCACCCCGTGTGTGTGTGTGTGTGTGTGTGTGTGTGAGAGAGAGAGAGAGAGAGAGAGAGAGAGAAAGAGGCAGAGAGAGAGAGAGAGAGAGAGAGAGCTCACAGACACACGGGGGTGGGGGGGGTGGGGGAGGTAAAAGGTCAACTTCAGATGTTATTCCCAGGTGCTTCCTTTATTGTTCTTGTGAGACATGGTCTCTCTCTCTCACCTGGAATTCACTGATGATGCTGACTGATACAGCTGTCCCACCTCTAGCTATGGGATCACAAGCACTCACCACGACACCAAGCTTTCTCACATGGAACTTAGATTTTCAGACTTGTGCGGTTTACCAGTTGAGCCTTCTCCCCAGCCCTGAGAAGGTTCTCTGACACACACTTTAGGAACTGCCAGTCCTCAGCCTTGTGGACTCCTTTAGAAGCAAACAAGAGACCCCATACATCCAGCCCTCTGCCAGCCTTGGGGCAGAGGAGGACACTGAGACACGGGGACACAAAGGCAGCCTTTCCAAGGCTGACACTCAGATTATAGTAGGGGCAAATCACAGCTCCAGTCATACCCAAACACTTGAAAGCAATGATCTAGAAGCAGAGTTCAGCTCTCTGTATCTGAGGGCTCCGCGCCTTGCAGATATAATTGACATAAGACATAAAACAATTGGAGAGTTGAGTGTTCTGAGCCTGTATGGACTTTTTTTCTGATATGAGATTGAACTTAGAGCCTTCCACGTGTGACATCCAGAATCCAAGATGCATCCAGCAACAAGGCATTGACAGGATGTAGGACTATGTCCTTTGGTCATAACTGCCCATATCTTGCCATTGTGACTCCCCCCCACCCCCTGCCATGAGCAAGCAAGACCCATCTACCCCAGCCCTTCACAGATGTGTATAAGGCAGGATATCCTAGGCCCATGTAAACTACCCCTTCCTGCCAGATGGCTGCAGGTCCTGGCACAGACCATGTAATCCATGCCCCATGCTCTGAAGGAATAAACAACGGTCTGACCAGTTCTGTCCGGCTCTGCTGCTCTCCTGCCCTAGCTGTCTCATACCAGGTTGTCTAGAAGCAACTCTGCAAAGGGCCTTCAGTGATTAGTGTAGGCCTTCCTGGATGTACAGCATGCACCTGCAGGCCCCTGACCTGAAGCCTAGCATGCATCTGCAGCTACATACCTACACGCGCAGCCTAGCCAACACCTGCAGCCCACACACTAATAGACACCTGTAGCCCAGAATGCACCCGCAGCCCAGCGTGCATCTGCAGCTCGGCATGCATGCACCTGCAGCCCAGCATGCACCTGTAGCCCAGCATGCACCTGTAGCCCAGCATGCATCTGTAGTGAGCACACACACTTTCAGTCCAGCATACACCTGCAGCCCCTATATACACCTGCAGTCCAGCATACACCTGTGGCCCCACATACACCTGCAGCTCACTGTGTACCTGAGGCCCTGCAGACACATGCCACACACCCCTTCAGCCCAGCCTATGGGCTGCAGCGCACGCGCACACATACACACACACACACACACACACACACACACACACACCCGCAGCACTTTCCGTCTCCCAAGCCTTTGTGACTCATGTATTCTCACGACAGATACGCACATATGGTTGCAGGCTGAGCGCGAACGGCATGAGCAAACGCCTCAGAGGCTAGGCAAATGTGGCGGGCTCCCAGCAGCCACCCTCTGCTGCTCCACTCTTTACTAACCATACATGTCTCCCTACACTGCTTATGTTTACAGATACCCTTACCACCCTCCTGCTGGACCCCATGCTGAAACTTGACCAGGCCCACCCAGAGATGAACCCAGACATCTTTATCCTACCGAAGCAAGCCCATGCCAGCTACCTATGACTGGCTCCTGCTTCTTACGTTCATCTTCCCTGACATAGAGCACACTCCTGGGAAGTCAGCCCATATCAGATGCTACAGAGCAGTGGATCTCAACCTTCCCAATGCTGTGTGTGACTCTTTAATACAGTTCCTCATGTTGTGGTGACCCCCAGCCATAAATTTATTTTTATTGCTATTTCATAACTGTAATTTTGCTACTGTTATGAATTATAATGTAAATAACTGATATGCAGGATATTTGATATATGACCACTGTGAAAGGGTCATTCAACAACACCCCCCATCCCCCGCCCATGACCTACAGATTGAGGACCACTGGTCTGGGGCATCCTGGCCCTTGGGGTCTGAGCACAAGAGATGTTTTTCTTGGTACCTTTGCTCTGTCATGGAGAATTTAAGCAGGAGTGGGGTCTTAAAATATTTTCTTAAGTTTTAATTACACTTATTTAAAGGGACACATGCATGCATATATGGGGGTCAGATAACTACCTGCAGGAGCTGGCTATCACCTTCCACCACATGGGTCTCAGTGATGGAATCTGAGTTAGCAGCAAGCAGAGGCATCTTGTCAACCTGACTTTAAGATCTTAAGGACTGCAGCCAGCATAGAAGGCCATTCCCAGCAATATCCTTTGGGTTGCACCACTGGGCTTTCTTGCCCTTCCCCTTTAGCCCACCTTCAGTAGAAATAGATCCCGTGTGTCCCCTTTAATACACAGCCATAGCCAGTCTTCCCAGACTCCTGGACACCCTTCCAGATAAGCTGCTCAGGGAGCAGGTCCAGCACACTTCAGTGGAAGAAGACATTCCAGGGTCCCCTTGGCTCCTTAGTGCACATGCTTGGACAGAGACTTCTGCAGGCCACAAACTGCCTGCTTATGTGGCAAATGTCTGATGTGCTGAACCTCATCAGCCAAGCTCCCTAAGGAAGGGCTGAGATGGCATAGGGTGGGCACAGTGTGGGGTTGGGTACTCCTCTAGAGCGGCTGTGCTCCACACTTTGCTCCCTTACCCAGTAGAAAACCCCTCAAGCATTGCTGTCACTGGCCTCAACAGTGACAACTGGGTCTGATGCCACAGGGCCCCTCTCCCCTCAATTATGTCCTAATAAATGTCTAATTACTGCCTAAGTCTACTCTCTGTTGTGACAGCGCAGGGAATGGCCCTGTTTGAGAGAGAAAGGCCACATCAGGGCTTACCCCTCAGGACAGGTGGGAGATCCCGGAAGCTAGCTCCTGGGAACTCTCTCAGCCTCAGAGAATGGCCAGGGAGGAAATCCAAGGACCATCAGTGCCCAGGACATCACTCCACTGCACTGTGTCTCTGTTTGTACCTCCCTGGCTGGCTGGACTATTATGCCTCGGCTCCTCTTTAAGCCCCCACCCCAGGCTCACACACTCAGACCCTCCGCCCAGAGGTGCTCAAGGCTGACCTCAAATCTCCTACTTATGATTTGATAATTATTCTCATCTCAGAATTGTGGGGAGAGAAGAAAACCAATGCAGTGTCAACAACCCGTGTAACTCAAGGGTGGCTCCATTTCACGAGTTAAGGCCCCCGATGCTACCCCAAGCACAGTCCATAGACCATATATACAGCCTCAGTTGGGTGGAGAGAAACAAACTTAGCCCTTCCCTTGAACACAGCCCCTCGGGTGTTCTGCCTGGGCAAGGAAGCATCAGAGCACAACTAAATGTGTTTGAATTAAAAGGAATAGAAAATAAATCTGTTTCTTCGCTCTGAGACAGAATTGTTGTGTGGCCTCCAGATGGACAGCCCAGTGACAAGGGCGGTCTCACCTTCCCGCCAAGCTACCCAACCAGGATGCTGGCACTGACCGTGGAAACTGGAGAACATCTCTCTTAGGGACAGTGAAATGAGAGACTGTGGCTCCCGGAGTCCCTTCTGTTGTAATTAAGTTAGCCAGAAATCCACCTAAGATAGTAAATTCCATACCTGACCCTCTAATTACTGCCAGCAGGCATTGGCAGACAATTACTTTCTGAAATAGTCCTCGGTGGGTGAGAGGCAAAGAGCTCTCAGGATTCATCCCCCCGGGTGCCAGCTGAACACACCCCAGGGTGGCCCAGCAGCTGCCCAGTACAACTCTCCTCCCTTCCTCCTCTCCCTGCTCAGGCTTCAGCCACCAGACAGCCAGCTCTCCAAAGAAAGCTGCAAGCCATGGTCTTGGGGACTGGGATTCCCGGGGCAGAGGCACTGCCCTCCATAAACCCAGCATGCCTCCCAGATGACAGGGGCCAGCACACTCATTAAATCCTAATGACCTCATGAAAAACACCCCTGCTGCTCTCCAAGCGTGCAAAACAGAAAGTGTACCTCCTTGGGCTGCTACAGCTGCAGCTGCGGCCACCGCCAGGGGACAGGCCTTTTTCCCTGGGTCAGGGAAGCTGCTGTCCTCCAAGAGACCACTCTTGGCTTCTTTCTTCTCCAGTGCAGGGGCTGGGGCTGAAGCCTCCATCTCAGAGGCTCATACTCTTGGGTGGCAGACCCTGGAGGAAAAGGACAAAGACATTCAGCCACGACATTGCACCCAAACCCAGCAGGGAAATACCAAAGCAGATTCACACCACATAAGCCTACAGCACCAGAGTTAACTCAGTCTCTTAATGCAGGGAGGGAAGGCTTAGATAATTTTGACGTAGTCATCCTGAGAATCGACGGGTCTGCTTGCCAAACAGCCACAAGGACAACAGCTGAACATTTTAGTTTGGTTTTTTTTTTTCAACCTGGATTAAAAAACAAAACAAACAGAACAGCAACAAGTTCTTAATGATGAGAGCATCCAGGAGCAGAGAACCACCTGACCTGCAGAAATGAAACCAGAACAGAGAGCCTGAAATCTAGGGAAAAAACAGAAATACAACAGCCTTCTCCAAGAACGGCCCCAGACCGCCTTGCTTCTGCCTTTCCTTTGTTGGCTGACTCATTTGGATGTTCATTCATTCATTCATTCATTCAATACTCATATCACTAACTGTTATCATTTGGTGTGACCCATTTGGGGTTGGAAGGACACTTTCTTTTTTTCTTTCTTTTTTTTTTTTTTTTTTGGTTTTTTGAGACAGGGTTTCTCTGTGTAGCCCTTGCTGTCCTGGAACTCACTCTGTAGACCAGGCTGGCCTCGAACTCAGAAATCCGCCTGCCTCTGCCTCCCGAATGCTGGGATTAAAGGCGTGCACCACCACTGCCCGGCGGAAGGACACTTTCATGGGATCACCTAAGACCATTTGGAAACATTTACATTACGATTCATAACGGTAGCAAAATTACAGTTACAAAGTAGCAATGAAAATAGTTTTATGGTTGGGATCACCACAAGAACTGCTGTTATCAGGGCTCACATAGCCCAGGCTGGCCTAAAGCTCACTTTCTATCTAAAGATGACTTTGAGCCCCTGATCCTCCTACCTCTGACTCCTCAGTGTTGGTATTACAAGTGTGTACCATTAGGCCTGGCTTAAGCTATCTTTAAAATCTGTCTCTTTAGAGCCAGAGGTATGGCTCAGCAGGTAAAGGCATCTTGCTGCACCAGGGTGTCAGCCTGGGTTTGTTCAAAGAAATCTCCTATAAAGGTAGGAAGAGAGAACTGGCTGCAGGAAGTTCAGACAGCACGTGCATGCCACTGCATGCAAGCCGCATGCAAGCCACGTGCATACAGTAATAATGATAATAAAATCTGTTACTATGGAGTTCTGCTATCAGAATGGTCACCAGCCACCTGCTGAAGCCTCTTTTCCTTACACTGTCCCTTAGCCTGGCCACAAGCACCACCCTATCAGCTACTCTTAGGTCGTCACTCACTTCCCTCAGGGCTGTGACTATCATTGCTGCACCCAGGAGCAAGCCTCCCAGCAGCCAGCAGTGCCTCTCCAAGAACACACTTCTCCTTTGCCTGCAAAACCCCATTAAGATGCCATCTTCCCCAGGAAGGCCCCTGCTCTGGACAGTCCATGCTCGGAGCCCTACATCAGTCAGATTAGGAGTCTACCTGCCACTCCACATCAGTATGTTCTCACGGATATGCTCATTGTCTCCTAGGTGATTCTAAATCCCACTGGGTTATTGGTCAAGATGGACCAGTAGAGCAAGGAATGGTGGAGCCTGCCTTTAACCCCAACCCTCAGGAGGCAGAGGAAGGCTGGTCTCTGTGAATCTGAGGCCATAATCTACATAGTTAAGTTCCCGGACGGCTACACAGAGAGACCCTGTGTCTAGATAGATAGATGATGGATGGATGGATGGATGGATGGATATAACTGGCCTACCCCCTCTCCCTGAGGTTGATTATATCCCCACCCTCAGAGCTCCTCCCAGGCCCTGCTGGGTCCTTTTTAGCTCTTTACTTTTAATATTTTAGATTACGCTTATGCACACGTGTCTGCATAGGACGAGTGTAGGTATCCTCAGAAGCCAGAGGCGGTAGACCCTTTGGAGCTGCAGTTACAGGCTGCCAGGCATAGCAACTTGGAACTGAACTCTTTTGAAAGAGCAGCAAACATTCTTAAACCACTGAATCATCTGGAGCAACTCCTGCTGGGTTCTGGTCCACTTAAGCCTCTAGCAGAGGGAGAGGCTGGCTCCCTGTGCAATCCTTATCTTCCTGGCAAGAGGACCAGGCCCTGTTGACATGAGCCTGGAGATCTAAAGAGTGGGGAGGAGTGGGTGGAAGACAGCGGTGAGTATTTGAACCTCTTCTGTTCCCTTATTCCCATGCACAGACACAGCAGTGGCAGCTCAGCCCCCTCTGTCCCACCCTGACAAGTGGCAGCAACCTGGTAATCCCCAACGTCACTGAGGAGTAACCTCAGGATTCTGTGGGGAGATGAGCTGCCTGAGGTCATTTCCTACAGAGGCGGCAGAGCAAGGCGTCCAGTTTGGTCTTCTGCTGACATGCCACCTTAGAAGCCCTGGGGGGAAACAGCCACCCAAAGAAAAGCCCCATGAGGGGATGAGCACAGAACTGTCAGGGGCTTCAGCACTCAAGGCTGTGACAGCAGATTCTGAGTAAAAGAAACAGCTGCACACAGAAGTACCTGGGATTCAGGGGCCACCCCTCCCCACTGTACAAGTCAACGCCACCAGGAACCCTTCCCCTTACCTCTGCCACAGGAGAGGAAGGCAAGAGACAGAGCCACGATTCTTCATAATTCATAGGAATTAGTGGGATTAGCTCAATTTCTGGGTAAACACCAGGCACCCTGGGTCCCAAGCAGATACTTTCACCCCTCAGGGACAGCCAGTCCCCACTGCACCTGTGTCCTTGTGCGCTCCCATCCCCCACCACCTGGCAACAGCAGGGAGGGGTCTTGCATGGCTTCTCAGGTACTGGGTGATTGACGAGAGTCTATATGGGTTGATTCCCACAGGCTACACAAAAGCTTCTTCAAAGAAGGGTCTGAGAGCCACAGGACACTCCAGGGGAGGAGAGTCAACCCCCACTTTCTTTTACAGCTCTGGAAATGGCTGCACATTCCACAGGAATCTGCTACACCAAGGGGAGCCTGGGCCTGTGCTGGGGAGGAGCCTCTTTCCATTAGAGATTTTACCCAGGTCCCAGGCCCTCTGGGGCTTTTCTACGAGCTCTCATCCAGACTTATGACTAGAGAATCCACAAAACGTGCAAAGAAAACACTGTGCATGTGTTGGTGTGTATTCACGGGTGTTGGGGGGCAGTGCACGTGGAGGCCATATGTTAACATCGATGCCTTCAGTCACTCTATGGTTTGATAATGATGATGACATTGAAATAGGGTCTCTCACTGACCCTGGAACTCACAGATTTTGATAAACTGACTTTTGGTGAGTAAGCCCCAGGGATCCCCTGCCTAGTTTCAGATTATAGAAGTGTGCTGCTGAGCCTGGCTCTTTATGAGATGCTGGGAATCCAAACCAAGGCCCTTAGATTTGTGTGGCTAGCAGTTTACCAACTAAGCCATCTCCCCAGCTCTCCATGTTTTTAAGACGTTCCATGAGTGCAGGGCTTAGCAGAACATGCCTGTAAACCCAGGCATGGAACCAAGGCCTGGAAGTTAAGGGGTCCAAGCATTCATGGTCAGCCTGGAACATATGCAAAGATCCTGTTTCAAGAACAAACAAGAAAGCTCTTCAAGGGTTCTGTCCTGTGAGCATTCGAAGGACCGTGAGGAAAGTGTCTACCAGTCGATGTCTGTCTCCAAGTAATTTCTAAGCAACAATTAAAACAAGACTTTATGAACTAAATATCTCATTAGGGCCAGAAAAAAGTAAGTGCTTGGGAAAAGCCTTCACCACGAAGCTGGAGGACCTGAGTTTGATACTCAGGACCCTCATGGCTGAAGGAGAGAACAGACTCCTGAAAGGAAATGGTGTCGCCTCTCCGAATGAACGGGGTGATAGAGGACAGTATTGTGAACCTGTTATCACCATCCTCCACAGCATTGAATACCACAGCATTGAATACCAGCTCTGCTCACCTTGGCTTCCTACTCAGGGCATCACTAGAAGCCGAGCCTCCAACCCTGCACTTGGTGTGCAGTGAGAAAGCCCAAGTGTTGCCATATCACAAGCATGGTGACCTTGCAGCTGCTGCACTTAATGTAAAGTGGTGTCTTCATTGAGTCATGCTTTCCGTTCCATCATCTACAGCACGCTGGTGGATGATAACCATACCAGGTGTTACAAGGACCACGGCACAGGCCAGGTTAAAGAGACTTCCAGGACAGGCATGAATACACTGATAATGGGCAGAATGAGGAACTCACCCTGAAGCCCGGACTCCCGGAGACCTCCCAGCACCTGGCTGCTTTGAACTCCTTTGGTGAGTGAGTCACACACATGAGCACTTCCTGGAGTGAAATCAACCTCCAGGAGGGAGGCAGGACCTGGTCTCCCAGCCAACACAGCCACTGCAGGTCCTGGCACACTTACGTCCCTTCTGATCTCAGCCAGGCAGCATGCATGCCCAGACTCACATGCATGAACACATGGGATTGTGTGCACAGAGCATATGCAACATACACTGCACTATTTGGGAACAAAGGTGTGTGTGTGTGTGTGTGTGCAAGCACAGCTATACATACATACATACATACATGTCAGAAGGAGTTACACACACATGCACTCATGCACACACAACACATGTGCAAAGACACACAGAGATCAGATAGGTACGTATACACACAAGAGCTAGTGAAAACCCACCCTGCCTTGATTGCAGACATTTTTTACATGTATTTATTTAATGTATGTGCATACACATGCACATCTGTGGACATCCAAGGACAACTTACAGGGTAGGTTCTCTCTGACCATTATGGGCTCCAGGAATTGAACTCAGGTCATTAGGCTTGGTGGCAAGTGCCTTTATCTAATGAGCCATCTCATCAGTGGGACACCTTCTCTGTATGTTTCTTTAAGACTCACGTAGCTCACGTTGGCCTGAAAGTCACCATGCAACCAAGGATGGTCTTGAACTTCTGTTCTTCCTTCCTGCACCTCCCAAGTGCACCACCACGCCTCATGTGTGCAGTGCCAGGGATCCAACCGAAGGCTTTGTGCATGCACGCCCATCCCTACTTGCTTTTAATATCAAATTACATAAACCATGAACACTGCTGGAGTGGAAGGGGGCTAGCATGCAGCATAGTGAGCAGGTCAAAAATAATCACACAGTGCCAAGGCTGGCAGTTTCAGAGCAAGCAGGGCTCTGGAGAAGACAGACATTCCAGAAGCAGCCCTGTGAGAACCCTGGTCATCAGTTCTACAACCCCCCCTGGCCAGCTTGGCTTAAGGACCCCCCGGACCCCCTCAGCTCAAGCTTTACCCAGAAACCTGCAGGTTACAAAATGACCCACTGCGGCAGGTCACAGCCACACCTAGTAAAAATCAGCCCCAAGGCAATGCACCTGCCCCTTTCCAGCCCCTAGAATTTCTTTCTCCAAGCACAAAAGCTCCTGGATTTGCAAGGCCCTGGGCTAGAGAGCTGGTGTTAGGAAAAGTGGTAATTAACCCTAATTCACTGGCTGGGCAGGGGTTGGGCCTCCAGTGCCTGATGAGTAGGCCTCTTTCCTGAGTATCAGAAAGGTTTCCTTCTTCCTCAAGGCTGCAGGGAGGACTTGTGGCACAGACTCTAGAAAGCATCCCAGCCCCCACTGTCTACTCAGGTCTATTCCCTGGGAACACAGGCCGACTCCATATCCTGTCCTGGCACTCCTGGGCTTCCTTACCCTGATCATTCAGTCTTTCTGTCCTGCTTACACCGTGGACTTCAAGACCCAGAACTCTACATCAAAGATAACTAATCCACAGTCCTAGGAGTCCAGGCAAGAAGGTGACACCATTACAGGAAGGGCATTGACTGTGGACACCAGAGATGGAGCATGCATTTGGACAAAGCCCAAGTCTCAGTTTTCCCATCTGTAAAACAGAGGGGAGCAGAGCCTTTCTCTCAAGCTGGGCAAGTAGAGTCCCTGTAGCCACGGGAGAGACTCTGAGACTGGATAACAGAGCTCTACCAAGGCCCTTTCTGACAATGGACCAGCCTTAGTCTCCCAAGCTAGATCTTGAGAACACAATACAGTACAGCAGCATTTTATAAGATAGAATCTCCCTAGATCCCAACCTCTCACCCCACCCCCATTGTCAGGTCCACTTCTTCTCCTAGGACTTGATGCCCAGAAGGCCACAGTCTCTCCCTGGCACCCCTTCCAGCAGAGGAGTGAACCACACTATGAGGCCACATCTGCAAGCAAACAAGAGTGCACTGTGTAGCCTGCCTGCCTGCCAGACCTAGAAGGGCTGATGCGCTACAGCAGTGTTGTGTATTTATGAAGCTGGAAGGGAAAACAAGGCTGGCTCTGCCCTGGGAAAAGAAAATAGACTGCTTAGCACAGTCCTCAGCAGGGGAGCAGGCTGTAAAGATGTCAGGGACAGACCAGGGCTCCTTCAGCTGAGAGCAAGCTGAGCAGCCAGGACCAAGGGCCATCAAAGTACCATGTACACTCTGAGAACAGAGAGGTCTGCATCCCCTGGCGGCACCAAGGCCCCACTTCCAAACCTGGACCAAACTCACCACCCCATACCATCCTAAGCTTGAGTTTGCCACTGTTTGTGAGTGGCCATGCTGGATCCTCTGTCGGGGATGCTAAACTCCCTTTGGGCTGGGCTAGGCTAGGCTAGGCTAGAGTTTCACTTGTTCCTATGACCCCTAAAATGATGGTTCCTTGGCCCTGCTTGTTTATCTGTTACTCTTTCTGTTTGCCTGACTACAGGCTGAGTCAACATTTGATGACTGACACAGAGTCTAGTGTAACATAGGAATGTTCTCAGGGCACTCAGCAAGCACCCCTTTTTTCCTCCTAGTATCACCTCAAGACTTAGTTCTAATAAGAACAGAGCAGCCAGCAGGTCTCAGCTTCTATGACCCACTGACAATTCTCTGAGGAGTGCTGGGTTGAGGGCAGCAACAAACTATTATGCTAGACCGTATACAAGTTGATGTAACCATCAACTTATAATGTCTGCCACGGGAGATGCAGTATTTAACTGGTAATGTCTGTTGTGGGCAGTGCTATGGACACTAGGTTGACAAGAGGAAACCAGTTTACATAAGGTCTTCATGTGGGTCCCTAACGACAGGAGGGGGGCTATCCCAAAAGCTATTGCCTGAAGGTAGGATATGTTCTTCTAGCAGAGCTGCCTTGTCTGGCCTCAATGGGAAAGGAGGTGCCTACCTAGCCTTGTAGGGACTTGAAGTGCCAGCAGGGGTTGGGGGGGGTGGGGATAGGTGACCAGGAGGGGGAGGGGGGACAATGAGTGGGATGTAAAGTAAGTAAAAAACAAAAATTAAATTAAAAAAAAAGTTTACCTTCCCTTAATCCTAACTTACATAGTGAATTAAGACTTCACTATGCAAGATGCTTGGTGCAGAAACTTAATATCTGAAGAGCACCTACTGTGTTCTAGAGCACAGTAGTTCTTGTGATAGATAAAAAAGTGACTTTATCAATTAAAAAGCAAGGAGCTTGCTGGGCATGGCGGCACACATCTTTAATGCCAACACTTGAGAGACAGAAGCAGGCAGATCTCTGGGAACTAGGAGCCAGCCTGGTCTATATAGTATCTTCCAGGACAGCAACGGCTATGTGGAAAGGCCCTGTCTTAAAAAAAAAAAAAAAAAAAAAAACTAAGAGATTCTGAACCATTAAAAGCAGTTTTCTCCAAGTGAAACTCATACTAAAGGGTGGTACTTTAGAGTCAAGGACAGGCAAGGCCTCCCTGTGCACTTAAGGAGCAAAATTCAAACCACAGAACAAGACCCAGGTCCTCACACTAGGTGGAGTCTGAAGAGGCTGAAGGGCTTGGGGAGTGTGCAGACCCAGGACAAGCCTTACTTCTGACTCTGACTTAAGTGACCTCAGTCGATTCTCAGAGGTTTTCTTGAGGAAGCGGCTGGACCTTCCTGGCAGCAGTTCTGCGCTAGCTACAGGGAAAGGTGCTACCTTGATGACCAGACGCCTTGTCTCTCCCAGAATGTGCAAAGAACCAAGTCTAGTTCCTGTCTAAGCTTTATTCCTAAGGACTTACAGGCTTCTGACCAGGTTTACAGTACCAGACATCAATTCGTTCCTTCAGACTTAAATCCAATTTTTTAAAAAATCAGCTTGTTATTCCCTTCCCAATTGCACTGCTGTTACAGCAGTGAGTGCTTTGTCTAGCATCTCAGTAGCATAGTACTGCACAGCTGAGTAAAATTTGAGGCTGCCTGGGACTGAGCGTCCCTGGACCCAATTCCTCTCACTCTTCTCCCTCCAGCCCTAAGGTATTGACAATGGCCTTCAATCTCACCCAGGCTCCCCAGTAGCTCAATCACAGTGTTCCTCATCTGATTTACAGCATAGCTGACTGTCAGCCACATTGTCTCCCAAACCAGACTGGCAGGGTGGGAGGCACTCCCAACTCCTAGGCCCAGTGTGAGACGGGCAGGCTGGAGCTCCAGGGAGTATGTTTGAGAGGCCAAAGTTAAGTGGAAACAGGAATTGGGCGCATGGCGGGTGCAGACAGGATCCAAGCTACCGGAGTTTCGAACCACCTACTCTATGTGGAAGGGAGGGTCCCACCATCAAGTCTTCCAGGCCTGGGGTCACAGGGAATAGGGCAGGGCTGGGAGAGCTCTGACTGCAGGTGTAGGGTGGGGCTCTCTCCCTTCCAGGCTCTAGAGAGTACCAATCTCAGCTGGTGTGTGGCCCTGGCATCTCCAAATTCGGCTGCTGCTCTGACTTGCCAAGCTGGAGGCCTCGCCACACCTCACAGGCACCACCAGCCTGTGCCTCTGCACAGACACTACCTTCACCAAGAATATCTCTTGATTATAATAAAACTAGCAGGATCTCACTGGCTAGGCTCTCCCTCCGTGAGGCAGGGTCTATGACCCCAGGCCAGCCTGCCATGCAGTTCCAGGTGAGCCTGGACCCTGCCCAATCCAGGCCTCCCAGCACCATCATTCTCCAAGTTCAGGACCCCACTGGCCTCCTACTCAACTATCTCCCCCAAAACCCACAGGTCATGTCCCAAGGCAGCTATCTGAGAACCCCTTGCCTGGAGTTCTGATGTCCACTTCAGCCCATGGCTCAGTTGCAGCCTGGCACTAACCTACCCAACACTGGGGTAAGGAAAGAAAGTTCTATCTGTTTCCAGACTCAGAATAACACAAGATTCTGGGCTCCTACTGTGCAGCACCTGCAGCTATGTTGAGGCATTCAGCCCCAGCCTCAATGGGAGGCAAAGAATGGCGGGCCAGTATTGATCTGGAGGAGGAAAGCTGAAGGCTAGGCAGAGACGCCTTGGGAGGAAGGACCCTTAACAAATAATGTCAAGAACTAGCAAGTCAGGCCAGCGGAGAACCATGAAGACAGAGCCTGGCATGAACCCTCCGAGCCTCTGCGCTCACATCCCTCGTCCGAACACCTACCCAACTGTGGCATCAACTCCTTTAAATGAAGTACAAGCCATGTCACCTACCATCCAAGCTGAAAGTTTTCACTGGATTCACACTTGGTGCCTCTGGGTGCCTTGACCCTCTGTCCTTAAGCTCCATCCCCTGGGGGATGGCTCAAATAAGTAAAGCTCTTGCTTTTTAACTGTGAGGATGTGAGTTCAATCCCCAAAACCTACTGTAAAGACAGGCAGGCCTGGAGGTGTACAGGAGAATGCCTGGGATGGGCTGACCAACCAACCTAGGCAAACCAAGTTCCCTGCCACTGAGAGACTAGCAAAACCAAACCAAAACCAACCAAACACACACACACACACACACACACACACACACACACACACAAAGATAGAGATGTCTCAGGTAACTGCAACACCAGAAAATGACCTTTGTCTCTGCACACACATACACACATATTAGTACTTTAAAAAAATCAGTGACACAGAAAAAGACTAGATCCTCCTTCCCATTACTATAAGCAAGAGACAGCATGCATGGTGTATGAGTTGAGAAAGTAAGGACTACGTAAGTGATCCATACAGATCCACACCATAGTGACTGCCGCCATCAAACCTCTAACCTTTCATAGCTCTGGCCTACTTCCTTGCCTAGAAGAGCTATCTTTCCCAGTAAACCACCTCTACTTCTACCATAACCCACGTTTTCCTGGTCTAATTCTTTGCTGTGGGGCACAAGAGCCAGGAAAGCCCATCAGATGCCCTTTGGACCCTGATCCTCTCCTATAAGAATGCCAGGACAAGAGGCCTGCATGACCCAGGGCCGAGGCAGTGCCGGGCTATGAGAAGCGAGCCAGAGTCTAGACTGGATTCTGAAGGCCCTGGAGGAGGTGTGATTGGGGGGAGTGGGGCAGGAGAGACAGCCCAGTCCTTAAGAGGACCTGCCTTCTTGCAGAGGACCTGGGTTCGGTTCCCAGCACCCACTTCATGAGGCTTACAACCTCCTGTACCAGGGGAATCGAGCATCCTCTTCTGCTCTCAATGAGAATCTGCTTGCATGTGTTGTACATGCCTACACTCTAGCTAAAGGTCCTAGGGAGCCACAGAAGAATATTAAACCAGAAGTAACACATTCAACGTGCAGTTTACACAGTTTGGACCTGCATTGTCTTCCAACTGCTCTCTAGGAGTTTACACACCTGTGCAAGACCTTGATTTTCCTCTAGCTGCCCACGTAGACTCCTGACTTCAGGGTTTCTAAACCCTGGCGAAGGTAGTAGATGTAATGGAGGGAAATGGCTCATGGAGAGGGCAAGGTAATAGAAGGCCTGGGCAAGGAGAAGGGCATCCTTCTCCTGGGATGGTGGAGGACAGCTCATCCTGGCCCAGGCAGAGAGGTCTGGACCTGACCTTGCCACTTAGCAAGAGGCACTGGTAAGAGATTTAACAATCTGAACTGAGGGGGTGTGTGTTTGTTTGTTTGGTTGGTTTTGGTTTTGGGGTTTAAAGGAATGCAAGGTTTTACGGGTAAGTAGGAAGGGGTCCCCCAAACAGGCTGCCCTCCAAGATGCTGCTGCTGTTTCCCCTCTTCTTCTTTTCCTGTCTCTCTCTTTCTCATTACTTTCCATCTTTGCCTCCCTCTTTCCTGCTTCTTAGCCAGTGCTGGGATAGCACTTCTTCCGGGAGGTAGCTGTGTGCCCACCAGGAAGGAAGACAGGAACCATCCCAAGGTAGGATCAGCCATTACATACCTTCTTGGCTTCCATATGTATTTATGAATTCAGAGCTACTTTCCAGCTCAAAATACGAAATGTGTATGTGTGTGTGTGTGTTTCTACCTAGCCACATCAAGCTTTATGTCTGTGTTTCTGTATATTCACATTATGCTTCCCTTTCCAGAAAGACCTGCTAAGTAAGAACTGAAGGATCCATGCCTTCTGGAAACAGACCAGGGATGTTTATGCTTTTACCAAGAGCCAACCTGCAGGGAACTCACATTCCTTCACCATGAGTGATGTCTATGCTGCAGGATGAGCAAGCTATCTTCTTTCCTAATTACATAAACATAAACACTAATGACACATATATACAGACATGCATGCATACATGCACACACACACACACACACACACACACACACACACACGCGCACGCGCACGCGCGGCCAGGGCAAACAGTCCTAGCAGGCATCAGTTAGGAGCCAGGCTTAGCCGCCCAGGCTAACTGTGCTCCTATTTTTATCCTGCTGTGTGCTCTAGGGCAAGATTTTTTCCTTCCTCTCCCCTACCTCCCTTTGAGAAAGGATCCTCAAACTTGCTACATAACCAAGGAAGAGCTTAAACTATCTGATCCTCCTGCCTCCACATCCAAAGTGCTATGATAACAGGGATGTACCACCACATCCAGTTTATGCCATTCTGAGGTACACTCTCGGCCCAAGTTATTAATACGCCCCTAACCCAAGCTAGGGATTGGTGTGCCTCAACTTCCCTCTCAGAGTAGCTTGAGCAATGGATACAGTGTGCTTGGTAGAGAAAGCCCTCTATGAATGTCACCTGTGATCATTTTTCAGCCACAAGAGTCCACATCCTCGTGTAGGGTAGGGAGAATGAAGACACATTAGGCACAGACCCCACTGGCAATGGCTTCTGCTGCACGCTGAGGCACACCAGTCTCTTCTCCACAGAGCGCTTGCGTCCTCTTGGTTCAACCCCTGTGGTTTGCAGTACTGAAGCAGAGAAGCCAGGAACAAGCCGCAGGTGGTACTGTCCTACTGTCCAGCCTTGGCAGTGCTCATACAGTATGCAAGAGCATCTGGGGCTAGGGGTGTGGCTCAGTTAACAGAGCACTCACCTAGCATGCACAAAGCCCTGAATTCAATCCCCAGCTCTGCATAAGCCAAACGTGAGGGCTTGTGGTTGTCCTAGCGTGGAGAGGTAGAGGCAGAAGGACCTTCAGATCAAGGTCATCCTCAGTTACATAGTGACTTTGAGGCCAGCCTGGGCTACAAATGACTTAACAGCCCGTCCCCAGAAACCTCTAACACTTCCTCTCCCCACACCTTAGACATTTCTACCTGAGTCCCTCAGGCAAGGACACTTGTAAGCTGAACCCAGTCTGAAAGGCCTCTGGCTCCACCCAACATTTCCAGAGGCAAAATCAGGAGCATGCCCAGGAAGATGGCTCCTGTCTGAAAGGCTGAATTCAATCTCCAGGATCCACTCAGTGGAAGGATGAACTGACTCCAGCAGGTTCTCTTCTGACCACAATATGTGTATCGTGGTGCACTTGCGCTGCACGGGCATGCGCACACACACAGACACACACAATATAATTTAAAATAACTTTTCAAACACAGGTAGTTATTCACAGAGCGCCTCTGTCTTCCCAAGCCAACCAGGTGATCTCCTTGTGACAGCTCATGCAAGCAGAAGAGGCCCTGAATGCCTGCAGTGAGCAGCACTAAGCTCTCCAGCCAATCACCTGCCTGGCTACCTGTTCACACCCCTCACCCTGCTGTCCATCCACTAAACCAGGAAGATGGCTCCTGAGGTGACTTCATCATCCTTACGGAGAGCTCCAAGCAGACTCTGAAGCTTCACCCACCTGTCCCACAGACAGCACTGAGCCAGCCAGAGCATGCTGTTTACATGTCTGTCACAGAGAGCAGAGCTTGGCTCAGCCCTACGTCACCTGCCCTGGGAACCTGGCAGGTTGCCCTCTCGGCTCCCCTAATTACCTTCTCTGGCTGTGTGGGTGATGGCATGGGCCTCGGGGACTGAATTAGGAGGGGAGGAGGGGATTTTTGAGTCACAGGTGAGGAAGGACCTATAAGGAGACATAACTGCCAGTTCTGGACTGCCAGGGAGCCACCAAAGAGAAACAATCAGCCGTTCCTCTCAGCAAGCAGAGGAGGGCAAGGCACAGCCCCAGCTATCCCAGGCTAGGTTACCCCTGGCACTTGTGGCCATTAGCTCTGGAGGTCACGAGGCCACAGGAGAACCACAGAAGAGTGGCAGTGGCTCTTTTGCATTTAGCACTTTCTACCTTTCTACCAACAAGCCCAACCCCTCCCAACTGTCCATCTGCCCATCTAAGTTCAGTGCCACTATAAACTGGGCCCTACACACATCTACCAGCTCGGGATGCAGACCCCCACAACCGTCACACTCCACAGGTTCTCCGTCTTCTCCACGCTGCCTACCCTGGGCTTTGTACTGTACCCCACGCTGGCTTGGGTTCTCATAGCCTATAGGCCAGATGCAAAGCTTCACTGGTCAGGTCTCGGGTATTAGATGCCCACTGGACACTAACCACTATCTCCCTAAACTGGATATCCTAGAGGAAATGTAGCCAAGACTCCACAGTTATATCTTGGCACCGGATTCTGCTGTCAGCTGCTCTGAGCCTCAGGATGATCCAGGCACAGGTAGGTATACTTTTATGGCCTCCTGGCCCTTAACCCCATTTGGAAAGTGTAAGAAGGTCAGTAGAAGGTGTAGGGGAGATGGCCCAGTGGTTAAAGTGGGGTTAACCACAGAGTGGGGACCTCAGTAAACATGTTCAGAATCTACATAAATGTTGGTTGTGCATGGCTTACCTAGAGTTCTAGCCCCAAAGCATAGAAGACCAGGGTTCTCCAGAGCAAGCTGCCTAACGAGACTGGCCATATGGGCAAGCTCTGGGTTTGCCTGAGATTTTGAGTAAGACAGAAGATCAACAGAGGATGGTTTTCAGCATCAACCTTGGTCTCCACCCACATCACATACGAAACATTCATACATACACGTACAGTACACACACAACACAAAAATAGAAAAGGGAAACACAAGCAGAGCAGCAAGTGCACCTAGTGGGTCTACACGCCATTCCTTACATCCACACCCGGCCCAGGCAACACAGATGCAAGCCACACCTCCCATGCCATCCTGCTCGCTCATGAAATTTCTTGCCTGTTTCCATCAGACTCACTAAGGTTCATTCCTGAGTGCACACCCATCAACCCACACTCACACGATAGCACGGGGCTGCTCACATCATGGATTCACCCACACCATAGCAAACTCTATTCCTTCTCAAGGTCACCATGCTGGTTAAAACTGGCAAGCTGGCGAATTCCCTATGCTCTTTTAGGGAACAAAAACCTATGCCTGCCCGCAAGGGAGTCTCAAGACTGGGTTGAGTGAGGAGGGAAGACACACACATATATATATACACACACAGCATCATTCATTACACAAGCCGGGTCCCAGACTTGGTTAATAGAGCTGAGCACAAGCATCATTCCTCTCTCTCTCTCTCTCTCTCTTTCTCTCTCTCTCTCTTTCTCTGTCTCTCTCTGATTTGAGTGCAGACATGGTGGGGGCAGCTGCTTCACACTCCCTCGGCCACGCCTCTTCCTGTACAACAAACTACACTCTCCAACTGTGAGCCAAAATATACTCCTCCTTCTGGAAGCTGCTTCTTCCCAGCATTTTATCACAGTCACACCCACTGGTTTGTGCTCTCCTGTAGACACACACCCTGCACGGCCTCCAGAAACAACCATGGCTCACAATTAGGGCAGTGACACAACAGGGTCCTCTGGAGTGTCCATCTGGGACAGAAGGGTTTGCAGCACAAGAAGTCCTGGCTGCCTCACTCCCCATGAAGTCTCCCATGTCCACTACATCCCTCCACACACAGGTTGGCCCAGAAGTGGTCCAAACCTGAGCTGGACCTGTCCCTCACTCCACTCCCTCTTTTGGCCTCCTTAGAGGGTTCAGCTGCCGGGATACTGGCCCCTCAACTCAGCCCTCAGCCTCTGCAGCCCCCTAAGATCTCTCAGGGCTCCTCTTGAAATCTGAGAGCTGGAGAGGGGCAGCTGAGACCTGGACAGGGCGTGACCCAAAGCTAGCAGTACCTCTTTTAAGCAATGAACCTCAGGTTCCTGTCTGGAAGGGAAAATTACATGACCACCAATAAAAAGACTTAACATGGTCTCCGCAGGACCCAGAACACACCTGGGCAGAACAGAACATACCAGCTGGGCATGACTGATTCCAAAGGCTGCCACCGGAGAAAAATGGGTATTCAGAGGACAGTCAATACCTGCCTCGGCACCAGACCATACTGGCCTCAGGTGGGCCGAGCCCAGGCTGCCTAGAAACACCAGCAACCAAGGACATAGAACTCAAAGTGACTAGATACGGGAAAGGACTGGCTCCACTCCTGGAGGCCTCTGACATGCAGTGTGTGCCAGCATTACACAGGTGGTTCCCTCGCATCAAATGCCCTTGAGGGAGTTTTCCATCTTACAGGAAGGAAGACTAGAGTGGCAGACCCTGTGTTCACACTTAAAAGCGCAGGCCAGTGCTTGCTACACAAGCATGATACCCGCATCTGAATATCCGGCACACATGTAAAACGTAGCCCAAGCTCACACACATGCTGCTAACCTTGTACTCTGGAGAGAGCTGGAAGAGGATCACTGGAGCCTGCTGCTCGTCAGCCTACTGCCAAGTTCATCGAGAGACCCTGCCTCAAGGGAACAGTGGAGAATAATGGAGCAGGACACTTAGTGTCCTCCTCTGGCTTCTGCTCACATAAAGAGGCAGACTCACATGCACACACACTACACATATCTACATGCCACACACATGTAACACACTCACATCTGGGTCACACACATAACCACACACACTCAGATGCACGCATGCGTGCACCATACACCCAGGAATGCACACAAAGCCCAGTCCACAGAATGTTCCAGATCCCAGAGTTTCCTTCAGTAGAATCTCCTGCCTATACAGATCTTTTAAGGGAAAAGCTCATCTCCTAGCTAAAGGAACCAGGTTCCCCAACGACCTTGGAGGCAGGAATCTAGAGGGAAGCCCTTGACTCTGTTCAGAACTATCTAGAAACAAGCGGTGTCCCCTTCCACCTTCCAATGCAATGCCAGCAGGCTCACATCTCACTTGGCAGCAAGGCAGAACTACATTTGAGACCACCACCGACTAACTTCACCTGAATGGGTGCCACTGGCAGGAACCAGGGGCAGGAAGGCTACATACACATAACACACCGCCATGGAGAATAGTCAGTAAATGTTGTCAATTTGGAAGAAAATTAATTAGCAGTCACTGTGGCTGTCTTGTGTCTGCTTAAGCAGTCGCTGTCTCAATTAAAATGTAATTGCCACAGTTTCCAGCACAGCGGGTTAAACAGTTTGCAGTGCCGGTCAAGCTCACAGCCACACAAAGCTTAAAGCTCTCTGGAGTACAGGAGGTGTCGTGGATGGGAAGGGGCAGCCAGGGAAGAGAGAGGGAGAGTGAATTCACATACGCACACCCTGGTATTTGCCAGCCCTAACAAGGGGAGGAGCTAACAAAACTGGGATTAGATGTGGTTACTTACTGGCCTTGCCTTCTAGAACCACACTTTGGAACAGAGATTCGAAGCTAGACAAGAGGTGGGTAGGAAGCCAAAGTGTCGGTGGTGGATCGCAGAAAGGACCAGCAACTGAGGCACAGAGGTCAAAACCAGCTGGCAATGCGCCGCCAGGGGAGGGGGCAAAGGCCTAGAACAAGAACTCTCCATTCCAAGTCTACAGGATCAGGAGGAGAGTTGGGTCGGAAGCAACGGGGCCTGGTGAGGGACATGGTAAAAGGGTTGCCAGACTCGGGAAAAGTTGCCAGTCTTCCAAGAGCAAATAAGCCCCAGTCAGACACTGAAGTTAATTTAAGTTGCCTGAACTTTAAAACAGAGGACAGATCTCTGAGCCCTGGGCTATCAATTTGTATAGGCAAAATGATAGATGTGTTTGTATGCGTGCATGCATTCATGCATACATGTGTGCACACATGCACAAGTGCGTGTGTTCCTATGCAGGTCAGGGAACAACCTTGAGTGCTGTGTCTCAGGAACTTTTACTTTTAAAGACAGGGTCTCTTGTTGGCCTCTAGACACACTCATACACACATATACATACACACACAAAATAAACAATTTTTAAATGTAATAGTAAACAAAAAAATGAAGTGAGAGGGAGACAGTTCTTCCAAGCACTTTCCTTCCCCAGCAGCTTCTGGTTGTCTTCTGGGTGCCTCCCTGCACTTAGCTTTCACTGTGTGCTGAGAGCGACATGGGCAGACTCTGGGTCAGCAGGACAGATGGTCAAGGGCAGCATCTAGTTGCTAATGATGCTCATCTAAATTGTCAGGTTGTTTCAGGAAAGCCACCCTTTACCTCAAATCAAGACATATACGGCTAGAGAGATGGCTCAGTCAGTAAAGTGCTTGCCACACAAGTGCAGGGATTTGGGTTTAGATCCCACAGAAGCTACTTACAAAAAGAAAAAAGAAAGAAAGAAAGAAAGAAAGAAAGAAAGAAAGAAAGAAAAAACAACAACAAAAACACAGCACTGCCCATAACCCCAGCACTGGAGAAGCAGGGATAGACAGATCCTTGAGGCTTGGTAGCTGAATGGATGACCTCTGTGCTCAAAGAGAGACACCATGTCTCAAAAAACAAGATGGAAAACAATGGAAGAAGATATCAACAGCGACCTCTGTCCTTCACAGGAACACACACACACACACACACACACACACACAAATGCACATGCACATGCATGCACACATAAATGCACACATGCACACACATGCATGTACACATGCACACACATGCACACATGCACACACGCATAAATGCACACAGGCACACACATGCATGCACACATGCATGTACACATGCACACATGCACACGCATGCACACATAAATGCACACACATGCACACACACACATGCATGCACTCACATATGCACATACACACATGCATACTTACACACACACAAGCACGTGCACACACACACACACACACACTTACACACACACACAGGCATGCACATGCACGCACACAAACCAAACATTTAAAACAAGAGAAAAGCTGTGAGTGGTGGGTAGTGGTGATGGGAGGGGTAAGGAAAGTGGAAACCAGGAAGGTAGAAAAGAGAACATTCCTGGTAAGAAGGCTCAGCCCCAGCAAACTGATTCTCAACCCTGACCAAATTTGTCTTTCCCTCCCTCCCTGCAGAGCCCCTGGTCAAATGACTTGCTCACCCTAATCTCTAGGAGCCCTAAAGCCATGCCCCACCCAACTCTCTCTCCAATACCTCTACCATCCTGGTGAGGAGGGAGCTAGCTGCCTGAAGGCAGTGCCAAGCTGCAAACTGCCACTGTAGCTGGCGTGGGCAATTCCCAGAGGACACACAACAGGCAAGTGGCATCTGTCATAGCTCTTTAGTGCCAACTAACACATGGGCTAGTACCATCAGGAATAGTATGGGTTTGGCAGGATGTCTGGGAAGACATTAAGCAGCCTGAAGGAGGATCCACCAACAGCCTTCCAGTCCTCCCGCCCATCCAAGCTGCCACCACATAGGCTACACATATAGGCAGGAGTCTGTTCTGCTCCAGCAGCAAGAACAGACTCCTTAGAAAGGCAGCCCCAGAATGTCACCACCATCCACACATCAGGGTCTTAGCCCTGTCATGGCTCTAAAGACACTCTGAGAGCAGTTCCAAGTTCTCATCTTGGTCCCCTGTTATATATCAATTTCTCCAAGATTGAAACAAATTCCATCCCATAGAGAATCTCCTTAAGCAGGAAGGTAAACAACTCCTAAACAGCTTCAGGAAGTCCCTGAAACTGACCAGGCCCCTCCCTGTCAGAGTAAATCACAAAAGCTGAGAACCCACCTCAGAAAGAAGGGAAGGTGAGTGGCAAAGAAGACTATGAGACCAGACCAGCTGCCTAGAAGAAGCAGAGACAAGCTGAGCTACCTGGAAGAGGTTTAGACTGGAGTCCCTTGGAAAGAACACTCTCCAAGCTGTTGAGCTGCCTGCAGCTATGCACTGGGCTCCAGCTTCCCAGCCTTGTGAGCTGTCACCCATGCCGGAGTGGACCTTGGTGATACCACTGTCTTTGAGCCATTTCTGGTCTTCTTAGCAATTTCTCACCCATGATCATGTAAATAACCCCTCACCCATATTCCTGTAAGCAATCCCAATAATACTCATCTGCTCGCCAAGTTGGACTTCGGTGGTATCTGTACTTTGGACTGTGACGGGTTCCTATCTGGGTGAGTAGATCTGTATGTTGCGTTTCCCCAGGAAAAGTTTTGCCCCACAATACTTCGAAGTGCCTTAAAACACATTCTGTAATTCTGTCTTGTGTATTCCAGTTGGGCAAGAGACCACTCAGAGAGACCTCAAAAGCCATCACAGCAGAGCCGTTTGTCACAGGGAAGCACATCATATGTAAAGCCTTCGAAGGGGTTGCTGAGGAGATGGCCTGTTGGGTAGAAGAGATTGCCATGCAATCATGAGGACCTAAGTTCAAATCTCTAGAGTGCATGTAAAAGCCCTCCTTAGAGCCAATGCATCGTGAAGCGAAGAGAATCGGAGAAAGGACAACCCAGCTAACCTGGTGGGCACATCAGGTGAGCAAAAGAAACTGTTTCAAAAACCAAAGTGTGGCCTGGACACTTGGTCCAGAAGGGGGAAAACTGCTTGCTATGCAAGCCTGTTCCCCTGAGTTCCATCCCCAGAACCTATGTCATTGTGAAAGAGAACCAGTTCTACAAAGTTGTCTTCTTACCTCCACAGGCATGCTGTGGTACACACATACACACACAAACACACACACACACACACCCCACCCTACACCATCCATGCACGCATACTCACACAAATAATAATTCTTTTAAAAGTGGACAATGTGAGCCTGGCAGTGGTGGTGCACGCCTTTAATCCCAGCACTTGGAAGGCAGAGGCAGGCGGATTTCTGAGTTCGAGGCCAGCCTGGTCTACAGAGCGAGTTCCAGGACAGCCAGGGCTACACAGAGAAACCCTGTCTTGAAAAACCAAAAAAAAAAAAAAAAGTGGACAATGTGTTTAGGCATAGTGGTCCATGCCTTTAATCCCAGAACTAGAGAGGCAGAGGCAGGTGAGTCTCTGAGTTTAAGGTCAGCCTCCTGATCTACATAGTGAGTTCCAAGCTAGCTAGCCAGGGCTACAAAGTAAAACTCTGTCTCAAACAAAACAAAATAAAGCAAAAAAAAAAAAAAAAAAAAAAAAAAGGACTTGCTAACACCGAAGGAGGAATGACATGTGAGGCTGCCACACACAGTGAATGTGCACCTGCACTAAAATGTCCACCTGTGCACTCACAAATATGAATACACATCCACATACACAACAGATCCTAAAACATTTGTCTATAGCAGAAGATATTAAATCTCCCACCCAGCAAGTGCCAAGTGTCCACTGGAAAGTCTGGACAGTTTAGTGAACTGGCTGCTCCTGCAGCCAACCTGGGTTCAGTTCCTCAGGACCCACACAGCAGCGCATAGCTATCCGTAACTGCAGTCCCTGGAATATGACGCCCTCTTCTGGCCTCTGTGGCGACTGCATGCACATAGTGCACAGACACACCCATGCAGGCAAACCACTCCTACACATAAAAATGCATAAATAAACTTAATTCGAAAGAACCAGTTACTCTATCACTTACAGAGTTCTCCCTGAGTATCAAGCCCCACACCATCCCCTTGGATAGCAAAATGGCTGTGCTTTGTCCCTTCAGGAGGTTTGGCCACACAAAAACAAACTCATGGAGGCCAGTAATGATTTATAGACTCCAAGTATGGAGGGGAAAGAAGATGACTCCTCAAAGAGAAAAACTTTCCAGGACACCCAAGAATTTGGACAGTATCCTGGCCTCAGGTTAGCATGGGGCTCACGATCACTAATCAGCCACAGCCCTTTCCTCCAGCTGCCCTTGGGGTCTTCTCTCTTAGAGACGAAATAGTTTGCACCAATCAAACTGTCCTAACACAGATATATATATAAAAAACGCTCCTGCATTAATCTCCATCTATGTGGGAGGTAACCGGAAGTCTGTGTCGGGGAGTGGCAAGACCACACAACGTTTGACACAGATCCTTCTGGAAAGGATCCCTCTGGAAATGAGGGTAGCCTGGCAGCAAAGAGGCCCATCAGGACACAACTGTTAAAAACCCAAGCTCCAGAGGCAAAAAGTATGTGTTGTCTGCAAGACATGTGGCCAGCTCCTCCAGAGACTTCCAGGGACACAAGAGAGGAAAGAGAACAGCAGCAGCTACATGTAGGCTGGCTTCCCCTCTCCTTCCAGACAGCCCAGGGATCTTCTGGAAGGAAAAAGGTGGAGTTGCCAGCTGAAGGCTGTCTGTATCAGGCAGCAGAACACATTGATAAGGAGAAAGCCCACAGTAGGCCCATCCCACGCCCACAGACTTAGAGAGCTGAGTCAGAGACCCAGTAAGTTACATTAAGTCAGGCTGCGGCCCTTGGACCCCATAGTTCCTGACAGAGCACACACTGTGTTCACAGCAACAGCTGGTGTTATAATCTCCGCCCTAGGCCATTAGCCAGTCTGCATGTCAGCTGGACATCTGCACTTAAGCATGCCCAACCACAGCACCATCCTACCCCCGTGAGCCCCTGCAAGCCTCCACCTGAATCCTGGCTCTGGGGTCCCTTCACCTGTCTGCATCTATCTCCTGTCCTATAAAATGTGAGTACACCCCCAATAAAGCATTGCACACACAGGTGCATGGCGTGCAGAGCCTGGCACAGAACTGTGGCTGGGGACAGTCGAGGGGCTATGATTGGAAGTGCTTGTTGTCATACAGACATGCCACAAAGCAGATGTCACACCATGCCAAATACAAGGCTTCTAGATGCAGGGGCAAGGTTCCAGAGAGAGGTAAAGAACATTCTACACAGTGCTAGCTACAGTGGTGACAGTAATACCATGGTTATTACTTGAGTTTCAGCCACAGTGGTCAATGGTGGCCCAGTAGGTCCCAGATCCCATGTTATTCACACAATTCTCCCAAATGTCCTTTCCCGGGTGACAACCAAGAGACATAGCATAGAGAAGAACAGGGTTCCACATTCGACGCCCGGGAGATGTGGCCATATTGGCCTTCACTGCAGGAACAGGAACCCCATGAGGGAGTGAGGCCAGCAGACATGGCCACTTGAGCCAGTGGGAAGCAGAAAGCTAGGAGAGGCTCCAGCACTCCTGTGCCCCCTTGCCAATTTGGTGAGTGTATTAAAAAGTTTCTTTTCAATTACCTCTTTCTTGAAAATTCCTAATAGCACTCTGACGGAGACACGATTTAATTTCCCAATTGGCCTGAAAATTAGGAGCCCTGTAATTGTTTGACCTTCTCACTGAGGAGGGGGCGGGGGTTGGCTCTCCAGAGGCTAGGCGTGAATAAGAGCATCCCTGTTGAACGTGCCTGCCCCCAGGCACCCGATAGTCTCACCCTGAGTCCTGGCACCCTGCTCAGTAAATCCAAAAGACCTTCCTTATGCTCTGCCCTGCCCTTGAGAAAGACATGGTGGGGGAGAGGGCTGGGGAGATGGCTCAGCAGGTAAAACATTTGCCTCCCAAGCCTGGGGGGGGGGGGGTGAGTGCAACTCTCAGCACCCCTAGAAAGGGCCGATTATGGTGAGATGGGGGAGGGGGGGAGACAGGCAGGATCCCTGGAAGCTCATTGGTCAGCTAGCAGAACCCACTGGGAGAAGTTCGAGGTCAAAGTGAAACCCTGACTCAAACAAAAGGTGCAATGTGGCGAAGGAATGACGTCACAGGTGTCCTCTGACCTCCACGTGCATATGTGTAAAGAAAGATGGGGGGGGCAGTGGAAGAGGAAAGGTGGAAGGAAGAAAATTGAGAAAGAGAAAATGCAGGAAGAGAAGACAGATGGGAGGGGAGGGGTGAGAGAAGGGAGGAAGAAACAGCGGGGGGGGGGGGGGGGGGGGGGGGAAGAGGGGTGAGAGGTCATCTGAGCTCTGAGCTGGTGATCCAGTTGTGGCCTCAGGGGCCCCAGGCACTAGCCCCTAGGAAAATGTCATCCCTGAACCAGCTTGGCCCCTCTGAGGCAAGGGCGTGGCTTTACAGGGCCTCGCCCTCGATCTGGAGACAGGCAAGCCCATCCTGTCTTTGAGAGAAGGGGAGGAAGTCCTCTTAAGGAAGGTTTCCATCCTCTGCCTGGTGGTTTTGTACCTTGAACTCACAGAACCACACCTAGAGGCAAGGGGGTTGAAGGCCAAGTGTCCAAAAGGCCCGAGGCCATGCCAATCTAGAGATGGCATCTTTCCCCCAGCCCTGTTCCATCTTTTCACAGAGAAGTGAATGGAGACCCACCTTTTATCAGGAACCTGCCTGGTGTCATCCCAGACCAGGGGCCAGGCTCTACATAGCCAGTGTCCCCAGGATTGCCCCAAGAACTGTGCTAGAACTTTCTGAACTCAGGTCATATAATAACAATGAAGGTCCAGTTGCTTCAGATGTCAGCTCACCCATCACACCACATTCTCTCTCATCGACCACAGAAACATCAACCTCGGGGGTCAGGGTTTCATCAGGAAAGCACTTGCCTTGTAAGCACAAGGATCTGAGACCAATCCCCAGAACCCATGTAAAAATACCAAGCATGCCAGATTGGTAAATTCCAGGCCAGTGAGAAACCTGGTCTCGAAGGAAGTGGACAGCATTTGAGATGACACTTGCTGAAAATGGCCTTTAGTTTTCACCTGCACACACCTGCATACTCACAGTTACAACTCTCTCCCTCTCTCTCTCTCTCTCTCTCTCTCTCTCTCTCTCTCTCTCTCCTGGCCCCTGGCAGAGGGTGGAAACCTCCCTCCCTCCCTCCCCCTGCAAGCATACATTATGGTGCCATTTAACCAACAGAGAAACAGAGCAGAGAGAAGCCTAACAGAGGAGTTGGCAGACTCCAACCGTCCTGGACATGAACCTACTGTTGTCCACTGCCCTCACAGCCTTGCCAAACCTCTCCTAATTCCAGTGAACACAGAACCTCGAGTTACAGAGGGACTGACTTCTCCCACTGCTGAGGCACGATCCTGCCTGAACACAGTGTTTTCTTCTTTGCTGAGTGCAGTACAGTGCCCCCTTCTTCCAACCCCAGGCTCCACCTACATCTCTCCAAGACCAACGAGAAAGATCTTGGGGCAGCGCCTTTCCTCTACAGGTGGGGGACTTAGGAGCAGAACAGCAGAACATGAGTCCCCCTGCTGCCAGTTGGATCACGAGGCACACTGGCTTCTCTTCATACTGCCTGGACAGACAAGGAATGTACTGAAGCCATGCTTCCTGGACAGGCTAATACATCCATCTATGCTGAGGCGCCACAGCTGGGCCAAAGGCTATGAGGTCACAGAGGGTCAGCCAGCTCCAGACAAGCGTAGGGACAGCAGGGGTAGATCAACCAGCTCCTCCCGCTGGCACGAACCCCTGAACCCAGCCACGCGAGCGAGGGAGGGTGGGTTCAGGCCAGGGACCCAGACTGCCCTGAGATCTGATCAACAGAAGGGACTTTTGTTTGGGAAAGCAGGCTGTCTGAGATCCAGAGGGAAGTCTTCTGCTGCTCTTTCATTTCCAGACTCTGTTCCCACATCAACAGCCTTCCCAGTTCTACTACACGTCCCCATGTGTCTCCTGCACCAGTACTGAGCACAGGCTCACAGGAAATCAGGTGGCAGGCTTCCAAAACTCACACTGACCAGTCTGTTCTTGGTGTGTGTGTGTGTGTGTGTGTGTGTGTGTGTGTGTGTGTGTGTGCGCGGGCGCGCGCGCGCACACGCATGCATACATGTGTATATGTGAGCAGGTGTATGTAACTGTAGCAGTCAGGGGTTGGAATTATGTGTCTTCCTCAATGGCTCTTCACACTGTTTTTTTGAGACATTAAACCTGGAACTTGAAATTTCAGGCAAACTGCGTGGCCCGCAGGACCCAACTGTGCCTCTCCTGTGCTGGGATTAACGTGCAGCAGCTTTTCACAGAGATGCAGGGAATCCTTGGAAGCACTACCCACTAAGCCAGCCCATCCCCCTCCCAGCCCTCTCCCCCATCACAGCCTGTAACACACTCCCCTGTGAATCTCCTGGGCCAGTGCCAGCTAAGCACAGACGCAGAGGAACCAGGCTGCAGACTTCTAAAACTCAGGTTGACAGCAGCCTGCAAACTCCTACCTTCCCCCTGACTTCAGTAAGTTCAAGGGGACCATCCTGCTCTGAGTCTCCTGTCAGCCTGGAACCTGCACCCTAGACAAGTGTGAACAGGTCATGATGGTGGCAGGCATCTCCAGTTGCACACCAATAGCAGGAAAAAGGACGGGCTCCAGGGGAGAGTGTTATCATCCGCTAGGAGTGAACTACAAGCTAAATAAAGCCTTTCTCCTCTACAGTGTGTTTTGTTTCTTTTTATTGTTTTTGAGACAAGGTTCCGTTATGTAGCCTTGGATGGCCTAGAGAGCTAGCTATGTAGACCAGGCTGGCCTTGAACTCATAAATCATAAAGATCCACCTGTTATCCCTCTATCTCTCACACTTGAGTAGATGTAAGATACATGCCACCATGCCTGGCAGTTACACGTGATTTTGGTCAGGTATATTATCAGAGCAGTGGGACACTTGGCCCCTCCATGCACCCCCAGTCACTTGCACCCATAACTGCTTTGTCTATGTGCTTAACACTTCCACTTGGATGGTTGACGATCCTGTTAGCCATTTATCTCTGCACCCAGAGACTGGCCTCCATCAGTTAGAAGAAGATACCACCACAAGCAGCTACCAGAATCACAGTGTAGCTGTGACCCCAGAGCATCCTGAGGTCCCTCTGCCATCCTCAACAACCCTAAAGAGCTGGTTTCAGAAGAGAGCAGGAGCTTACAGTCCCAGAGATGTCCCTAGAGAGAGTAGGGCTGACCTGACGAGAGAAGGGAGGGTCTTATAGTGCTTTAAGCGAGATCTGAACACTTGGTCCCCAGCTAGTGGCTGTTGCAGAGGATTAGGGATGGCCTTGCTGGAGGAAGTATGTTACTAGGAACAGGCTTTGAGGTTTCTAGAGACTTGTGCTGTTTCAAGTGTGTTCTCTCCCCGCCCCCTCCTTCCTGCTTATGGCTCAAGATGTAAGCTCTCAACTGTTCCAGCCACTATGCCTTCATTCTGCCATCATGGGCTCCAACCCTCTGAAACTGTAAGCCCAATTAAATACTTCCTTTTAGAAGTAGCCTTCATTGTGGTGTTTTTTCACAGCAATAAAAAGGTGACTAACAGAAGTCGTAAGCACGAAGATGGGATGGACACCTGCAACCAAGAGGTCTGTGGAGAATGGGGTGTATTAGATCCATGACTCTAGGGGCAGGACGCCTGAGCATACTTGCCAGTGAGCGACTCATTGGAGGTGTCACGTGGTAATAAAGAAAGCCCTTCTTTTTTGAGACAAGGTTTCTCTGTGTAGTCTTGGATGTCCCGAAACTCCAATTGTAGACAAGCCTGGCCTTGAACTCACAGAGATCCACCTGCCTCTGCCTCCCAAGTGCTGGGATTAAAATGGTGCACTACCACACCCGGCAACAGTGCCTTGCTTACGAACACACTAACGAAGGACAGGAACTTAGCTCAATTGGTGGAGTGCTTGCCTCGAATACTCAAGGCCCAGGTTTGATCCCCAGCACAGTAAAAACCAAGTGCCTAGGTCCATGCCTAGATTGTAGCACTCAAGAGGTAGAGAGAGGCAGGAGGATCAGAAGGTCAAGGTTATTCTTTGCTACACAGTAAGTTTGAAACCAGCCTTGGCTGCAAGAGAGCCTATCTCAGAAACCAACACTGAAGCCAGCAAGATTTCCCAGCAGGTAAAGGCACTTCCCACGGAACCTGGTAACCTGAGTTCAAGCCCCAACCCACATGGTAGAAGGAAAAACTGACTTCTACAAGGTGTCCTCTGACCTTCTTAGGCATGCCACGGCTCGCCCATGCTTGAACAAAGGCACGTATCAATAAATAAATAAATACATATGAAACAATGTATTCCTAAAAGCTGTCAGTCCCTTTAAAAGGCAAGTAAGGGGGAAGGCTTGATGGTTAAGAACACTGGCTTGTCATTCAGAGGATCCAAGTGGAATTCCCAGTACCCACATGGTGGCTCACAAAGCCATCTAAAATCCCCTTGCGGCCCCCTTAGGCACCAGGGATGTGTATGTATGTATATATATATATATATGTATATATATATATATATATATATATATATATATAACATTTGTACACATAAATTGTTTTAAGTAAAATATAAAGAAAAGATTTGAGCTAGCACTCTGTAACCTACCAACAAAATTATTTAGAACATTTGTGCCAAAAGTAAGAACCCCACTCTGGATGTCCTAGGAGGCAAAAGCTGGGTCTCCTTCACCAGGACAATGGCACCCAACTCATACTTCCAAAGTTCTGGAAGCTTCCCCTGAAGCCCTTGGCCGGTGGCCTAAGGGTCTCTGACTACACCAAAGCCCAGGGTCACTTAGGTGCCAAATCTATCTATGTCCCTTTGTGCACCCAACATCTGCAATGGAGACCATACTCTCTGGAGTTCTAAGAACAGCAGTACAAGGAAACCCAGAGGTTCTTCTACCCAGTGTGAAAATCCTGGAGACATCAAGTCATCAGAAGGGCACTTGTGAAAAATGTTCTCAGAATGATCTTCCCAGAGCTATGCAGTCATTGCTTAGGAACAGAAGAAGAGCCTTCGAAAAGCCCAGACACTCAGAGAGCCTGGGAAAGTAAAGCCTTGATGACAAAACCTACTCCCAATATAGAACCTGCCCCCAACTTTACATAGAGGGCCTTGGAGGGGCTGGGAGAGGCTTCCATAGGTAAAGACCTTACAGC
>JADRCH010000032.1:9304010-9349659 GCA_019843965.1 Rhynchomys soricoides | reverse complement strand
TGGATGGATGGACAGGCAGATGGATGGGTGGGTAGGTGGATGGATGGATGGATGGATGGATGGATGGACAGGCGGATGGATGGGTGGGTGGATGGATGGGTGGATGGGTGGGTGGGTGGGTGGGTGAAAGGGCAGATGAATGAGCAACAGATGGATACATAAAGGGTGAGTGGAAGATGAGCAAGTGGAAGGAGAAACAGTGGGAGGAGTAGGGGATAGAGGGAGGATGGAAAGACAGATGGAGGGATGGACAGTGGGCATGTGCAAGAGTAGATAGAGCCTGGGTAGAGGATGAAGAGGCGGACGATAGAAGGCTGAGTGGGTGGGAGGGGCAGAGGATGAGTGCCAGATGGACAGATGAACGGGTGATGTGCACATGACTACCACTGCCCTTAAATCACTAACGCCATTCCTGAAGAACCCGCTTCAACCCATTTCCCCACCAGCCACTCCCTCCATCAGGTGCAACAGATTATCATAAGAGAGCTCTCTCCAGGAAGGAGGTCAGGAACAGGTAGGGGCAGCCCCTCTTCCTCCCCCCTTGCTAGGAATTCCCTCTTTTCTACAGTTGTATGGATCCACTCAGAAGAAAAGGGGGAAACCAAAGCATGTCAAGGCTGGGACTGTTAACACAGTTGGGAAAGTGCTTCCCTAGCACGCTCCAAAGCCTGGGCTTGAACCCCGGCACCACATCAACCTGGAAGGGCAGTGCACTCTTGGAATCACGGCACTCTGAAGATGGAGGCAGGAAGAGGAGACATTCCAGGTCATCCTCAGCAAGCTTGAGGCCAGCCTGGGCTACATGAGATGCCACCTCTAAATAAATAAATCAAAACCACCACCCCAAACTCTCTCAGCCCAAACTCAGGTAGAGACTAAAAAGGTCATGGGGAGGTTAACTTAAGTGTGTCACACATCAAGCCAGATGTGCTGGCACACGCCTTTAATACCAGCACTCTGGAGGCAGAAGCAGGTGGAACTAAGTGAGTTTGAGGCCAGCCTGGTCTACAGTGAATTCCAGGACAGTCAGAGCTATTCGAAGGAAAAACAATTGTCACACTTCAGTCCTGCCAGGGGTCTAGTCTCGGAGGTTTGCAGGACACTGTTCCTTCACCACCTAAGTGTCACACGTATGTTCATATCTGCATTGCCATGTGCATCACAAGCTGCAAATTCTCACACACACCCAAGCCCCAGATGCTATTTCCTGCTCAGCTTCTGTCCCTGAGAGTTGTTCTGCCCAGGCTGTTCTTGCTCTCTTCCACTCTGCTGGACGGCCCCAGGTTAGCACTCTGAGGAAAGAAGCCTTCCCTGACTGCTCAGCACTGACATTGAATTAGGTAAAGGAGCAATTGCCAGGCAGGCACAATGGCATGGTACAGTCCCCGCACATGGGCGGCAGAGGCAAGAGAATCTTCACAATTTCAAGGCCAATCTGGTCTATATAGTGATCTCAGGCCAGCTAGGTTTACACAGTGAGATGGTGTACAAACAAACAAACAAGCACCAAAGGGGCAAGGCTGCAGGTAAGATGGCTCAGTGTGTAAAGATGCTTGTCCACTACCCTGATTGCCTTGAATTCCATCCTAGGAACCCACATGGTATGAGGAGAGAACCAGCTCTTGTAAGCTATCCTCTGATCTCAACATCACTCCAAGGCAGGAGTACATACACACACACTATGCATGTACACATACATACATACATACATACATACATACATACATACAAACATAGTAGTAATATTTTTTTTTTTAATTTTTGAAAACAGGACCCACAGGCAAAGGCCTAAATTCTGCTGACCAGGGACTTGCTTTCCCTGCCTAAGAGCTCTCAGGGAGCCCCCCCCCCCCCATTTCAAACCTGTTATGCTCTAGGGACCTTGCCATCCTATAGCCAGAAAAACAACCCCATTCAGCTTCCCTGGGACAAAACAGTTCAGGGACTCCCTACTAAGCAATGTCTCCACACTGTCACCTTTCACAATGACCATAGTTACCTCTTGCTTTCCCACCTTAGCTCAGCTCCCCTGCTAGACTTAGAGAAGCCTGGGATTTCAGCTTCTGGATGCTAAACCAGGTTAGCAAGGGATGCCTACGGTGCTGAAGTTTAATCAGCACCAGGCACCTAACAGATGTTCTGTAGGTATCAGCTGATTGACTGATGGATTACACAGGGAACTCCTTTTGATGGCGTGGGCTAAACCATTTCAAACACAGGGCACAGAAAAGACACGGCTTACAGGTGAGAATGGAGTATGTTAAAAGCTGTGCCTGCTGTCACACTCCACACCAGGGACTCCTAGATACCTACCTCACAGCAGCATCTTGGATGTCAGTCAGCAGGGACACCCACGGCAGGCTTTGCTGGTGACCATCACCCACACAGGTTCCCCATTAGCAGCACTTTGACATTGTGACAGTTAGGCTGGACAGCCTCTTGTCATGATCTCTACCTGCTTGATACTATCAACCTAGCCAGCTGTGCCCAACGCCTCCTGAGACATGTCCAGCAGACCTGGCTCCAGCCTTCCAACTGTTTGCTTTGAGTGGACCATTCAGACCTTGCCGACCTCACCTCGGATCTTTAATTCACATCATATATATAAGTGGAGTAGATAAGGGATAGACTGGTGGAGGGAGGGTGGATGGACCGAGTACCTCTGCCCTTTTTGTTGGTGTTTTAAGGTGGGTCTCATGAAGCCCAGGCTGGCCTCAAATTCCCCCCGGAGAAAAGGAGGACCTTAAATTCTTGTTCCTCCTGCCTCCACCTCTCTGCCTCCTTTAGAAGCATAACATGTCCATAGATGCAGTCAAGTGAGAATCCTGCTCTCAGACCTGCTGGACTCTCCTGATGGCCGCCCTCAGACCAAGGATGAGGACTGGACTGTACATCACAAATTCAGCCTATCAAATAAATAGTTTCTTCTTGGGTTGAGGAGGTAACTCAGGCAATAAAGTACTCACCAGGACCAGAATTCCATCTCCAGATCCCACATAAATATCTGGGGTGTGGAGACATCACCACGGCTCATTAGGAAAGGCCCTGTGGCCAAGCCTGCCAAACTGAGTTTGATTCCTGAGACACACACCCCAGTGGTGGAAAGAGAGAACCTACTCCCACAAGTTGTTCTCTAATCTCCACACGCTTGCAGTGACATTTATGACACCTTGCCCCCCTGACACACACAAAATAAATAGATAAATGTAATTAAAATAAAATCTAAAACAGTAGCAGGCACTTTTAATCCCAGTGCTGAGGAAATGAGGCAACAGACTAGCATGCTTGAAAAGCTGCAGGCTAGTGAGGGAGCCGTCTCAAAAAGAAAGTTGGAGGGTATCTGAGAGGCAGCTGAGACTAACCCCAGGAACACAAATCCGCATGCACACAGCCTAACGGCATGTATCAGAGCACCAACAGCTAATCCACATGGGCAGACCCTCAGATATTTAAAAGCCTGTGATGGTCAGTCTTTAGCTGTCAGTTTGAAACACATAATCACTTGGAGAGAAAGTCTTAATTGAGGAATCATATCAATCACGGTGGCCTGTGGGCATGTCTGTTGGGGATTGTTTTGATTGTTACTTGATGTAAGAGGATGAAGCCCACTGTGGGTAGCACCATTCCTTAGGTAGGAACTCTCTGATGACTGAGCAAGCAAGCACCTTCCCTACCTTTATTTATCCCAACTCTTGACTGTAATGTGATGTGACAAACTGTTTCAAGCTCTCCCCTCCTCGACCTCCCCACAGTAATGGGCTGGAACTCAAAATTATAATCCAAATAGATAGACCTTTCCCCCCAGTGGACTTTCATCAGAATATTTACAGCTATGAAAATGAAGTTATGAGAAGCCCCCCCCCCCGCCATCAGGACTGCAGTGCCCGATAAAGCCATCATTCTAAGGATCCTAACCTCGTGTGGACCGTGCTGAGTACCAGACTGATCTTCCAGTCTTGTCTTTATCCCAAGAGCTCTAGAGATCATTTCTCTGTGCTATCTTGGTCCAGAAACAACTCATTTCTCACTTTATCTGCTTGACCATTACACCCAGTCCAACAGTAGTGGACAAGGCAGGTGAAAGTCTTCCAATCTGCTGATAATGGAGTCCTGGACTGACCTGAACCTAAGGGTCATCATAATCTTGAATGAATGAATAACAATAACCAGGAATAAAGACCCAGTTGGTAGAATATTAAGTATACCCCAAGCCCTGGGTTCCTTCTCTAGCACTGCATGAATCAGGCAAGGCTGCACACACCTATAATTCTCAGCACTTGGAAGGTAATGCTGGGGTATCAGAAAAGTTCAAGGTTATCTTAGCTATGTATTTAGTTTGAGGACAGCCTGAGATATATGTGACTCTGTCTTAAAACAAAAAAATGGATCTGATCCCCCATCACCCACTTTGATAAAGGTGCCTACTGTGGCAAACTATTCATGCAGTGGATTGTCCCTGGGGCCTGAGAATCTGCATCTTTAATGGGCTTCCCACCTGAACCTCACCTGAGTGGCCCAGGAGCCCCACTATCTATGAAGGTTGGTCTCAGCTCTGCTGCTATTCACTCATTTTATGAGGGGTGTGTGTGTGTGTACTAAGTATGTGCATGTGGGCAGGAAGACAGAGGTCAGAGGAAAGTTTTCAGGAGTCAGTTCCTTCTTTAACCACCGGGGTCTCCTGCATCAAACTCAGGTCATCAGGAGTGGCAGCAGGAACTTTTACCCACTGAGCCATCCCCTCCACCTTATTCTTTGAAGCTAGGAGCTCATCAATTTGGTGAGGCTGGCTGGCCAGCAAGCTCCAAGTCTCTGCCTCCCCAGAGCTGAGATCACAGACACACATAGTCAAGCCTGGCTCTTAAGTGGGTACTGGGGTTTCAAGCTCAAGCCCTCCTGTTGCAAATACTTTACCAACTGAGCCACGTCCCTAGCTCCACTTCTATCTCTTGTATACCTTAAGACCAGAAAATAATCCAATTCACAGAGAGCTGGCGCTTACAGCTTTACTGATATAAACGGACTTCCACATAAATATACAGATCACACGTCTCTCTTCACAGTTACCAGTACAAAGAGCCCGGGAACAGACTCTATTGCGAGTGTAACCTACTATATTATGTCTATTACACACTTCATCTTCTCTAGACAAACATCCACTTCACTTCCTCCCCTCCCCTGCACTCCTGATCTGCATACCTAAGAGGCCTTGGGGGATCTGCTGACTTCCTCTCTCCCTCCTGGCATAAACAAGGCATGGCGTGCATACCTTGCCCTCCAACCTCATCTAAGCTGTCCCCTCTCCTTGATCTCTTGAAGACAAGGAGGGACAGCCCTAAATATTCTGTCCCTGCCTGGACACACACCATGCATCACAAAGGCACAGCCCAGGGCTGTCTGTGGAGGTCTGAGTGATGGGCCTTCAACTTGTCATTGGATGTTTGCGATCTCAATTTTTTTTTTTTTTAAATCAAAATGCTGCCTTCATCTTTAAAGATCTGAGACATATTTATGTGTCGGCCCTTCCTGAACTACCTTCAGCTTTCAGGGGAATGTGAAAGGGCCATCATTGACCAAGTAGCCATCAGGGTAACCATGACCACTCTAATGCACAGTTGACCCTTTCCCCAGGGGGTGTCACATATCAGACATCCTGCATATCAGATGTTTACAGTTCATAACAGTAGTAAATGAGTTATGAAGGTAGCAATGAAAATAATTTTATGGTTGGGGGTTGAGGAACTGTATCAAAGGGTCACAGCGTTAGGAAGGTTGATAACCAATGCTTTACAACTGCACTGAATTCTGAAGCTGCCTAGCAAGAGAGATCAATGAGGGGAAGGCAGAGGTAAATCCCTTGCCACAGACCCCAAAGGTTCCCAGACACAGGCTACGCCCACTACTACCCTATCTCTCTCTGACCCCAGGTCCTGATCCTACTGCCCAGGACAGAAGAGGCTGTAGCCACAACACCTTCCCCCTTCACGATGTGATAGTTAGCACCAATTATCCACAAGATCTAAAATCGCCCTAGAGACAAGCCTCTGGACATGTCCAGTGGGGTATTTTCTAGATACCTCAGGTAGGTATCTGAGGTAGGAAAGGTCATCTTAAACATGGGTGACACCATTTCCTTGGAGTGAAGTTCTAGACTGAAGAAAATATCACAAGCTTAGTACCAGCAATCATTGCTTCCGAAATGTGGGTGCCACGTGCTGAGTTACCACACACTGCTGGTCACCATCATTGCTTTACTTTGATAGACTACAGACCAAACAAACTCTCCTTCCTTCAGTTGCTTGTATCCGGGTGGAAGCAATGAAGGAACATGCACACAGTCACCAAGCAGAAGTGTGGCTTGGTCTCCTCTTCCTGAGAGCAGCACAAACACTTGGGCCTGATCTCTCTACAAACGCCCTGGGTAAGAAAAGAAACTCCATGAATTGCCCAGATGGTCCTTAGGCCCAGGTCCACAGCATGGCCACCTCATAAGCAAGTACTTAATGATCAACTCTTCAGTTTGAAGTGAGAGTCCCGCAGAGGCATCAGAACCCAACCACAGCCCTGCTCCCTCTGCCCAGCATCTCCGTAGCCACACTCCTGGTGTGCACACTTCAAATTACACCAGTGTGTCTCTGTGTCTTCCCCGCAGACCACACTAGGTCTATCCCTAGCTCCTTTGGCCCAGGCTTGGCCAATTACAGATTCAAATTAAGTAACAAATTAAGCCCCTCTTTCCAGTCCTCCATCTCTGCCTACAATGCCAGCACTTGCATACTAATCTCCCCATCTTCGGTTTAAAATATGGACTTTTTTTTTTTTAAACTCACAACATAATGAATAAGCCTAAATATTAGAAATTGAAATTATTAAGTAAATCATTCCACCTGCAAAGCTTCGATTTGCATACCATTAATTCATGATGCCATCTAAAACAAACTCATCACATTCTGTGTATTAGAAGCTGATTTATGTAAGAATTGAAAAAAAAAAAAATCCGGAGCTCAAATTTATGCTGACATGATGTACACACTCAATGGAGAAGGATTTTTCTTTCTTACTTTCTACCATTTTTCAGGGTGTGTGTGTGTGTGTGTGTGTGTGTGTGTAAATCACCCAAGTAACTGCAATCTAGCAAGAAGGGAAAGGATCTGAAGAATGGACTGGCATGTAGTAATATGAATAATGGAACTGACTCGTGTGTGTGAGGCTCGAGGCGGACTTAGCCTCATACACACACACACACACTCCTGTTATTAATGTCAAGTATGCCAAAGATATGCTGGAAAATCATTACCATTCATCGCCACTAACCGCCATTAAACTTCAATCAATTCAACTTAGCACAAGTGTACTTGAGCGGCCCTTACAGTTTCTTATAAATGAGGCTCCAGAGTTGGCCTGACTTATTTCATTGTCCAAGGCACAAAGACAGGGCGCTAAGCAGGTACTGAAAGGGGCCTATGCGGGGGCCCGCACGATGTTCTTTTAAACATTCTGTCCTGAGTATTCAAAGATCTTTTTCTGCAAGCTGAGAGGTCAGGACGAATGGGCATGGCCCCGAGAAGCGCCCGTTCCTTCCCAGCTTTGGGGCCTTGCGAGCTACACTCTGCAGATGTCTTAAGGAAAGTTTCAAACACCACCGAAAGTTTAGCAACCGGATCTCTCTCCCTCATCAAAGGCTCCGGTTCTCTAAACTTGAGCATCTGCGGGAGGCACGAAGAAGGAGACCCAGGGGCAGGGAGGTTGGGGACACCGTGTCGGCCACGGACTCAGGTGGGCACTGTGCCCCTGGCGGGCGCCACGTCTTGGCACTCTGGCCTTCTTCCTACCCGGCCACGAGCAGGGTCCCCGGCGGCTCCCGCCACCCCGTGGCAACAATGTGGCCATTGTTCACGCGCGCGGAGCGGGCGGGCGGGCGCGCAGGTGGGAGGCCGCGGGCGCTCGGGCACGGAATGTTCCCCGGACGGGGCGCGCTCGGCGCCGCCCGGACACGCGGCCTGCGCGGCCCCACCGGGACGGCGGAGCCTCCGAGGGGCGGGGCAGGACGGGATGGGGCGGGGACAGACGGGCGGGGGTGGGGCGGAGGAGGGAGAGACAAAGAGGAGCAGGAGAGGAAAGGAGGGATGAAGAGGGTACAGCAAGGGGGGCAGGGGAAAAGAAGAAAGTGGAGGCAGGAAGTAGAAAGGGAACGATGGGGAAAAGAGAGGAAGTTGAGAAGGGCAAAAGGAAGGGGAGAAAAGGGGGAAGGAAAGGAGAAAAGGACAGAAGAGATGGGAGGAAGAGAGGGAGGGAGAGAGAAAAACGGGGAAGAAAGAATAAGTGAGACACACAGCAGCCCAGAGGTTTGAGAGCCCAGTAAATGAGGAAAGAGCAAGAGTTCACCCTCAAACAGAAAAAGGGCTCCAAGCCCCGCCAAGTCAGCAGCCCTAAACACACCCGGGGCTTTGCCTAATTACAGGGTGAAAGCCAGGTCTAGAGGTAGGGAGATACTTAACTGTGTCCCAGAGAAAGCTGAGGGCAGGGACAGGCTGAGTGAGAGGCTGTCTCTCCTCCACCCATGCCAACCCCTCAGAGCTTGGATCCTGGAGGAAAAGGCTGGGGGCTGCAGCGAGACTCGCCATCAGCCTCTGGGAGCCGTATTTCACGTTCTCTTGGGTGGGAATCCAGACTGTAGTGGGGCCACCCTCTGGCCTTCCTGAGTTCCCTCACTGAAGGACTGGGACCCGCTGCATCCAAAGAGGTGATTCAATCTTAGTCCCCTGCTAATGAATTTAAAAGTTCTCTTTATTTCATTTGCTGGCTTTGGGTTCATTAAATTTTCCAGATTTGCAGAGACGAAAGCAGTCAATAAACGCAGACAAAAGTGGCCGCATCAAAAAGGGCAGAGAATTGGGGAAAAGCAAGATAAAAGTGATATCTGATCCCAGATCCGCAGGCAGCAAAGGAGCCTGGGCTGCTGGAAGAATCTCAATGGGCCATCATCCTTCTCTGCTTGCCTCCCATTAGTACGAACTCCTCATTCAAGACAATAGCCGAAGCACTAAAAGTGGTTTTCTTATGCTAATGTTGAAACCCTGCACTTGGTTAAAACACACTTCCCAGAAACCTGCCTTTTTTAAAAACACACATGTGAAACACACACCAAAAAAGAAAAAAAATCCACATTAATTCGTTCTATTTAAACCCAAGTCTCAAAAAAAGGAAAAAAAAATTTAATGGGTACTGTCTGGTCACATCTGAAGAGAGTTATTTCCCAGCATATGCATGTTATGTAAGAAGCCAGAGGGAAAACCTAAGTAGAAACATGACTTCTTCAGTTGTTGGAAGAATTCAGGACAGTAAGCCTCACCGAGTGAGAGGCTGTCACCAAGTGTTTTCCCAGTATTTTAAATACTTATGTATTTTAAAAGCGACACTTTTGTCACCCTCAAAAATAATAAAACAATGACCAAACTTTATATTTTCTAAGTCCTTGATGCTTTCTACAAGCCCTCAGATTTGAAACATGACTAGTACTGAATATAGTGGTGTATTTACTTGAAAGTCACGGAATCGTAGAGAAGATAGCCTTCTCTACACTAGGGTCCTATCCATCAGATGATAGCCAATGCTGCTGACCTCACTCCAGACCTGCTGTTAGTAAACAACTTCAGAGTATTCATTCCCTTCCCCCCAAATTCTCTAAAAATGAGAGCAAACTGGGCACTAAATATCTGGGTAGCCTGGCTGTCGATCCCATCGCCAATTTTGCCCCTCCTGATGTTCTAGAATCTGAGAACACAGTCTTTGGTTGGCATTCTTCACGTGTCCAGGCCTCTGATGCTTAGTGAAAGGAAGAAAGGAGGGAGCTGCTTCCCTGGCGTTCCCTTTCAAAGCCAGCCACCCAGCCAGCAGCTGCAGCTGTCCACAGCGAGGTCCACCTGGCCTTGTGGCCCCTGATGTACCAGCAAACAGGCACTGTACAGGTAGACCTCCCATCCGAGACACCCAGCCTAAAGACGCAGGGCAAGCGGCCCCACCTTGTTCCCTGCGGTTTGCACCTGCAAAGGCCAGCTGCACCCACAAGGTTGTAGGACTCTTGTTTTTTGAGCTTTAACAAGCCAGCTGGGTGTGAGGGGTCACAGCCGCATTCACAGTGCATACAAGAACCTTGTGGTCTCATTCAAAGGGAATTGCTAGTGTCTGGGCACCGAAGTTTCCCGGGAGGGGAATGCTGAGGCAAGAAGGGCACTAAGTGTAGGCAAATATCCAATTTTGTCTGCCTGCTTGTAGACTGTCCCGGATTCACTAATCCAGCCCCAAGGGCTGCACTGTGTACAAGGCTCTTGTAGAAGTACAAAAAAGAGTGAAGTATTTGTGTATTTTCCAGGCTGCAGTGCAAACAAGCCAGCTACAGGACACAGCCCCTGAGACCCCCACAGCAACTAGGAAATGAGCTTGTGACCAGTAACCTCTCTCTCTCTCTCTCTCTCTCTCTCTCTCTCTCTCTCACACACACACACACACACACACACACACACACACACACACACACACAGCCCTCTTATGATTAACCACCTCAAAAGCACATCCTCTTTCATCCCTTGGTGCTCAATGTTCTCCCAAGCCTGCAAGGCCAGAGGAACATCTTGAGAAAAATGAAGCATCATGGGTAACTCCATACACACTTCAAGGTGGTCCTCCTTCCAGGCCTGGCTTGAATTTGGGAGGAGACCTCAGTGAGTATGAATTCTGTGCATATTCTCATCGTGTCAGCCCCCACCTAAGCACAGAAGCAGACTGATCAATCCCAGTCCCAATTAGTTCATGGATGAGTAGAAAGATGTTTGCTTCCCATCAGCCTCACTCCCAGACACAGGACAGAGGCAAGAGCGGATCTCCTATGGGATTCACTACTGCACAGAACCTTCTTCTGTGTGACTTTAAGCCCCCTAGAATCAGGAAACACCTCATGGCATTTGGGGGCATCCTAAATCTTCCTAAATATAATTAATGTTAAAATTCCTCAGATGAGCTCGCCATACAACAGGCAGCATCTAAGTAGAAACTGTATCCGGAAGAGGTCATTTCCAACTCTTGGAACCCTCTAGAGAGAAGCAGCAAGTTAAAGAAAGCGAAAGCAAGATGTAGAGACTGGAGAAGTGACACCTTTAGCAGGAGTGGTCTGCAAGGTTTCGGTTCGACATTCCGAGATTAGTGCCCCAGGATAGAACAGAAGCGGGGAGAAAGCAAGAGCCTCAAAACTCAACGCAAGCAAACATCCAGAATGTTTCCTCATGGTTGGGGAGACCAATCTAGGTAAGAACACAATGTATTTCCTCCCCCATTCCAGACTGACTGAGCTCTTGAAGGGGCTAGACCCTCAAACACACAGAAGCCTACTCAAAAAGGGAAACCGCAGCCAAGGTGAGGAAATGGGCGGAGAGGGGGCTCGAAGGAGAGGTGGCTAGAACAAACAGATAACATCAGGGAGACTTGTGACAAGTCCGCCTATTCCGCCCGCTATCCCCCTGTGCTGTATATTTTAGATTTCACAGTTTATTTACTTTTCTTTTTTGGCACCGAGCCCCCGGAGCATGCCAATACAATATTTGTTTAAACACTATTTTATGCCGCTTGCGAGGGAAACGTTTACTTTCAAATTCTCCAACATCCCCCAGAGCCTCGTCGGCAAACAGCATATGAACGTTTTACAACTGTTCCCTTTATCTGAAGCTGTGGGGATTAAACCTTCACACGCCCAGCGAGGGCGGAGGGGCAAGGGGCCCAGGACATGGTGTGGCCACCGAACAGCAAGATGAAGGATGCCCCAACTGGGGAACAGAGAGGTACAGAACCCATCCACTCCCAGCCTCTGAAGGAGGAGACTACCAAGAGAAGTTCTCTCCTACCCCTGCTCCAACTGGGATCAGCTCTGGGAGCTACAGGGCAGTTACACAAAAGAGAGAGCCTGGAAGGAGAGGCGCCCTGGGGGATCCCCACAAACTCCTTGCGTCTCTGTGGCCAGGTCACTCGAGGTGAAGCGCAAGGGCTCCATCCTTAGTGTCCCCAAGCTCTAAAAGTCAGGTTTCCTAGGAAATGAGAGCAATTGCTGCCGGGCTGAAAAGAAGCCCAGTTGGGTAGACTTCCAGCTCCCGGCGCGGCGGGAGCCCTCTCGAACTCACTCAAGCACACGGTCCCTCCCCCCGCCCCCCAATCCCGGAGAAAAAAAGTTCCCCTCTCTCTAAACCCTTAATAGGATTGGCGCCCAACTCTGTCCGCGCCGCTCCTCATCCATCACACACAGATCAAGTTGCAGTAGTGGATTTTTCAAATTCCTCAGCAAATATACTTGTTGAGAGATTGCTTGGGGGGTGTTAAGTGGGGGCTAGGATGAAAGCGAGGAGTAGGGGGAAACCGATCCCTCGGCGAAGGATTACGCGTGGATCCATTCGGGAAGTCAAGGGGATCTGGAGACCTAGGATAAGAGAGAAAGGTAAGGAAGCCAGAACCGAGGTCCAGAGACTGGCGGCGGGGGGAAGGGGCAACAAGGTTCAACGAGGGGGAGAGAAGGAGAGAGGAAGAAAGAAAAGACTGGGCTCCGGGACCCGGACTCGCAGCGCGGAGAAGTGGAGTTGCAAGTTTCCAAGTGGCCGGCGGCGGCTGCAGCAACCGCAAAGTCCCACAGGCGCGCTCCCGGCTGCCCATCTAAGGGAGCTTCGGCGCACTCCAGCCCCACGTCGCCCCCAAACAGTTCCAGGCTCCCAGCGGTGCCACCGGTCAAAGATCGGCCTACCCGAGCAATCCAAGAACAAGATTCACTTCCCCTCAAGTGGAGGGCAGCGGTAATAAAATCGACCCCGGCCACGAGTTCTGATCCTCAAGATCCTCCTTAAGCCCTGCTGCTGCTGAACCAGAGCAATAAACAGAGTTGCCCTATCTGGCCATCCCCCCCTAAAATCAGTGTCACGATCTCGATTCCGGTAACCGGCGGAGAGACACTCCGAAGACCGCATAGCATCTCTGCCGAAGCTGGCCAGGCTAGGAAGTGCTTCCCTACCAAGAGTAAGGGGAGAAAAAAAAAAGAAAGAAAGAAAGAAAAGAAAAAATGGGGGTGGGGAGGCCAATGCAACTTTACCGAGGAGACAAAAGTTTGCCTCTAGCACGCAGGTGGCCTCTCGGGCGCCGGACAGTGGTTGCAGGGCCCCATCCCAACTTGGCTGGAGTGGGGCTGCCGAGTGCCGGGGCTCGGGCCGCCGGGGCGGGGCTGGCTAGGCAGAGGAGGGGACCAAGGCGGGCGGGGGACCCCGGCAGTCCCTAAGGACAGCAGGCCAGCAGCTCCCGGCGGCTGCGATGCTACGCACGGCCCGCGCTCCTTCCTCTGGCTCCTCCTCGCCTTCCTCCGCGTCCTCTGTAGCCGCCGCCGCCTCCCGCTCCTCCTCGAAGTCTCATTGATGAGAGGAGTTTGAAAAAAAGTCCGCGGAGCGGTGCTGCCTCGGCTGGCGAACACCGGCACTCCTGCAATCCATCAGCATCTCCGGGATGGCGCAGCGCCCCCGCGCGCTGAGCTTGGGCACACCCCGATCGTCGCGTCCTTAGCCTGCCCGCCCCCGCCGCGTGTACCCCGCCTCTGAGAATGGGGTGGGGGGGCACCACCCTGGAAAGGGATAGCCAGGGGGCGAACACAGACTCTTCTCCACCTCAGCTCCAGCAAGGAAAGCACCCCTCCTGGAAAGTTCTAGCTGGGGACCAGAAAACCCCGGGAGTTAGGGACTGGGGGCGGGGGTGAGGACCCAGACGCCACTCTGGAGGAGCGGAGCTGGGAATCACGCAGATTCTTCCAATCCAGTTCGGAGGAAATAAAGCACCCCTACCGGAAAGTTCCAGCTACGGGAGCACACGCCAATCTCAAACACTTTTTCTAAGGCGCCGGAATGGGGGATTGCTAACTCAAGTCAGATGAGCTCCGGAGCTCGGGCGCTGCAACTGCTGGTTTCAATATCCGAACTCCCTTTTTCCTCCCAACCCCCTCAGCCCTCCGCCGGTCGTTCCCAAAACTCCCGGATCCTCCGTGCGCCGTAGCAGAAGGAAGACACGTGGGATGGGTAGCAAGACTGGATTCACGCGGGCCCTCCTCGCCCGGACAGCTAGGGCAGGTGCCCGGGGTCCCAGGCGTCCCTCGCCACGGCTCGCTCACGCCGCCATCTGGGAGCAGGCCGGCGACAAGTGACGCCAGCCTTAGGCTTGCTGCATATGTTTTGTAGTGAGCGGGTTTTGCTTTATTTTTTTCCGGAGACTCCACCGAAGCTGCTGCAGCCAGATGGAAGTAATCAGAACTCAACAGAGGGAGAAGGAAGAATTAGGTTCACTGAAGTTGCAGACCAAAGTGTAGATGAGGCTGTGCATGAAAGCATTTCCTTGAGTAGCCCTGGGCCTTCCATACAGTCCAGAACTGTCCACTCCAAGAAGCAAGCAGGCTAATGGCCGTGCTCTCCCAAGCGTGGGACTCAGCTTCCTCTTCTGGGCTCTGCTCCTAGAAAGCTGACTTCTTTATCTTTCTGCCTGATGTTTGTGGAAACCGGTGTGTTCTAGTTCCTGTGTATTACTTAACCTGTCATAGGGTCTCCTTCTCCTTTTAAAGGTGGGATGATGGATGCCTGACAGCTGCGAAACTTGCCCACAGTAATCTAAGGTTGGTACAGTTAAATAGATGTGCTCTGTTGAGGATGTTGGTAGCATCTCTTTCCAGCCCCTCCTTCTGTCTAAAATACAAGAGAACCAAGCTTCCAGACCAGTTCCACCCTGCTTGGGAGATGGGCCCTTCTCAGCCCTTTTTTTTTTTTTTGGTTTTTCGAGACAGGGTTTCTCTGTAGCCCTGATTGTCCTGGAACTCACCCTGTAGACCAGGCTGGCCTTGAACTCAGAAATCCACCTGCCTCTGCCTCCCGAGTGCTGGGATTAAAGGCACGCGCCACCACTGCCCGGCTTCTCAGCTCATTTTACTCACTGAATGAATCCCTTTTTGGTGGACAGCACAGTTTATACCCTGGGCTCTCCCCTAACTTTACCATCTGCCTCTTTCTGTAAGTCAGTATCCACTTACTTTATGAACTAGAACCCAAGCTCATCCAAATGCCATGGACACTCTCCCTCTGAGCTCTACCCCCAAGCCTCTGATTTTTACATTTCAAATTCTTATTCCATGTATTTATTTTGTGGGGCAGGGTGTGTGAGGTTAGAGTCCTCCGGAGTAGTCAGAAGACAGGGCAGAAGGGGGCTGTTTCTCTCCTTCCGTCATGTGGGTGCTGAGATCCAACCCAGACACAGCAAGCACCTTTACTGGCCTGGTCACCTCACTGGCCTTGACTTTCAGTTTTTAACAGAAGGGGAAGTGTCATGTCCCTGTTCTTCATTTCTTGTTACCTTCCTCCCTTCTCTTCCTCTCACATGAGAGAAGCAACAATTTCTTCTTGATCTGGGGGGGGGGGGGTGGGGGGGAGTGCAGAAAATACCACACCGATTTGATGCCAACTTTGTTTTCCTCAAAGAAGGCTTCCCAGGTTGGAAGTCAAGGGGAGTGGGGGTGGGGAGGTGGCAATGTGCTCAAATGTAAAACTTTCTGGAGGGGTGTAGCAATGCGTGCTGTTGTGCTGTTGCGTGACATAACTTTTCCTGGGGAGATGCAGCACAGGTTTACTTCCCCACCCCCCACACCCAGGGAGGGACACACAACAGTCCAAAGTGTGGCTGCCACCAAAGTCTGACTTGGTGAACCAGTGAGTTTTGTTATAGGAGATGAATGAGGAGTTACTTACAGGAGCAGAAATGACTCAAACACAGCTGTACCACCAAAGCCCACCCCAGCTTGGTGACAGCTTACAAAACTAGGGACCTACCTGTGCACAACCTCCAGGCAGCTCACCAGGCTGGAGAGTGTCCTTTCCAGATGCCTCAGTTGAGTTAAACCTCTTCCGAACAACTTGGCTGGTTTCTGCTTCTTTCAGGCAGCTGGTCTGGTGTTAAGAGACTTTGCTGCTAGACTTGTGTGTGTGTGTGTCTCCTTGGCAGCGCAGTTTCTTCATTTGAGGGAGACTCTCAACTTTTATTATTTATGCTGGCAGGGAGGGGCCTAGTGAATCTGGTAAGTTCCAGGGCCTTCCTGAAACTGTTTTGTGGTGTTTTCCTGTTTAAAGAGCTTCCCTGTAGGATGGACTCTCTTTCAATCTCAGAGGAAACCTAAATTAGGCAGCATGTATCTTCGGCCCAGGATTCCAGAGGCAGGCAGACAGATCTCTGAGAGTGAGAGGCTAGCCTGGTCTACATTGCCAATTCCAGACCAGCCAGATTCACATAATGAGACCTTGTCTTTTTTTTTTTTTTTCAAAAAAAGAATAATTAAAACAAAACAAAAAAATAAAGCCTTACAGAAGCCAATATGGATAATATAGGATAAAGAGCCATGGAGATGGGTCAGAGGTCAGGGCACTTGCTATGGATCTATTCTGACTTGATTCGATCCCTAGGACTCATATAAGTAAAAGAGAAGACAAACTCCAGCAGATTGTCCTCTGACCGCCATGTATCATCTGTAACAGGTGAGCCTCCCCATACATGTAAACAAAAACCAAAAAAACAAAAAGATATCAGAAAGAGGCTTTTCCCTTTAAACGTCAGAATATCAGCCTGTCACTCCCCCCAGCCGCTTCTTTTCACTCCTGCTGAGCTTTCAGAACATAGACAGCAAAAGTGAACCCTCTCCCTCCCTTGGCTGCATTTAATGACCCCATTCATATCTGCCCTGTGAAGCCAGAACTCATTTCTCCTGGCTAGATTATTAGCAGAGTCAGCTGATTACTTCATTACCAGCTTGTCTCTGTTGCTTTCTTTGCATTGTAAAGTTTGTGGAGAAATTTAAGCAAATCAACATCTAGAGGGAGAGATTGCTTTTTCTCTGTTTTTCTTCTCAGACCAGCTCAACTCCTTCTGGAATCCAGACCCTCACCAATGCTTCCTGGCTTATTATGGCAAGAAGGTGGTAGTGGAGATGGAGGTAGACCGTGTGGGCTTGGAGGAGAGCTGTGCAAATATCACATCCTACTGTCTCTAGATGGTCAGAAGTCGGAGGCCTCAGAAAGAGGAAGAGAGAGCTTAGAACGCAACGCCATTGTGGCAGAGAAAGCCCCCGTAGGCACTGGGACACCGGATGCTCATCTCAGAGCTTATACTCAGTGTAGGGCGTCAGTCAAGTCTGGCTTCCTTCGGCAGTGTTCTGTGTAGCTGGTGCTAACGTCCTGACAGCTACCACAGAGAGTAGCACCACAACTCCTTCCTTCCTTCTTCCTTATGCTTCCTTCACAGCCACGAACTCACATGTAACCACAAACAGGGTAAAGACAAAAGATAAGGAAAACTCCTTGAGAGAGCATGGGGCCTTTGGGCAGAGAGGCCTGTCCTGGAGAAGTGAAGTACAGAGAGATGGACAGGGATGGGGAGAAAGGGAGATGGTTTTCTAGTCCTTCTTGGTTATTTAAATGAGAATGGTCCCTGTAGTCTTGTACATTGGAATGCTTAGTCACCAGTGAGTGGAACTGTTTGGGAAGGATTAGGAGGTGTGGCCTTGTGGGAAGAGGTTTGTCACTGGGAGTGAGTTTTGAGATTTCAAAAACCCACCCAACCCGTCTTCTCTTCCTCTACCTCTCCTCCCCTCTCCTCCCCACCCCTGCTCTTGACATTACAATAATAATGAACTAACCCTCTAAAACTGTAAGCAAGCCCCAGTTAAATGCTTTTTTTAATAATTTGCCTTGGCCGCTTTTTCTCCTCTTAGCAATAGACCACTGACTAAGATACTGTCTGAATGGGTGAAACCCTGTCCCCAAGAGAAGCTGTCCCCAATTCACAGCCTTCTGAGCCGTGTTGCCATCCCCATACTTGTGTGGGAGTGTGAGATGTAGGTACTTGAAAAAACCAAAAACAAAAAACTTTTTGAAGGCAGGATCCCATGTTACTCTCAAACTCACTATGTAGCCAAGGATAACCTTGAATTTCTAATTCTCTGCCTCCAGCCTTGAATGCTGGGGATATAGATGTGCCGTACCAACTATACAGTTTGTTGCACGCTGGAGATCAAACTTGGTACTTCTTAAGTGCTGGGCTAGCTAGCTACTGAGCTACATGCCCAGTACGTTATGTCTTATATTTTTATATGACTTCTTCAGTGCGGTTTCTTCAGTCCATTGTCACCACTCAAAGGTAACATATTTCAATAAGGTATTGCAATGGCTGTGACATCATTAGGTAATGATATGCCTTTTTTTAAAGAGGGTGTGTGTGGCTGGGCAGTGGTGGTGCACGCCTTTAATCCCAGCACTTGGGAGGCAGAGACAGGTGGATTTCTGAGTTTGAGGCCAGCCTGGTCTACAGAGTGAGTTCCAGGACAGCCAGGGCTACACAGAGAAACCCTGTCTTGAAAAACCAAAATAAATAAATAAATAAATAAATAAATAATAAAAAAAATAAAAAGCCATAAAGAGGGTGTGTGTTTGTATGTACAGAGGCCAGAACACAGCATCTGTGTTGTTCCTTGGAAGCTGTCCACCTTTGCTTTGGGAGGGGTTGTTTGCTTTGAGAGGTTACTTTTAGATTTATCTATGTTTGCTTCTGTACATGGGTGTTTTACCTGCAGGTATGTCTGTGTGCCACATGTGTGCAGTACCTATGGAGGCCAGAAGAAGGCGTTGGATCCTTTGGAGCTAGAGTTACAGATGATTGTAGGCTGCTCTGTGAGTGCTGGAAACAAGGTCTTCTGTGCGAGCAACAAATGCTCCAGCTGCTGAGCCATCTCTTCAGGCCCACCCCTACCTTTGCATTTTCAATCAGGGTCTCTTGCTGGGACCGGGGCTTATGTATTAGGCTAGACTGGCTGGCCAGCAAGCCCCAGGGATCCAGTCTCTGGCTCCCATATTTGCGATTACGTGTTCTATGTTCCATGTCATTACTATGTTCAGCTGTTTTTACCTGGGTGCCGAGGATTGAACTCAGACTCCTCAAGCTTACCCAGTAACACTCTACTGTCTCAGCCGTTGCCAGCTCTTCATTACTATCTTCTGAGACAACTGTCATTTACCAAATAGTAGCTAGTTACACAACTAACTAGGAAGCATATCACCCCTAATGTAATGGTACAAACACACAACTTTGGACAAGAAAAGCAACAGTTTGACTCTGCTCCATGGTGTTGGGGACTCAACTAGATGGCTTTGAGGCTGGCTGGCATCAAGGGATGTAAATGAATAATTCTTAATATAAGAACGTACTACAACAGAGGGCCTGGAGAGATGGCTCAGTGGTTAAGAGTACACACGGCTCTTACAGAGGACCTGAGTTAGGTTCCCAGCGCCCACACCAGGCAGCTCACAACCACCTATAACTCTAGTTCCAAGAAATTCAATATCCTCTTCTGACTTCAGTGGGTGCCTGCACTCACACACGCACCAACATTGACACATACAATTTAAAAAGTTAACTAGTCATGTAGCACACACCTTTAATCCTAGCACCCAGGATGCAGAGGCAGGCAGATTTCTATGAGTTCTAGGACAGTCTGGTGTACATAAAGAGTTCCAGGACAGCCTGGTCTACATAGAGATTTCTAGGATAGCCTGGTCTACATAACGAGTTCTAGGACAGCCACTATATAGTGAAGCTCTGTGTCTAAAAAATAATAAATGCATAAGTAAACATTTTAAAGAAAATATTTTATGTATATGTGTTTTGCCTTCATTCATGTCTGTGTACCATATGTGTGTCTAGTGCCCACAGAGGCCATAAGAAGGTTCTAGGTTCCCTAGAACTATAGTTACAGGCAGCTGTGTGCTGCCTAGTGGGTGTTAGGAATCAAACCTGGGTTCTCTAGAAGAGCAGCCAGTGCTCTTAACCATTGAGGTCTCTCTCCAACGCCTAAAACATAAAATAAAAATGTAAATTAGTTTCTTTTGCTCTTGTTATTGTTATTGTTTGGGTTTTTGTTTGTTTGGTTAGTTATGGTTATTTTGGGACAGAGTTTCTCTGTGTGACAGCTCTGGCTATCCTGGAACTCTGTCTGTAGACCAGGCTGGCCTCAAACTCACAAAGATCTGCCTGCTTCTCTCCCCCCCTATCCCCCCACCCCCCAGTGCTGGGATTAAAGTGTGCACCATCACCTCCTGACATAATCAAGACTTAGGTGACCACAAGCCTGCAGGTTGATGCCAGCTGTTGGCCAGGGTCCCTCATCTGCATCTCTGCCATCTGCATCTCTCTGTAGGTCTCTGTTTTTAGGCTAGGCAGGACTCACTCATAGCATGGTGGTAACTGTAATCCACATGCTGTATCTTGTGTCTTAAGTGTCTACCAAGAGCCCAAGTGTCAAAGTGTTGGTTTCTACCCTGTGACATCCCTGGGAGTAGTGGAACCTTTAAGATGTGGAGCCTATCGGGAAGAGGTTAGGTCACTGGGCACACATCCTGGGAGGGGGCATTGGGGTCCCTGCCTCAGCGTTTGGTGTTTGCTATCCAGATCACAGGAAGCAAATAATTTCCCCATGACACACTGGCTGCCAAAATGTACAGCATTGTTATAGACCTGAGAGCAGTGCAGACATGTGACCGTCAACCTCAGAAACGACGGTCCCAAGTAAAACTTCTCTCTGATTACCTCAGGGGCAGGAAAGATCACGTAGTGGGTGAAGCTGCCTGCCCCCAAGTCTTTTTCTATTTGTGTGTGTGTGTGTGTCTGTATGTCTTTGTGTTTGAGAGAGACAGAGACAGACTGTTCACAAGTGTCATAGCACAGTGTGGAAATCAAAGGACAATTTGTGAGTCTTCCTCTCTCTTTACCACATGGGTCCTGAAGATTCAGTGAAGATCAGGGATTGGTGGGTGTCCCTTTACTAAACCATCTCATCAGCCCCAAGTCATACATATCTGATGAAGATTTAACATCAGGATTGGATGCAAAATACACATTGGATTTCAGACACCAAATACCGATGATGATGATGGTGATGATGATGATGACAATGATGATATCTTATATTAACTATGCCTTGTGTGGAGTTACTATTGTTAGCTTTAGAGGATGTAAAATCTCCAAAGAAGCCTCTCGGCACAGCTGTGAAGAATGATCTGAACTGGGTTGGCCTTTGGGTTTGTCTGGGAAGGACTTTCTAGATTGGGTTCACTGAGATGGGAACACCCATCCTAAATGTGGGTGGCACTGTGAGTCAGGATCCTAGGCTGAATAAAAAGGAGAGAGAAGAATCTGGGGACCTGGAGGAGGTAGAGAGGATCAAGCATCAAATGCAAGAGGTGTCCTTCATGGTAAGCACTTACACAGCATGTGGAAGGTCCTGAGTCCCATCCCCAAGACCAAGAATAAAAAAACACTTGTTCCACTTCAACATAACAAAACAGTTGGTCCAGCATGGCAGCTCACACCTTTAATCCCAGCACTCAGAAGCATACACACTGTACACACACAGACACACACATATACACACAGAGACACACTATACACATGCACACACAATGCACATACATACTATACACACACATATATACACACACCACACACACTATACATGTACACATTCACACACTAGACACACACACACACCACCACCACCAGCACCAAATCAAATAGTTGATAAAAGTAAGTTTCCCTTTTCAGACAAAATACTGGCAGGTCCTAGTGACGCAGGTTTGTCAGCCCAGCTATTCAGGAAATTAAAGTTTGATATTGGCAAGTCCTTGCATGGCAGGAAGAGAGCCTCAGGCCTTACAAACATCACAAGCGCTCTGCCACCAAGCTACACCCCAGCCTGGGGTTATTTTTTCAAAGCTCTGATCCAAAGAAGATACTGAAATACCTATGGATTGGCTAATAGGCTACAGGGTATCCTGGTGTGGGTGGCCACAGAGTGAAATCACATCTGTGAGTTCACAGGGTTTACATATGTTGGTTAGTGTTTGTCAACTTGACACAAACCTCAACATACCTGGAGAGAGGGGATTATCCCAGTCTGTGTGCATATCTGAAGAACATTTTCTTGACTACTGATTGATTCGGAAAGGCTCAGCCTGCAGTGTGTGGTGCCACCCCTGGGCTGGTGGTCCTGGGCTGTATAAGAACTCTGGCTGAGCAAGCCATGCAGATCTGGTCAGGAAGCAGCACTCCTCCATGGTCTTTGCTTCAGTTCCTGCTTCCAGGTTCCTGCCTGGAGTTCCTACTTTACTTCCCTTCCTGATGGTTTGTGGTGTGGAAGTATAAGCCAAATGAACCTTCTTCTCCTGAAGTTGCTTTTGGTGTTTGTCACAGAAAGCCACCTGAAACAATTACATTCCCCTTATGCTGGAAATGTTTGAAAATTTCAAACGACCTTTGTTTTTGTTTTTTAAAAATTTGTATCAGGTACTTTTCGTGTTGCTTTGTCAAAATATCCTACAAAGCAAAGAAAGGATGGGTGTGTTTTAGCTCCTACTACAGTCCATTATGGTGGCAGGAGCTTAAGGCCACTGGTCACATGGTGTTCATAGTCAAGAAACAGGGAGGGATGAATGTTGACTCCTGTATCAGTCAAGATTCTTTAAGGGGACAAAGCAGGTAGAATACATGTAAATATATTAAAGGGGGATCTCATGGGGTGACTTACTGATGTGCTTGGGTAATCCAACAATGGCTTCCTCCTGACAAAACGGTCAAAAATCAGGTAACTGGATGTCTCAACAATCTGGTATTGGAGCCCTGGAGGCAGGATCCCTAGAGAGCTAGTGATCCTCAGTCTGTGTTGGAATCCTGAAGAAGTAAGTTCTAATACCAGCACCAGTGAAGGAATGCCTCAGCAACAGGCTAGATGAACTTGTCAGTAAAAGCGAGGACAAGAAATAATACAGCAAAAGCTTCTTCCTTCTGTGTTCTTTTATGTGGGCTGCCTTCAGAAATTGTGGCACAGATTTACCTCAAATGACCCAAAAAATAAAATCCCCATTAGGGCTGGAAAGAGAAAAGGCCTAGAGGTTAAGAGCACTAACTACCTTCCAGAGGACCCCAGTTGGCTACCTAACACTCACGTGGCAGCTAACAACTGCCTCCAGTTCCAGTTCAATGTTTTCTTATGACCTCTGTGGGCACCAGGCATGCCTGCAGTGCACAAACACACATGCAGGTAAAAGAACCACACGCATAAAATAATAAAAAGCAAATAAAAACACTGGAGAAGAAAAAGAAAAACCCTCCGAGGCAGGCCAAGAACTTGGGTTCTAGTTGGTTCCAGATGTGGTGCAGTTGACAATCAAGACTGGCCATTACGCCCTCCCCTTGTCCTTTTGATCTTCTTAAATTTATTTTATTAGTCCAGGATCCTGACCCTTAGAATGGTGTCATTGAAACTTACGGTCTCAGCTAGCCCAGTTTGGCAGCTCCCTCCCAGACAGGCCCAGAGGTGTTTCTCCTGTGATTCCAGGTCCTGTCCAGCTGGCAATGCTGAGCATCACATCCTGTATCTTCACTGCATAGATAACTCCCATGAGAGGGCCATGGCAGCATTAAGCAGATAAGACAAGAGAAGACCATCATGCACTTCTAGTGCCTCGGTGATGAAGCAAAGCAGTCAACTGTGGGCGAGTGAGCAAACATGGCTGTGGTGGTCAGAAAGTTTACACAGCCCAACCTCGGGTCTCGAAACTTAATTCTCAAAGCCTTAGAATTGACTTGGGGCCCCTGATAGAGTTTAAGTAAGTAGCTCCCAAAGGCACAGGTGTTCAAGGCTGGGGAAGGAGCCTGGGGCTCAGTCAGGGAAAGTAGAATCATAGGCAGTCCTGGGTAATGGGTATCAGATTGTTGGGGATGCTTCCATTAGATCCCCTAAAAGTAATTTCGAGACCATGATTCTTCCTCATTCTTCTTCACTATGAGGACGAGAACAACCTCTTCTGAAACATGGTCATGTAGCCCAGGATGGACTTGAACTCACTGCATAGTTGAGAATGATCCTCCTGCCTCTGCTACTCCAGTGCTAGGATTACAGGTACATGCTACCACATCTGCTATGTGTAGCTCTGGAGATCCTGCATGCTAGAGCTCTCTCTCTCTCTCTCTCTCTCTCTCTCTCTCTCTCTCATCCCCTCTCTCTCCAACCCTGCCACACCCCCGGCTCTCTGTGTATAAGATGCCAGACAGTTCTATGAAACACTCTTATGAATTTATCTTTACTTGTTTCATATATGTTTTGTTTGTTTTTTCTGTGCTGTGAATGGAACCCAAGGCCCACCCAAGCTAGGTCAGTGCTTTACCACCAAAGCAATCCTCTCCTGGCAAATGAATTGAACCCAGTGAGAGGGAACCCCAACTTTTCCTGGGCAATTAGAAGTCCCAGAGACTCAGGTTTACATCTGACAGTGCCAAAGGGTGACAGTCTTGGTGGACTGAACCCTCAAACTCTTGGACCTGAAACTGCTTCCAGGTAAATAGTTTTACAAGTGACCTGAGGGCTGGAGGTGTGGCTCAGATAGTAGGGTGCTTGGCCAGCATGCTTTAAGTCCTGGGGTTCACCCTCAACTCTTTACAAACCAGGACTGGTGGTGCACACTCACAATCCTGGCACTTGAAAAGTAGAGGAAGGAGAATCGGGAGCTCCAGGTCGTATTTGGCTGCATAGCAGGTTTGAAGCTAGCCTGGGCTACATGAGATCCTGCCTCAAAGACAGACAGACAGACACACACACACAGACAGAGACAGAGACAGACAGACACTCAGACAGACACACACAAACACACACAGAGAGGCAGACAGATAAGACACAGAGACAGACAGACAGACAGACAGACAGAGTGAGCACCACCTGACTTGAATAAGAGAGCATCCATCCAGGTTGGCTGCTGAAGGGCTAATTATTTGCTTAGCCCCTCCTTTGGTCACAGAAACCTTTTGTGTTGGTTTTGGTGGCATAGCCTGTGTGGTGATGAAGACACTGGAAAGCTGTGCTTTGTAGTTTCCTGATATGACAAAGGCACCCTACAGGTGTAATTAAGTTAGAGACCTTGAAAGGCAGAGCTTGGGCTCTGCCCAGTCAGTCTCTGAAGGGGAAGGGAAGGATGAACAGTGGGTTAGGGAACTGGTCTCCATAGCCACTGCTAGCTTTGTAGAAGGGCAAAGGGCCTTGGATTAAAGAAGCTTCTAGAAGCTCGGGACTGTTCTAGTTCTTTGTGGTTGTGCTTTGTGTTTGCCTATACAGGATTGTGTGCACCATGCTCGCTCTCTCTCTCTCTCTCTCTCTCTCTCTCTCTCTCTCTCTCCCAGATGTTGTTTGTCAGGAGCCATCCGCCTTTGTTTTTGAGACAGTCTCTCACTAGAGTCTGGGGCTTGCCCATCAATGAGGCTAACCTGGCTGGCCATTGATTCTCAGGGATCCACTGTCTCCAGCGCAGCAATGGGATTACAGCCACATATCTGGCTTTTTAGATGAGTACAGGGGCTCAAACTAGGGTCCTTTCGCTTTCAAGACAACCACTGTTACAAACTAAGCCATCTTCCCTACCCCATCCCCCACCCCACTGCTGGCTTTGAAGATGGAGTAAAGGCCCTAGGCTGTGGAAGGAAGCAGCTTCTGGAAGCTGGGAACCACTCTTTTTTCACAGCCAGCAAGAAAACAAAGCTCTCTGGGATCTGCCAGGAACCAGCTTCTGCCAGCAGCCCCCAGGAGCAGGGGCTGTCCTCTACCGGAGCCTCAAAACAGGCTTGATCCACCAGTTACTCTGGTAGGGTCTCTTAGGGCTTCTGACCCTCAAGACAGTAGAGATGCACATTTGTGTCCTTTTAAGCCATGAAATCTGTAGCTATTTGTTACTGCGCGCGTGGAAAACTATTAGGGCTGGCGAGATGGTTCAGGGGATAAGGGCACCTGCCGCCAAGACTAACAATCCGCGTTCCAATCCAGGACCCACAAAGCGAAAGATGGGACCCAGCTCCTACACGCTGTGATCTCCACGGTCTGTGTCTGGCTCTAGTGTCTCTGTGTCCTTGATAAACTCCTAGCTTTGGGGGCTTCCTTCTTCCACAGAGACAGTTAGGACAGACTTTTTTGGCGTCTTGCACTAATTCTCTGCCCAGTTGTGTACTTTACTGGCCTTGAAGTTTGGCAAGGAAGTAAGTTTTTTTCTCGTTACAAAGTCCGGGATCCAGACTGCTTCCATCAGAAAGACTACAGGGAGTGGGTGAGGTCAAGGGGAGGCTTCAGAGGAAGAGCCATACAGGCATCTGCGCATGCGCATGTCTGTGTGTGAGTCCTGAGGGTATTCAGGGCAGGAAGTGAGTATAGATCACTGTGATTTTCCCAGACTGCCTAAAAGTTCCCTGTAAGCTTAGGCTTGGGCAAATGGGTTTTCTTGCTGTGTATGGAAGCTTCTGGAGAAGCCTACGTAGACGTAGTTCTTCATCTTTCCACCCACCTTCACAGATCCCTCTCTGGGGCACCCAGGCAGAGGGTCTACCTGACATGGGGCGAGAAGTCATGATGGTAACAAGACTGCATCGTCTCCTTCTACAGCTCTGCGGCCTCCAACTCTCTGCTTTGATCCGGCTCAGACAGGCCCGGGTGCTCCCTGTCTGTTCCTGTCGCTGGGCCTCAGCCAAGGTTGGAATGTGGGAGGCCTCTGTGGTTTGGGGCTCCCCACCCTGTCTGAGCGCAACACCTTCTAAAATTGGGGCGACCTCTGCAGGTGCTTGGGTCCCATCGCAAAGTTACTTGTTCCCCAAAGCCTAGCCTCAGTTTCCCCGTTTGTCAAACAGTAAATACCACTTATCCAAAGAAGGTTGTTGCAGAACAGTTTGATCTTTCGTTTCTGTTTTCTTTTCATTTGGTTTTGAAACGGGGTCTCAAGTAGCCTAGGTTGGCCTCGAACAAGATATGTAGTCAAGGATGGCCTTGAGCTTCCTAGCCTCCTACCTCCACCTCTAGAATGCTGGGATTACAGGCATGTGCCATTACAGTGCTCAGGCAAGGCAGGGTGCATGCTAGGCCAGCATGCCCCATCAGTTCCAGCCCCGCCCTGTCCATGTATCCATACGTGCACGTAGGAGCAGTGTGTATGTTTGCACCTCGAATCTTATAAATAACCGTCAGCATGTGGCCACCTTGTATTGTTTGTTATAACATAAACCAAGTGGTTATAATGTTGGGAAGGTCTGAGCGATATCGTTCTCTCCCTCACCCTAGTGTCTATACCTAACAGGAGCAGGTAATACTTGAACCTGGATCCCTGGGGTCTGCCTCTCCCTGGAACTCTGTTTTAACGCCAGGCTCCTCCTGGTCTAGTGAAATGTGGCAGGCATAGGCTTCTGTCTCAAGCTAGAGACTCAGGAAGACAGCAGTACCTGACACCCGATGGTGTGTGTACGTGTGTGTGTGTGGTCACACATGAAAAGAGTAAACAGAACTGTAGACCTTCTTATACCTGCCCCTGTCTTTTGGTGCCAAGATCAGTGAAGTCTGAGAGGACTGAAGTGCAGACCAATTTAGGCTGTGGCAGTTATTTACCAGTCTCCAGAGCCTTCTGTCTACCCCTTCAGTGCTTTGATTTTCTGCCTCTCTGTCTCTCTGTCTCTCTCTCTGTCTCTCTCTCTCTCTCTCTCTCTCTCTCTCACACACACACACACACACACACACACACACACACACACACACCAAGGTCCCTAGCCTTAGCCTTCCAACTCAATATGACTTTGAACTCCTAATCCCCCTGCCTGTACCTCCTAAGTGACCACACCAGTTTACGTGGTGCTGGAGATGGAACCCAGGGCATCATATGCACAAAGCAAACATCGACCACGTGGGCTCCATTGCCGTCCTTCAGCATGTACCCTGCCTTAGAAAGCTGCCTTCTGGCCCCTCAGCCTCTTCTGGGTTTGGATGTCCTGGACCTGCTCCCCTAGACCATAATAAGTTCCCCAAAGGTGACATAAGTCCCCACTTCCTTTCTGAACTCAACACTTAAGCAGACCATGCCAATGAGGCAGGGGTCCAGAAATGTTCATTTCAACAGAGAGGGCTGTGCTTGATCCCAGTGGCAGAGCACTTGTCCAGCAACAGTGAAACAAAACAAAGCAAAAAGAACTAAGCCAAGGTCTGGGGACCAGGTTCAGCTGATAGACTGCTTGCCTAACACTAAGAAACGGTTCTGTCTAGCAATGCACAAACCAGGCACGGTGACACAGGCCTATAATTCTAGTACTTGGAAGGTAGAAGCAGAGGGATCAAGAGTTCAAGACCATCCTCAGCTACCAGAAAGGTCCAGGATAGTCTGGGCTCCGTGAGGCTCTGTCTTAAAAAGAAAGCAAGATTTCACCCAAACATACTAGAGTCTAACTGCATGATAGAGCGCTTGCTCAGCAAAGCTCGGGAGATACGGGGAGAAAATTCTTATACAATGCTGATAGGATGTTAAGTGGGCAGTCAGGAGAGAAAGCAGTGTGGGAATTCCTCAGTACAGTCGAAGTAAAACCCAGCTGTGCCACGTCTGTGTAAGGAAGGGAAACTGGAATATGAAACCTTCTATGCACCCTGGCTTATTACGGGTTCAATTCCCAGCACTCGCATGATGGCTCACAGCTATGTCCAGCTCTTTTGGTGTCTGAGGCATCCACAGAGATCCGGGCAGGCAAAACACCCACATGCATAAAACAAGGTTTATAAAAATCTTTTAAAAAATAAAAGTAATTTTTTTAAAAAAAAGACAGAGAAGCCTTTTGAGTGTCCAGCAGAGGAGCCCGTAATGAAAATGTATACGGGTGAGAGTTTGCAAGGGTGGAGGGCAGGTACGGTGGGAAGGGATGAGTAGGATTGGGGTGCGTGACGTGAAATTCACAGGGACCCAACACAAAGTTAAACAAAGAATGAGAATGTGGAAAGTGGAGATGACGGGGTAGTATTCAACCCTTAAGGATGGAAGCCTGTTCTTCCACACTATGTGAGGGTGCCTGGAGGACACCGCTTTATCTGGAAGAGCCATGCCCAGACAGACAAATACTGTGTGCTCTTACCCAGACGTGAAATGGGGGGGGGGGGGTGATTTAGAAGTTGAGGGCATAGAGCAGCACCTGGGGAGGGAAATCAGAGGAAGTGGAGGTGGCCCAGGCTGTGCATAGAAAATCACAGTCAAGCAGGAAGCCCTGGGGTCCTGTCACTCTGTAGTTATTCCCTCCAGCAATAAAGAATTGTTTATTCTAAACAAGCTACAGGAAAGAACACTATCACAGACAATCACAGACATGACGGATGTAATAACTACTCAGGTGGTTGTCATTACATAAGGTATGGAAAACATACGTGGAAACATGGTGTGTAATTTTTATGTGTAATTATAAATATGTATAATTACAATGTGTTAATTAAGAATAACATAAAACCTTTTAACGGTGCATTGTGAACAGTGAACAGTGAGTGACTGAATGAGTAATCAGGTAAAGCACCTCTACCTGTCCAGGTGCACATCAGTCAACTGATCAACAGGACGGGCAGCTCAGGAGTGCGCTGATCTAGATCTGGCTGTGTCGCTGCCAATCAAAGAACTGGCCATTGGGGACAGGAGAGATGGCTGAGCAGGTAAAGGGACTTGCCACCAACACCGACGATCTGAATTTGTCGAATGGTAGAAGGAGAGCCCTCACTGCCACAGAAGACTGGCTCCCTCTGAACTTCAGGGAGGCAAAGGGACCCTGTGGTCGAGGCAGACCTTCTGGGAAAGGGACCAAGGCTGAGTAAATGCTGAGCCCAGGTTTCCTCAGCTGCAAAATGGGGAAAAAAACCAAGTCTTTGAACAGAAGCAGACACAGAGCTCAGAGTCTGTAGACACATGACCTGGACTTCTAACCCCCCATGCTGGCTTTGGCTTTGTGAAAGTCATGTAGGACCTGCATGATGGCTCAGTGGGTAAAGGTGCTTGTGGCCAAGACTGAAGACCTAAGTTCAATCCCTGGAATCCACTTGGTGGGAAAGAACCAACACCCTCCATAAGCTGTCATCTGTGTGTTCCATGGCGCATGTGCATGCCCCTTAATTAATTAATTACATTTTTAAAGCTATGCCAAGTTTCTTTAGCCACTAGTCAAGTTCTTGGTTGGTTTTTGCCTTGCGTCTTTTGAGACAGGGTTTTGCTATGTAGCCCTGGCTGTCCTGGAATTCCTATGTAGTCCAGGATGGCATGAAATTGACATTCCTTCCTTCCAAGTGTTAAGGTCTGCATCACCCCATGTCCAGATTTTAAGTTAGTTTTGTTTCTTATTAGTGTGGCATGCCATTAGTGTGGGGGTGGCATGCTAAGGTGCATATGTAGGACAAAGGACAACTTTGTGGAGTTGCTTCTCTCCTTCTGCCTTTAGGCAGATTCTGTGGATTGAACTCAGATCTTCAGGATCTCTCTCTAGGTGATAAATAAATATGTACATATATATGTGTGTGATACATATACACATATATAAATATGAATCATATATGTATCTTACATATGAGATACAGATGTGATATATTTATATCTATATGATATATTTATATGTATATTTCTCATATATATGTATGTATATATATACATACATATATATACATGTATATGAGTGTACATATATGTATGTATATATGTATATACATATATACATACATATATATGTATGATATGTCAGAGAGAAAGCACACATCCCATGGTACTCTTTTGGGAATCAGTTTCTCCTTCTACCATGTGAATCCCAAACACTGAACTCAGGTCATTGGGTTTGGTAGCAAGTGTATTTACCCACTGAGCCAACCTGCTGCCCTGGCAACACATCTGGAATAAAAACACCACTAAAGATTGCTACACTACTGTACTAGGGTTCTCTAGAGTGATTGAACTTATAGAATGAATTTCCTTTTCTACATATATAGTAAGGGGATTTATTAGAAACAACTAATCCAATAGTTTCAACTAATCCAATAGTGGGCTATGAACAGAAAGTCCAAGAACCCAGTAGCTGTTCAGTCCACAAGGTTGGATGTCTCAGCTGGTCTTCAGTAGGTGTTGGGATCCTAAAGAAGGCAGCTCCACTGCCAGTGAAGGAATGAACTTGATAGCAAGGTGAAGGCATGAAGGCAAAGAGCAAAAGCTTCCTCCTTCCATGTCTTTATGTAGTCTTCCAACAGAAGGCATGGCCCAGATTCCATCTGGATTAAAATGCTGCTTCCTACCACAAAGATCCAGATTAGAAGCAGATCTTCCTACTTCAAATTAAGCAGGAATCCCTCAAAGGTCCGCCCCTCTATTTTTAGGTTTTAGTTAATCCCAGATGTAGGCAAATTGACAACCAAGGATAGCCAGCAAAACTACCAAGCCCAGGAACTAGTAGACTCTGTCCAACTTTTTTTCTTTTACATTTGTTTGCATGTGTGTAGGTGAGTACATACATATGCGTGTGCACACCCTGACACATATAGTATTCTCTCACATCACCATGTGGGTCTCAGGGATCAGGCTCAGGTTGTCAAGATTAGTGGCAAGAACCTTTACCCACTGAGCCATCTTGCTGGCATGTGCCACAAAATTCTCTCTCTGCCTTCAGGGACCGAACCCTGCCAGCACCCTGATGCAGAGCTTCAGAACTTGCGAAGGAAGAGGGCTGGCCGATCATGGACCTCCCAAGACAGGATCAGGGAATGGTGGGTCACATGTTTGCAGAGTAGGGCTTCTACAGGCTTCCTACAGAGAAATCAGCCCCCTACTGCTGGAGACAGGCCTGTAGCCAACATGCCAGCCTCCAGCAGGGTCTCTGGAGAGCATTCCTGGTTAATAAAACCAAGACCACTGGCAAAAACTGGAGTGAAAAAAGCTCCGCATAGAGTCGTGGGAAAATGAGAATTTTGGCTTTTGTTAAAAAATCATAATGTTACTTTCTGGAAGTCAGATATTCCTCAAAGGGGGATGATTAAACACATAATGGCTCCTCTTTCTGACTTGGCCAAGGTCCTAGCTCAAGCTCCACAGTCTCCTAGATCCAGGCCTTTCTGGAAAGACCTGTAGCTTGGTTTATTGACCTTATGACAGTTTGAGAGGACTGAGGACCCAGGAGTGCAAAGCTGGGAATTCCAGGTAGGAAGGCTCAGTGGTTTGCGCTCAACCAAAGTCCCAGTAAAGAAGATCTCAAAGTTTCCCAGTCCTTCAAATGGGAGCTGACTAAAGAAATGTCTTCCACTCAGTAACTGTTGCCACATTTGTTTTGGAGGATCTTCTAGGCGTTTCTGGCTGGAGTTGGGGAGCTGGAGGGCTAGGGAGGTCCTGAGGGGTGTGTCTGTGGGAGGCAGGCAACGTGGGGGGTGAAGGCAGGCTCAGGGCCAGATGGATAGGAGCCTGAAGGCATGAGAGACAGGGATGGATTCTTGGTGGTTTGGGTGGAATTTGACATCCTGCCATTTCCCCTTATCTGCTCATCAGAAGACAATCAGAGGAGAGTGTGAGCTCACCGGAACACAAGCCATTTTCACCTCCTGGTTCCTATCAATTAAAGCCTCTGTCATCTGCTGATCAGTTTTTGGAAGACTGAAAGGCATTTCTGGGCCAGATGGCTTGAAGCTAATTAGGCCATCGAGCTCTTGAATGGCTGTCTCCCTCTATAAGACCAGGGAATCTCTTCACCGGCTTCCACACAATGGGACTGAGATTTGAAGCTCAATTCTGCCCTTTATTAGCTCTGGTGTGATCTCAAGGTACTTACTTGACTGAAGCCTTGCTGTTCCCTCTATATGAAATGGAAGCAGTTACAGACCAGGTCCGCATACTCCACACCAGTTGGGTAGCTCTCTTGTCAGGTTCACACCAGCATACTGGGCATGTGTGTGTGTGTGTGTGTGTGTGTGTGTGTGTGTGCAGGGGCTGTCACACCACTCATGTAGAGGGCAGGGGACATCTTGTAGGAGTTGGTTTTTCAACTATGTGAGTCTTGGAGAAAGCTAACTCAGGTCTTTAGATTTGGCAGCACATCAGCCTCAATCCACCATATTTTTTTAAAGTGTGTGTGTATGACTATACATGCCCATGGATGCATGCTGATTCTTGTAGAGGTCAGAAGAGGCCATCAGATGCTCTGAGGCTGGAGTTAGAGACAGCTGAGCTGTCCCATATGGGTCCCCGGAACTGAATGCTAATCCTTTTGAGAGAGCAGCAAGTGATTTTTTTTCTGTTTTGTTTTGTTTGTTTGTTTGTTTGTTTTTTTGGTTTTTCAAGACAGGGTTTCTCTTTGTAGCCCTGGCTGTCCTGGAACTCACTCTGTAGACCAAGCTGGCCTCGAACTCAGAAATCTGCCTGCCTCTGCCTCCCGAGTGCTGGGATTAAAGGTGTGCGCCACCACTGCCCGGCTGCAGCAAGTGGTCTTAACCACTGAGTTCCCACCTTGTTTCTTGAGCCAGGATCTCTCATTAGTTTGAAACTCACCAAGCAGTCTGGGTTGGCTAGCCAATGAGACTTAGGGATCCTCTCGTCTCTGACTCTCTAGTACCAGAATTAGAAGTGCACACACCGTAGTGCCTGGCTCTTTGTGGGTTCTGAGGTTAAGACTTAGGTTCTCTGCCTGTTCTGAGAGCAATATACTGAGCCCACCTCCCCAGTTTGCTTTCCCTGTAATATGCCTCTCTTCTGGCTTTGGTCTCCCTAATAACCTGCTATAGATAGGGAATGCTGAATGTCTCCTAAGCTGAATGTCTTCATGTGCTAAAAGCTTTGCCCTAGGTGGTGCTTTGGCAAGCCTCCGGAACTTTTAAGAAATGGGGACAAAGAAGCCATCATTAAAGCACTGGAGGCTTGACCTTGAAGGGAGGCCAGCTCCATGCCCTCCCCTCCTTTGCTCCCTGGTGAGGAGGTAAGTGGGCCTTGCTGTACCATGTACTCCAGCCCTGATGCTCTGCCCCACCACAGCTCAAAGCCATGAGCCCGAGTGACCATAGACTGAAACCATAAGCCTCTGTTCTCCCTCCCTCCCTTTTAGTCTATCTGTCTGTCTGTCTCTAGGTAGACCAGGCTGGCCTCACAGAGACTCACCTGCCTCTGCCTCCCAAGTGCTGGGATTAAAACCATGTTCTACCGTGCCTTGCACAGACCCTAGATCTTAGAGGGAGCGGCGATCCTCTCCCTCATCCCTTCTTGCCATCTCTTTGGGGCTTAAGCTTGCTCTTGGGAGTCAGGTCTGAAACACCAGCTCACTCACCCGCCACCTCTAGGACCTCTGCTCTCCCTCTCCCCTTCCTCTCCCAGCTTAGGGTGGTGACCCCGTCCCTCCACCTCTTCTCCACTAGGGGGCCCCATCTCTGCTTTCTCGTGTCCTTCCCGTGTCAGCTGAAATATCTGCCATTCCTTCCAGCAAGTTCTTGCTTCTCGAATGTCCCTCCCACTTTCCTTCTCGCCCCGGAGAAGTCACATACCATTGATCACACAGATCCAAGACTTCTTCCTCAAAAGCTTTCCTCGGTGGCAGCTCCACAGTAAGGCTATACATGCTGCTGCTCCGCGTTTGATGAATCTGCTGGGGATAGGTATTCAGGGTGCTTCCGTGTTTAACCATACAGACCCTTGCAAAGAACATTCATGTCTTTTGAGGTTCTGTGTAAATGAGGTCTTAGGCTGTAGCACAGGCTGGACTGGAACTCAATAACAACCACCTTCCTGCCTCAGCCTCCGGAGGGCTGGGGGTTTCACGAATGCAGCACTGTGGCTTCGAGAACCTTCTTGGGTGCACGGATGTGGATATTTCAGGACTGGTGGAAGCGTTGCTGGGTCAGATACCACAGGCACGGTTTGGATTTAGAAAAGCTGGCCCAGGACTGAGGGTGCGTGGCTCAGCCGATGGTTCGCACCGATGGTGCACGAAGCCACAGCGTTAACTGAGCGTGGTGGTGCACTCCGGTAATCTTGGTATTTAGGAGGCAGGGTCAGGAGGATCACAAGTTCGAGGTCAGACCTAGACCGAACCGAGGCCACCCTCTGCTACCTGAACAAGACATAAAGGAAGGAAAGAGGAAGAGGAGGAGGAGGGGGAGGGGGAGGGGGAGGGGGAGGAGGAGCTCTCAGGCAGAGAGTGCGATAGGCTGGTGAGCCGGCCTAAAGGCCTGGAATGAGATGGAGCTTTGGAATGGAAAGTCGGTGCCCTTTCCTTGGAGAGCGACTCCAGTGTCCTACAGCGAGCCCTGCCCCCTCCTTCCCTCTTCCTCTTGTAGAAGCTCTTAGATCTTCCCAAATCCAGAAAACCTTGTGTGGGGGGGTGGGGGGGTGGGGGGACACACCCAACACAGGGATTTGGGGGGGGGAAGGGAACACCCAAAACCATTAGTGCTTAATTAAAAACCCTTTGTCTTGCTGACAGACCTGCTGGGGTTTCCTGCTGGGCAAACCTCTGATTTTGCTACGTCCTTTGGGGTGATACTGAATGAGACAGGTGCCCAGAGAATCCTCCTGGAATTCAAAGGGCGGTAGGTGGGGGAGCTGAGGTCACAGCCAACAAAATCTTGGCTTTTAAGGACGACCGAGCGGGAGTATTTTCTAACCTCCCCTACTAATTTCTTAGTCTGTTCATTCATCGTTATTTCTGAGACTCTCCCTTGCCTGACCCCAGACCAGGGCAGTCTTGTTAAACCACATCCCTTCTTACAGTGTTTTGTTTTACTTATTTTTTAAATTTAAATCTTGTAACTTATTTATTTATTTATTGTGTGGTTTGAAGCATGCCATGATGCATGTGCAGAGGTCAAAAGACAACGTGTGGGATCTGGTTCCACCCAGTGAATTCCAGTAGTCAAATTCAAGTTTCCAGCCTTGGCAGCAAGCCCCTTACCCTTCTGAGCCATCTTATGCCCACCATCTTCTTTGTTTTAAAGACAGGATCACTTGTAGTAGCCAAGGATGACCTTGAACTTCTGATCCTCTTGGGTGCTTGAATCACAGTCAAGGGTATATTGGGGTCTGAGCCTAAGACTTCCTTTATGCTCTGTACTGATTGACTCACGTTCCCAGCCTCTCAGGAATTCTTTTCCTTAAATGCATAACTGTAGGGAAGAGAAAGCCTCTACCCATCGCCTCTTGAGAGTCACAGAGAAAGTGACCTGGCAGGCTGCAGAGCACTACCCTGAAGGGTCAAAATGAAACTGACTCACCCTCACACAATGCCAGGATGCAGGGAGGCCTTCTCTGAGGGGGTGACTCAGAAGCAGAGTTTTGAAGGATGAATAGGAGTTTACCAAAGACCCAAATCAAACTGTTCTTGCCACTCTGATGCTCTTCCCATTTTCATCAACAGCCACACAAGCTCTTCAAGGGTCAGATTAGGGGTTCCCTGCCCTTTGAGAGTTGTGAGAGGGACAGGATTCTGGCTCCCTGGGGCTCCATAGCACCGAATCCCTTGCGATCTGGTTTCTCATTCAGCAGAGTGCTTACTGATTGCTTTTGTCTCAGGGTGCTGATTCTCCCGGGACGGGAGATTTATTCAGTCCTAGTCTTCGAAGACTTGGCTCTTATTTGCCTGAGGAAATATATTTCTTGGGTTGTTCCCAGAGGGGCAATGCTAAGTCATTACACTGTGAATTGTTAGTCCATAAAGGAGCCGTCCCTCACTCACCCGACTCTGAGCCTGGGCTGTTTGGAACCCCTCAATCCTTCGTGGTGTCAGGATGATGGCTCTGAGTGGTCAGGACGTGTGGCTCCCCTGCAGGACCTCTGTTTTCATGGAGCTTGAGACAGAGGCAGAACAGTGGGGAGGAGGGAGCCCCAGTGTTCGTCAGGAACTTTTAGTGAGATAAACATCAGCCCATGGCTTAGTGTCAGTTCCAAGTACACCTCAGACCCAAGGGAGGGCTGAAGGTGTCGCACAGTGGCAGACATGCAGGAAATACTGGATTCTGTCCCCAGCACTGTATACACCAGGCATGGTACACACACATGTAAACACACTCGGAAAAGAGAGGCTTGAGGGTTAGGTGTTCAAGGTCATCCTTGGCTACATGAGACTCTGTCTCAATAAAATAAGCTATCTGGTCCATTGCTGCTTAGTCTGCCTTGCTCCACCAGAACAAGAGCTTTGACCAGTCAAGGTTCGGGCCTGTTCATCTTCCCTAGCCCCAGCATTAGCAGCTGTCTGCCAAGTCTGCGATGCTCACACAGTGCACGAGCGGTGCCTCTCCAGCTGCCATGGTAACCTGCCTGGGTGTGTCTTCTGGTATGGAGCTTAAACCTGGGCACTCCCTTCTGCTGTATTCTCTGCCCCCCACTGTCTGCACTGTAGTTCTTGCGCTCTGTGGCCCAGAACAGGCAGCAGAGAGATGTCTTTAAGCCCAACTCTCTACTTCCTTCAACAGAGAGACCAGGGACAGGAGTCCTGGCCCAGAAAGACACACCTGTACCAGGCAAGTGGACAGAGCCAAAGTCAGTACTGGGCCATCTCTCCAGTCCCCAATGTGCAGACATTTTTATGCAAATTCTGGAGATTAAATTTAAATCCTCATATCTACAAGATGAGCACTTATGTTAAGGCTCAGCCTCTCCTCTGACCTATCTGTTTTAAATTTTAGTTTGTTTGGGTTTTTGTTGAGAGCCTCTCCTCTGCCCTATTTTAAATTTTGGTTTGTTTGGGGTTTTGTTGAGACAGGGTCTTACTAAGTAGTCCTGGCTGGCTTGGAACTCCCTTTGTAAACCAGGTTGGCGTCAAATTCCTAGAGATTTGCCTGCCTCTGCCTCCTGAGTGCAGGGGTTAAAAGTGTGTGCTACCATCCAGCTTACTTTTAAAAAGCAAAACAAAAGTTTGGGTTTTTTTTGGTTGGTTGGTTGGTTTTTGTTGTTGTTGTTGTTGTTTTTGAGGCAAGCTCTCATGAAGCCCAGCCTGACCGCAACTCAATTAGCTGAGAAAAAGCGTGGACTTCAGACCCTCTAGCCTCTGCTTCCCAGTGCTAGAATAACAGGCACACACCACACACCACACCACCACACTTGTTCTGTGTGATGCTGGGATTTGATTCATGGCTTTATGCGGGCTAGATAAACAGTATCAACTAAGGCCTATCTTCAGCCCCCAAGTTTATATACCTGTCTCTGTGGGGGAGGGGAGTGCTAGAGAATCATCAAGAAGGGAAAGGGGCTGTCTTTCCGATGTTACCCCTTTCCAGATGTGCTTTGCTGCCCAGAACAATGCTACACAACAGGTTTCTGGAAACAAAACAACAAAACTACCAGGACATTGTGATATGTCAGTGTTGTAGACCAGGCTGGCCTCGAACTCTTGATCCTACCTCCTAATCTATCAAGAACTGAAACACAGGTGTGCACCACCCCCAGCAAAACAGTTCTTTTAAGATTGTGCCCATGCCTTCTATAGTTACGGGAGCTGGCTGGGTCTGCATGGTGCTGTCTGGCTGCCTGATGCAGAGAGTCCAGGGACAGAACTTCCACAGTAGCTGCTCACCTGTACTGAGCATGGACCATCCGCTGCTGGTGACCCAGGCTACAGACATGGGCTATGGGACACCTGCCTTTCACCCAGCAGTATGCCTTTGGGATCAGCTCTATGAGAGGACAGGCAGTACAGGGGTCCAAAGCAAGTGACCAAAGACAAGGAAGGTACTGAACAGACTTTTCAGACAGTCCTGGCTATGGAAGTCACCTGTTGTTACTTCGGTGATACTCTTTTGGGGGACAAACTAGCCATGAAGTCCATCCAGATTTGAGTTTGAGAGCATCAGATGGAACCTCTCAGGGTTTAGAACCACAGAGAAGAATGAACAGCCGGAGTCAGCTACCTACTCAAAGACAATTCAATGTCCACATTCACTCTTTATGGCTGGTTCATACCCTCGGAAATATTGCTTATTTTTAAAGTTGTGGCTGATCTTACCTGCTTTGTGTGTGTGTGTGTATGTGTGTGTGTGTGCGCACATACTGCCTGTATATGTGTATGGCTGAACCAGAGGTCAACCTTGGGCATCATTTTTAAGATGTATCCACATTGTTTTTTACTTTTTTTCAAATAGTTATTTTATTTGTGTGTGTGTGTGTCTCTCTCTCTCTGTGTGGCTCTGTTTGTGTATATGTTTGCGTGTGTGCAGGCGTATGTATGCCTGTGTGTACTCATGCACATGTGAATGTAGGGGCCTGTGAAGGCCAGAACCTTAAGATCTTCTGTAGTTACAGTGACAGGTGGTTGTAAGTTGACCAAACTCAGGCCTTCTTTGAGAGCATCATGTTCTTGTCAGTGCTAAGCCGTCTCTCCTTGTTGTTCTTTGAGACAGGCTCTCTCATTTTAATCTGAAATTCTCTGACTGGACTAGAGCACTTGTTCCCGAAGTCCTCAGGATCTGCCTGCTTCTGCCTCGTCAGTGCTAAAGTTACAGAATGGTTTACACACGCGTCCTGAAACTGAAGTCAGGTTCTCAGACACTTTACCCACTGAACCACCGCCCTCTGAGCCTATCTTACTCTCTTGTAAGTGAGCCAATCTGTGGTGACAACCATGCTGGTGAAAATGCGAGTCTCCACTCACCCATTTAAATCTTCAACGCATCAAAGTGAGACTGTATCGGCTCATGTCAGCTTGCAGAGCTGAGAGGGTTCACCTGGGAAAGGCACCAACTGCTAAGCCCGACAGCCTGAGTTCTATCCTTAGGACGCACATGGTGTAAAGACAGCACTGGCTCTGTCTCTTGAAAGTTGTCCTCTACTCCCACATGTCTATAAGTGTGCATACTCGTGCACACACACAAGCGTATAGAAACACTTTACCCACCAAAGAAATACATGTACTAAAAAGGTTTTAAGTGGTTGGAGAGATAGCCCAGTACTCAAGAGTGCTTGCTGCTCTTGTCGAGGACACAAGTCACCCAGTTCAGGAGGCACACCTGTGACTCCATCTTCAGGGGATCCAGTGCCCTCTCCCAACTTCTACACACACATGCACACTCACACATGGATGGACACACTTTAAAAAAGAGAAAGAGATAGACACACGGGGGGGGGTACTCCTTAAGAACAGGACTCCTTTTTAAAAAAAGATTTATTTATTTAATATATATATGAGTACACTATAGCTGTCTTCAGACACACCAGAAGAAGGCATCAGATCCCATTACAGATGGTTGTGAGCCACCATGTGGGTGCTAGGAATTGAACTCAGAACCTCTGGAAGAGCAGGCAGTGCTCTTAACCACTGAGCCATCTCTCCAGTCCCAAGAACAGGGCTCTTGAGGCTGGAGAGGTGGCTCAGGGTTTAAAGTATGTAACGCTCTTGCAGAATACCCACGTTCAGTTCCCAGCACTCACTTTAGAAAGTTCACGAGTGCCTGTAACTGCAGCTCTTGGGATCTGAACCTCTTCTGGCCTCTTTGGGTACCTGCACCCATGAGAACACACACGTGCACGCATGCACGCACGCACCCACGCACGCACGCAGAGAGCTCTTTGCAGACAGCATTCTCCTTTCTGTCCTGAGGAGTTTGGCTGTATTATGAGCCTCAAGTAAATGGCATCCCATAAACCATGTTCTTCTGTGACTGGCTTATTGTGCATGGTTCTTGAAGCTTATCCATGTAATAGCACATGTGAGGACCTCATGTTTTCTGAGTGTGTACAAGTACACATGATATACATGTATGTATGTATGCACAGCTGCCCTTATGGGTGCACATTTGCATGCAGATACATATCCAAGTAGAGGCCCAAGACAGACATCGGGTCTTCTTTGACCCTTCTCCACCTCACGCACACAGGCAGCATCTCTCCCTGACCCTGAGCTCAGTGTTTCAGCCAGTCTGCCTAGCCAGCTTGCTCTGGGCATTTCCTGTCCCTGCCTCCCTTGCACCGGGGTTACAAATTGTCACATCCACCTGGCTTTTCAAATTCTAACCTTCACACGTGATAACAAGCCCTTTATCCACCAAGCTATCTCCCCAAGCTTCTCTCACTTTTATGGGTGAAAAAGAGCCTATCACGTGCCTGACATTCCATGTGTTCCTGTTATCCCCCCAGAGACACCGGGATGCTCCAGCCGATGTGAATATCTCTCTGGGTACATACTCTCAGTTCTTTGGGGCTCTGCTGGCTCCTGTGGCAGGTATCTGCCAGTTTCTGTCCCCAGCAGTCACATGTCCTCCCCAGCACTTGTGACTTTTTGTCTTTTGCTTTTCCAGGCCAAGTCTTGCTTTGTTACCCAGGCTGGCTTTAAACTTCCCTCTGCTCCCAGCAGCCGGGACTTGAGTTCTGCACCGCTACACTTTGCTTCTTTTCATGTTCCTTCTTTTACTTTTATTTTAATTTTTATTTATTATTTTAAAATTTAATTTATTTAATATTTGAGTGCATGTACACCCACATGCCAGAAAAGGGCATCAGATCCTCTTATAGTCGTGAGCCACCATGTGGGTCCTTGGGAATTGAACTCAGGACTTCTGGTAGAGCAGTCAGTGCTCTCAACTGCTGCGCCGTCTCACCAGCTCCTTTACTTTTAATTTTATATATCTTTAGATTTGTTTATTTTATTTTTTATGTGTTTGAGTGTTTTAGCCTGTATGTCTGTGTGTCATGTGTATAGAGTGCACATGGAGGTCAGAAGCGGTCTTTAGATCCCCTGGGACTGGAGTTACAGACAATTGTGAGCCACCATGTGGGTGCTGGGAACCAAATCCAGGTTCACAGCAAGAACAAGCTCTCTTAAATTTTAAGTTAAATTAATTACTGTTGTAGCGGGGGATTGCACGCACAGCATTCGTGTGGAAGTCAGAGGACAGCCTCGTGGTGTTGGTTCTCTCCTTCCGTCTTTGTGTGGGCTCCTGGAATCCACCTCAGGTCTCCAGACTTGACAACAAGCACCTCTGCCCATCCCCGGTTCTGCCCCTCCCTTCCCTTTCCTTCCCCCTCTTTTTCTTCCCTAGACAGCGTTTCAGACGGCTCAGGCTGGCTTCGATCTCACTCTTTGTTCCCTCTCCCACCTCTGCCTCCAGAAGGCCGGGATCACAGATAGAAGCCAACATAAGCTGAGCACTTTAATCAATGGTGGATTGGTCCAGTCCATTCGGTTTTAGTTCTTATTTTAAAAGTAATCATCCCAATGGCCGTGAGAAAGATTCCTACTGTCACCACCCTGCATCCCAGTTGTAAACAAAACAGCAAAGAAACCAAGTTTCAAGGTGAGGCCTCCCAATTACCAGTGTCTGGGATGAGGGCAGGCGGATCTGGGGACTCCTCATGGCAGCTACTGGCTGAGGAGATGGCTGCTGTACAAGCAGAGGAGCTCACCTTGCCCTTCCGGGAAGCTGGAGGCTGTGCGAGGAAGGGAAGAGGAAGTGTCTGGTAGATGGAAGGAAAGCCTTTCCTTATATCGCGTACTCCCGTTGTGCAGTGCCAGTGACACCCTCCAGCTGGCCCTCAGAGGATCCCTCCGCACTCCTGTCTGTCTGCCGCCTGGGACCTCTTGCTTTCTTCCTTACGCCACCAAGAAAGAAGTCCCCAAAGCTGTCAGGAACGCACCAGGGGCTGAAGATGGAGTCGGAAAGCTGGTATTCTGACGCGGTGCTGCCACCCAGTGGATGGGCCGCGCTTAGCCTCCGTGGAACCTGGGCTTTCTACATCACAAAACAGTAACAACAGCAACAAAAACCGGCTTTGTGGTGATGCTCACCTTTAATCTCGGAATTCTGGAGGCAGAAGCAGGCAGATCTCAGTGAGTTCTAGTTCAGCCTGGGCTACATTGTGAGACCCTATCTCAAATAGCAATTAGACTGGAAGCAGATGTTCTGGATGCTGCAAGTGGAATAAACATAGCGTCTGTTTTTTAAAATAATAATAATAATAATAATAGTAATAATAATAGTAATAATAATAATAATGTGTGCGACATACAGAGGGGGCGGAGCACCGTGGTGCACACGTGGAGGCCAGAAGGACAGCTTTGTGGAGTTGGTTTTACTTCTGGGGATGGAACTCGGGTCATAAAAGCTCCTTTGCTTGCTGAGCCACTCTTTCCAGCTTGTCTCCTCTTTTCCCCTCTTTCATGGATGGGGACATAGAGCGGCTTCTATAGCCTGCTGGACCTGGAAATCTTGTCTTCACCCTTACTGGCCCACTCACCTCAGAAGCTTCAACTACTGTGTAGCTGAGGATAACCTTGAACTGCCCATCCTCCTGCCTCTACCTCCCCAGTGCTAATGTAACAGGTGTGTGCTACCACATCTGGTGGCACTGTACCCAGGGCTTCCTGCATACTAGGCAAGCGTTCTACCAACTGAACTGTATCCCCGCCCCGCTAACGCGCCGCTGGGAGTACCGTGGATACCATGGATACCGCACGGATACCTCGTAGGTGCTTCTACAGGAAGAGGGTTGTAGTACCAGCCAAAATGCTTCACGGATCACAAAGCTGCAACCGCTTTGTTCTCTCAGTGTTTAAGGTCCAGGCTCACTGCGAGAATGGCGCCTGAGGACCGCTGTGGGAGTCCTATTCTTAGTTTTCTTCTGCCCCCTGGTGGTGGAATTTGGAAAGGCACTGGTGAAGACCGACTGAAGTGAGTGTCCTCAAAGGAGTTCCAGGGTCCGCAGGCAATAGAGGATCTCTACGTTTCCACCTTCATCAGCCACTTAGCTATTTCCGGAGCTCTCAACAGGACCTTTTGATTTTCAGGTCTTCTACAATGCTTCCCGAGGAACAGACCAGCAAGGCACCTGTACGCACAGGACGCTTTGGGCCTGTTCTTTCCCAATAGATCTTGTGTGCCCAGAGCCCAGGATGACCTCACCAGGGGGAAGGACATGTGGGCAAGAGCAATGAGAAGCCTCCCTTGGGGGTGTCTGCTTCTTGTATACTTTGTTGCATTTATGTGTGTGTGTACCCGCGCGGCGCTCTTTCGTGTATGAGTGTATATGAATGCTTGCGTGTGTGTGAATGTGTGTGTGTGATTCTCAGTGTACTGCCGTATTGTTTTCTATACTCTTCAATGGATATGATATCACTACAAATAGACACTACACATAGGCAATCTTGCACCGTGTATTGCATGTGGAACGGTTGGCAAGGTGTAGAAAGAGTGACATCAAGCTCTCTAAGTGGGCAGTGGCTCTCATTCTGCTAAGAATAAGAGCTATGTAATCACAGGGTGATGGCCAGAACTAAACAAGCTAGCAAGCTTCAGTAATATATCACACGCCCTCATGCTTAATAACGTCTACTATTCCAACTGCGTTCAGATTTTCAGGTTATTTACAAGTTTCCCCCACCTCCACTTCTTGAAAGAGAGTCTCCAGGGTGGCTTGATCATGAATCTTCTGTGTAGCCATGAGTAACTTTTGGATTTGCCTTGCCTCTGCTTCTCCATCCCGAATGTAGGGACTGTGGTGTGGGAACTTCTTAGGCCCCCCTTCCCCCAGTTAGGAAAGGGAGGCGCAGTCTCCAGTTCTGAGATGCTACAGGAAGGAGTTTGGTGAGAGGTCACCTATGAAGGCCCCCAGTGGCGGCGGGCATGCAGCATCTGCAGGGAAGAGCCTATGAGTGATGGGACTCTGCTGTGGCAAGGCCCGTGGAGACCCCTTCCCATGTGGCAAGGACTTGTGAATTTGGTGGCCTCTATGCTTATTGCTTAGATTCCGTGAGCTACACGCTCTCCCTTCTTTCCCTGTGTTGTCTCTATGCCGTGATATTTAGTTCCACTTTGTTGATCACAGGCAAGGCTGGGTTCTCACAGGCTGAAAGCCCTGTGCATGAGTGTATGTTTTTCTCAATACTCTTTTGTGGGATAAAACTCTCCTCTTTCTACCTCTGTTGATCCTCCAGATGTGACCACTAATCTTGGGTATTTGGGGACATGTCCCTAGGGAAGCAGCTACAGTCACACTAAGTAAGCCTGTGGCAGTTGTGGAGAACAGTGGGTCCTGCTTGCATATCATAGATATGTCTGATCAACAGAGACTTTAAAATGAGGAAGCTGTGTCTGATCAATAGAGACTTAAAAATGACTCTTGGCTAGATGGAATCAGAAACTGTTAGGTGCACATCAGGAAAGGTTGCTTGGTACAAAAAGCATGTCTCTGCCTGTAAGTTAAAAAGTCCCAGTGGACAAAAAATTGCCTGCTGCATCAGAGACAATTGAAGATGGAACCCCCCCCCAAAAAAAAACCAAAACAAAATGAAAAGAAAACAAAACCAAAAATACTGTCCCAGTATTTAACTAATTTATGCTGTTCACGAACAAGAACCTGAGCAACACCAGACTGTACCAGGCAAGGTTAGTGGCTAATTGAAAATACCACCAGGACAGGGCTATCGAAAGACATATTCGCTAGTATGTTAAGTTAAAAACAAAAAGACACTGTACAGTTTAAAAACAGATCATACACAGTCTTGCATTTCCACTTTTTAAAAAAGGAGTGAGTTGTGTACAAGGGTGTTAAATGCTTTATAGCCAAGAAAAAAAAAAACCTCCCAGAACCACCTTCTTCTTCTTCGTCTTCTTCTTCTTCTTTGTCTTCTTCTTCTTCGTCGTCTTCTTCTTCGTCGTCTTCTTCTTCTTCTTCTTCTTCTTCTTCTTCTTCTTCTTCTTCTTCTTCTTCTTCTTCTTCTTCTTCTCCTCCTCCTCCTCCTCCTCCTCCTCCTCCTCCTCCTCCTC
>JADRCH010000032.1:9291256-9303610 GCA_019843965.1 Rhynchomys soricoides | reverse complement strand
TAGGCAGCAATATCCTTCTCAGACTTCTCCTTCAGTTTGGTGGCCTTCTTCTCGTACGGCTGCTTGTCATCCACTGCAGTGCTGTTCCACATCTCTCCTAGTTTCTTTGCAATACCACAAATGGATAAACTAGGATGCTCGCCTTTGATTTTGGGGCGGTACACAGAACAGAACAAGAAGAAGGTCGAAGGAGGCCTCTTGGGCGCATTGGGGTCCTTGAACTTCTTTTTGGTCTCCACTTTGGGGGGCGGAATGTAGGTTTTCATTTCTCTTTCATAACGAGCCTTGTCAGCCTTTGTCATATCTTCAAATTTCACCCTTTCTTTAGCAGACATGGTCTTCCACCTCTCAGAGCACTTCTTGGAGAACTCTGAGAAGTTGACAGAAGCATCCGGGTGCTTCTTCTTGTGCTCCTCCAGGCAAGTTTGCACAAAAATGCATATGAGGACATTTTGCCTCTCGGCTTCTTAGGATCTCCATTGCCCATGTCTCGTTGATTTTCCTCCATGAGGCACAGAGTAGCCCAGTGCCTATCTGGCTCTCGCTGCCCCAGCGCTGTCTCCATAGAGCTCAATTCAGTGTACTGCAATGGCAGTGAGAGTGGGAGCCAGCAACTTTATTTTTTTTTTAATTTCACGAATGCGAGTGTTTTGTCCATGTGTATATCTGTGTACCATATGTGTGCAGCACCTTAGGGGACCAGAAAAGGGCATCAGATCTCCTGGCACTGGAGTTACAGATGGTTGTGTGTTGCAATATGGGTGCAGGAAATGGAATCTGGGTCCTCTGTTACAGCTGCTGTCACTGGGCTTAGCTGCTGAGCGTCTCTCCAGCCCCCAGGACAAGCATCTTTACCTACTGAGTCATCTCTCCAGCCTGAGCTTTAGACTCTGAACTTCCCTGAGAGAAACTCAAGGTCCACCCCTGATGGCATGTTTTCCACTCCTCCTCAGGACGCCGCAGCCACCACTCTTCCCTCTGTCCCCAGATTTGACTCTTCCGGTCATTTCCTGTGGATGAATTGGAGCTTGCAAGGTCCTCTGAGACTGGATCCTGTCACTTGGTGTTTTCAAGGGCCATCGTGAGGGTTTCAGGATGCAGCTTTCTAGAGCTGACACCCACACTGAGGTCTTTGAGAAATTCATGGCCCTATAAGTAACCCATGCTCTGTGAGCCCAATTAACTCATTGGTTCACTAATGTGGACTTGGGAAGAATTGTCTCTTTGGTCTGTCATTGGTCATATCTCTCTAAGAAAAGTCTGACAATAAAACAGTGAGCAGTTCACTCCCACTACCAAAGACAGACTTCCCCAGACTTTTCCAGTGATCTGCCAACACTTAATTTCAGTGAGCTTGATTGTGGGTGAGGAAGGGGTCCCTCATGGGCAGGAGGATATTTCAGTATGCTAGCAAGCTTGCTGCAGAGTGTGATAACCTGAGTTTTATTCCCAGGACCCATGTGATAGAGCAAGAAAACTGACTCCTGCAAGCTGTGCTCCGACCTCCATGCACACAGCATACACACATGTATGCAAGCATGAGGACTTCAGATCCCCAGCGCTCATGTAAAAGCCCAATAAGCGGGTGCACCGGGCAGCCCCAGTGCTGTGGGGCTGGGGGTCAGAAGGATCTCAGGGCTCACTGAGCAGAGCTGAAATACGGAACTCAAGTTCAGAGAGAGATCCTGTCCCCAGAAGTGGGCAATGAGCAATAGAAGAAGACAGCAGAAGTCCACCTCCAGCCTCCCTAGAGACATGAACGATGAAGTGCACCTGGACACACACACACACTTACACACACACACACACACCCTCCACAGCAGGTGCGCCCATGGGAACTATAATGTGCATATTGGACACCAGGTGGCGCTCTAAAGCCACAAAAAGGCTATCTGGGGTCACAGCAGCTCTTGAAGAAGGTCACCTGGCTGCTGCATTTGCTCATTTCACTGGCGCTTTTTGTAAGCACCAGGTGCGCAGGGGGCCTGGGTCAGGATGAGCCCTGCTTCTCACCCCTCCCTCTTTATCTTTCTTCCTTCTTTCTTGGAATAGGGATTGCAATCGTGGTGGTGGGGGGCTCCCATGTGAGAGGCAAGCACCTGCTATTGGACTATACCCCCAGTCCATTTCTGTAAGATTTTTTTAAAAGTAAGAACATTCCTATCATTTACCACTTGTTTTAAAAAACCGGGTTTCTCCATGTAGCCCAGGTTAGCCCCCAACTCAAGTTTCTCCTGCTTCAATGTCCGAAGTCCTAGAGTTTGACAGTGTGCCTGGTTTAATACTTATTTTTTGAGATTTATGTATTTTATGATTTTTTTGTGTATGAGTGTTTTGCCTGCATGTATGTCTGTGTATCATGTATGTCCCTGGTGCCCAAAGATATCGGAAGATGGAATCAGATCTGTGGGGATCACAGCTGACAGTTGTGAGCTGCCCTATGGTTGCTGGGGACTACACCCGAGTCCTCTAGAAGAGCAGTCAGTGCTCTTAAATATGGAACCATCTCTCCAGGCCTAGTTTAATACTTTAACAAAACACTTATTTTTACTTTGCACAGTAATTGACAGAAGGCAAGATACACGAGAAAAACGATCAAACAAGCAAGCAAATCCCATCAAATATTTTAAGAATTTTAAAGAATCAAAAATTTTAAGAATGCACTGTCTAGGGCTGGAGAGATGGTTCAGCGGTTAAGAGCACTGACTGCTCTTCCAGAGGTCCTGAGTTCAATTTCCAGCAACCACATGGCAGCTCACAACCCTCTGTAATGAGATCAGATGCCCTTTTCTGATGTGTCTGAAGACAGTGACAGTGTACTTATATATAATAAATAAATGAATAAATAAATCTTTTAAAAATAAGAATGTACTTTCTCTCTTTTTTTAAGGTGGGGTCTCATGTGGCCAGTCTTACCTATAACTCACTATGTGGATAAGAATGATCTTAAATTTCCCATCTTCTTGTTTCTATCTCCCTAGCGTTGGATTTACAGACATGAAGCACCATGCTTGCTTTACACGGGGCTAGCGATGTAATCCAGGGCTTTGCCCCGCTGAGCCATATCCTCCGCCCTCGATTATTTTTTTTTTCATTTTTATGTCAGGGTCTGTGTCACATGCTCCGAACTCCACTGGTTTGTGGAATCGGCTTTCATTCAAAGGATTCCCATACTAGCGCAGAGCCTCAAGAAAGCCAGTGTGTGTGTGTGTGTGTGTGTGTGTGTGTGTGTGTGTAGAGACAGAGTCTGGTCCTTGGTACTGAGTGGTGCACCCACTTACTAAGTTCTATGATCCTCAGGGGCCCGTGTTCTCCCTGTGGCTGCAGTGACATTGCCATGATCTGTCCTCTCCAGTACCTCGGCTATCCCTGAGGACAGCCTTAGCCCTGGAGACTGGAGGCACTGATATCCTCTTCTTCCTTTAACCAAGCAGGAGCATGCGTCTCTTACCAATCAGCTTCTAGAATACAAAGACCACTGGAGACTAATGCGGCTTCTCACCGGGTAGGCACGATTGTGGATGTCTTGGGAATTCAGGATGAATTAGTTTTTTGCCCTACAGAGGAGGTTCAGTACTGCAAAGAGATAGCTTTGGTTTTGTGTGCACAGGGCCCCCACCTGAAGGCTACAGGGACCGCGGGAATCTTGCTTCACAGTGCAGCTTCCATCTGGGCTTGAGGAGTGGGGAGTCTGGAGGACCACTTAGCACAAGCAGTCCCAGGCTGGAGGTCCTCCATCCCGCGGGAGACTAAGAACTCCGCCCATGTGTATATTTAGGAGGCTCAGGGGCTTTGGGAAAAGAATCAAGGCAAGCTCAGGATAACCCAGAAATGGTCTGGAGCCTGCAGATGGGCGGAAAGAGCAGCAGGCAGGGTGGGAGGGGCTTGACAGGGGGCGGGTCCTCCGGGCTCCAAGTGTTTGCTCCTGCTCAGGCTGAGACCTTGCCCCAGGAACTGGTGCCTGCGTGTGTGTGTGTGTGTGTGTGTGTGTGTGTGTGTGTGTGTGTGTGTGTGTGTCCAACCTGAGTGTCCTTCCTCAATTTCTTTCCATCTTTGTTTTTTAACCACTGAGCCATCTCTCACCCCATCTCCACCTTATGTTTTGAGACAGGGTCTCTCAAGCTTACCTGCCTTCCCAGTTAGAGGAGCTGGTTGCTCAGTAAAGTTCTGACTGTCCACCCGTTCCCACTGCCCCCGCACTGTGATTACAAGCAGGCGCCCCCAAGCCTGACTTTTGCTTGGGCATGAGGGAAGGAACTCAGTTCTTGTGCTTGCAGAGTTAAGGACTTTATGACCATCTCCCTGGCCTTCTGGGGCATTGCTTTAGAAAGTGGAAAGTTTTGAACCTAGACCAAGTAGAATCAGCATTGCAAAGGGCTCCTTGTCTGGCCCTCAGCGGCACCCACCCAGGGCTCTTGGTCGGGCCTCTCCACTTGTGCCTCAGGCACCCCTCACAGGGAAGCAGCCCCAGCCCGTCAGCACACTTGCACATGCATCAGGCTAGACAACATTCCCCCGCAGCTGGCCCCTAGCTCTTAGGCTTTCTGTCTGCGGGAAGGAAAATGTCTTGTCCAGTTTGAGCCGGATCCAAACGAACTTTTCTCCAAGTGGCCGAGGGAGGCATCTGCAAAGTTACCAAATTTCTCTCCTCCCCCACCCTCTAGTTCATTTTGAAACCACTTCAGACCTACAGGAAAGTTACAGAAATTGTACAAAGAATTCCCAGTATGCTCTTTGCCCAGATTCTTTGAATGTTAACATCTTACATAACCCAGCCAACCATCAAAACCAGGAAATTAACACTGATGACTGCGTCTGATCCTCAGGTTGTATCTCAGCCTGGCCTGCTCTTTCCAACTTTCTGCTAGAAGAGAACCTTAGTCTTACTTTATAGTTAAAAATTTATTGTTAGTGTCGTTATTGTCATTTTTAGTTTTAATCGTTTTTTTGAGAGAGGAGCTTGTGTAATGCAGGCTGCCCTCACTCTGTAGCTCTGTAGTCAAGGATGGCCTTTGAACTCCTGATCACTTGTCTCCATTTCCTGAGTGTTGGGGTTACATGTGTGTACCACCATGCCCAGTTTTTATTGTGCTGGGATGTAGCCTAGCATGCTATGTCATCATCATCATCATCATCATCATCATCATCATCATCACCATCACCATCATCATCATAGTCGTTGTTATCACCATTTTTTGAGGTGGGGTCTTACTATGTAGCCCTAACTGGCCAGGAACTTGTTATATAGACCAAGCTGGCCTTGAACTCATGAAGATCTGCATACCTCTGTCATCAGAGTTCTGAGATTAAAGGCCCGTATCACCAGGCTGGGCATTGTTATTTTACAAAGTGCATGCTCTATTGGCCTTTATATGATGTCTCTTCTAAATTAACTTGGCTTATGCCTGGCTGGAGAGACAGCTCAGTAGTTAGGAGCATGTGTTGTTCTTGCAGAGAACCCAAGTTTGGTTCCTAGCACCCATGTGGTAGCTAGCCACCATCTGTAACTCCAGGGGATTCAAAGCCCTCTCTGACCTCCTCCAGTGCCAGGCACATACGTGGCGCACATACATATCTGTTTGCAGGCAAAGCAGTACACATAAAGTAGAAATCAGTAAATCATAAAAAATGCAATATAGCCTGGCAGTGGAGGGGCATGTCTTTAACCCCCACACTCAGGAGGCAGAGACAGGCAGATCTCTGAGTCTGAGACTAGCCTGAATTCCAGGACAGCTGTGGCTACACAGAGAAACCCTGTTTTCAAATTACATATATATGTTTATGCCACAGCGTGTCTGTGAAAGTCAGAGCACAGCTTGTGGGAATCCGTTCTCTCTCCTTTCACTATGTTGTCCTGGGGATCGAACACAGGTTGCCAGTCTTAGCAGCAAGCTCCTTTACCCAGTTAGCCATTTTGCCTGACGCACTGATGATTCTTGCTTGAAACAGTGATTCTCGAGGTGTTTAGCGACTGTTTGAGACTTGACCTTCCTTCCACACTCATGTAAAGGTCTTTGAGGACAGGTCTTGCCGTTCTCCCTAATATACCCACTTATTCTGTAAGTAGCTGGTATCTGTACAAAGTCATAGATATTTTTTATTTATTTTATTTTTAAACTGTGTTATAAAAGCATTACACAGAGAAATAAACCAGACTCAAAGGCTATACAACTCGATGAACGGCTAAACAGTCAGATGAGCATCTGATCAGGAGCTGTGGATTTTCTACTTTTACTGAGCTCATAGAGTTTTACTCACTTATCCACCACCAGAAATGAAATTTTATTTTCCTTTTAAGATTTGTTTTTTCTTATAGGCATGCATGTATGCACACCACATTTGAAAGTGCCCTCCGAGGCTAGAAGAGAGCATTGGACCTCCTGGAAATGGAGTCATGTAGGTACCGCCAATGGTGCTTACGCATGAGCCGTTTCTCCAGCCCCAGTGGATACATCTTGAGTTTTCTTTGACCAGAATGAGCTAGCTCTCTAAAGAACTTGGTTCTTTTTGTGAAAACAGTCATTTAGAGACCGCAATCTTAGCCCTGAGAGCTGGAGAGATGGCTCAGTGGATAAAGAGCCTGCTATGGGAGCCTAAGGGCCTGAGTTCAAATCCTCAGTGCTCATGGAAAAGCCTGACAAAAGGGTACCTGTGGGTATCCCCAGTGCTGGGGGGCTGGGGGGCTGGGCTCACTGGCTGGCCAGCAGAGCTGAAATAAGGAACTCCAAGTTTAGAGAGAGATCCTGTCCCAAAAATTAAGTGATAGAGAAGGAATCCAGGTGTCCATTTCTGATTTCCACAGAGTTATACACAACAAAGTGCACCTGGACACAGAGGTGGGGGAGGGGGAAGGGGAGGGAGAGGGAGGGAGGGAGGGAAGGGGAAGAGGAGAGGGAGAGATGATTGTGGGGACTTGCAAGGTTTATTTGATTGTTTAAAAATGTCAGTGTGTGTGTGTGTGTGTGTGTGTGTGTGTGTTGATGGTTCATGAAGCCCATATCCAAGTGTGCCTGGTCAGGGGTCAACATTGGCTATTTTCTTCTATTGCTCTTCCCTATGTTTTTTGAGACTGGGTCTCTCACAGAACCTGAAACTCACCAATTGGTTAACCTGGCTGACCAGTGAGCTCTAGGGAATTCTCCTGTCCCAACCCCTGCTTCCCGAGCACGAGCACGGAAGTTACAGATCCACACTGCACTTTCGACTGGGTGCTGGGGACTTGAACTCAGGTCCTCATGTTTTAGCAGTAAATACCCCACTGACTGTGTACTCTCCCCCAGTGCACATTTCTTGTCCTTAAAGCGTGTGGGTCAGACAGGACGGATTCTTAACCTTCTCCTTTTTTTAAAACATTTCAGCTGGAGAAACACAATGCCTAGCTGCAATATCTGATATGACCACTAGAGGGAGATGTTGTCCCCACCAACTGGCCTTGGCGTCCCGGTCCAGGCTCTCGGGTCCTTCCTCTGTGCTTATTTTTTACCCCCCCCCTCACACACAAAGCAACCGACACCTGCATTGCCCACCTCACCGGGCTGTCTCTGGCCCCTCTCTGCCCAATGAGTGACATCACGGAGATTGGTTAAATGCTGTCAAGGAGACAGTGAAAGATGTCACGGAACATTCCAGGCCGACCTGGGGAGCATTGCAGGATGAAAAAAGGGACCCCCAAGTCCTGGTTCTTCCCGGTGCTCCTCCTCTCTCCTCATTTTCTCCCAGGTCTGGCCTGAGGAACACTTTAGGTTGGGTCATGAGAATGTGATTTGTAAACAGAAACTCTTTGCTTTTAAAGGGCAATGGGTGGGTCACCTTACAGTTTAAAAACCACAAATAGAATTGATTTTTACTTTGCCAATGCCTCTCTGTGGGCTGGTGGTTTATTTTCCTTTCTATGGCTGGGGGTTGAATTTAGTGCCTCTTGTATGTTAGGCAGGTCCTCTACTCCTGAGTTGTGTCCCCAGAACCCCTCTTTTGTGCTATTGAGACATGTAGCCTGAGCTGACCTTGAGCTTGCTATGTAGCTGAGGGTGGACTCGAGTTTCTGCTTCTTCTACCTCCACCTCTGGAGTGCAGGGATTGCAGGCTACCACTGCCAGCCCTCATTCACATGGTTATGAGGATCTGGCGCCCTCTTCTGGCATCCATAGGTACTGCAGGCACAGGATGCACACAAACACAGGAACACATGTGCATGCACACGATAAATAAACAAATCCTTAAAAGATTAGAGAAAAAGGTTATGTGTGTATATGTATGCATGGGTGCACATGTGCTTGTGTGTGCACACATGGGTGCACATGAGAGCTAGAAGTTGACATTGTGTGTCTTCCTTGATCATTCTCCACTTGGTTTATGAGATAGAGTCTCTTGCTGAACCCAGAGCTTGCAAATTTGAGGTAGGTCAGCCAGCCAGCTTGGTCCCTGGATCTCTGTGTTTCTAAAGCCAGGATTCTAAGTGAGTCACTACACCCACCTGGCTTTAATATTTCTACAAGTGCACATGTGCATACATATGCACACTCTTTGTATGTGTGTGTGATGTGTGCATGCATATGTGTGCATGCATGCTTCTGTGTGTGTGTGTGTGTGTGTGTGTGTGTGTGTGTGTGCTTGCCATGGCATGTGCATGGTGGTCAGAGGGCAGCTTGCAGAATCAATACCCTCCTTCCACCCTGTGGGTCTGAGGATCAAACTCTGCGTGTCAGGTCTGGAAGGAAGTGCCTTTCCCTGCTAAGCCATTGATTTTTATACAGACGTTGTGACCCAACCTCCAGTCCTCATGCCTGAACAGAACAGACTTTACCAACTGAGCTGTTCTCTCCAAGTGCTGGTATTCTACATGCACACACAAACACCCCATACACACACCCCACATGAACATACAACATACATGCACACACACCCCCCATACACACACCCCACATGCACATACAACATACATGCGCACGCACACACACACACACACACACACTCCACATGCACATACAACATACATGCGCACGCGCGCGCGCACACACACACACACACACATACACATGTCCAACTCATTCCAACCCTGGTCATCAGAGTTGAAAGCAGGAGGATATCTTGAGATCAGCTATGGCAAGCCAGTGAAATCTTTCATAAAGCTTAAGGTACGTGCAGAAGGCAGAAACAAGCAGGCCAGGTTCTGGGGGCTGAGGGCTCTGCACCAGGCCTGTGGCTGTGGACCCTGCTCACTGCTGATGGAGTCCAAAGACAGCATGACAGTGAGTATGTTCTCCCTGAGGAGGAACTGTGGATTCCTACAGAGGTGGCTGGAGCAGGACTGGGGCTCCACTACAACCATCTCAGGGTTTTTCAGGTTGGGATTCGAGGTGAGAGCAGCAAGCAACCAATCCCAGCTGTCCCCTAACCCTGTAACCCCATCACTCGGACAGGAAGTGGGCAGAGTGACGCCCTCAGCTAGCCAGTTCAGCTGGACGGACTGGAGACTGCCTAGACTTCAGACCTATAGCCCAGGGCAGTGAGGGTTCATGCTGAGGGAAGATAGATGACAATTTTGTGTCCTCCGTCCAGTATCCAAGTTCAGGACAGAGACCGAGGGCATCACTCAGGACAGCATTGTACTCTTTTCCTCTCATTTAAACGTGATTCTTAAGCTATAGGCGGCCAATGTTACAGACTTCATGGTGGGCCCAGAGATCCTGGGATGTTACCTGCGAGGCGTTAGTCACCTTCCGCTCTCCCCGGACAACTTTCCTTGCTCTCTGCTCTCTTCTCCCAGGCTTTCTTCTTCCCACCAATCTTTTGTTTTCTCCCTCCCTCCTTTTCTCAGACATGCACAAACCCTCCCTCAGCTCCTGGCCTTGCCTGGGGTGTGGACAGCATGATGGGAGACATGCAAGTGGGTACGGGTGTGTGTGTGCTGAGACAAAGCAAGTCCAGGCTGGAGCATGAAGCTCAAGTTAAGGAAAGCTGGGGAGGGCAGGCAGGAGGGCCTGGCCCAGCAAGGGAGGCCACACTGGGAAGCTCCCTCTGACTCTCAAGTTTAAAGTCCTCTCTGAGGATGGATACAGAGGAGGAAGAGCTCTGGGTTCCTGTCTGGCCTTCAGCCTCTGTTTCCTGTGGCCCTGGGAAGCACTGCTGGGTGACTCAAGTCTTCCCAGGTATAGAATAGGACCAAAGACACCCACGTGGAGCAGGGGCGGGGAACTGAGGGGGAGCCTACAGGCACCAGGCTGCACCTGGCAGGTGATGCCCCTCACCTACTTGGTCCCAGTAAGGGCAGGGAGAGGAACTCAGGGTCTGCTCTTGAGCCTGAAGAGCAGGCTCTCCAGCTCCCCAGGTTGGTCCCTAGGCAGCCTGGCTCCGAGCCTCACTTTCTCAGGAAGGCCAAGTTACCGAAACAGATAAATCAATCTGTCAAGATCAGCCTTGGAGAAAGACTCTCTCAGCTAGCTCAGCCAAGAAGCTCAAAGGGGAATTGTTCCCGGAGCTTGAGGAGGAAACAACAGATAGTTCTTCGCTGCTGCTCGCCTGCGGCCTTGCTGCCCAACCCCCTCCCCCTCCCCTGGGCTGTAGAGAGCACCTGTGCACTGGGGATCAGCCAGGGACAGCACCGCCTCTCCTTCTGGCTTCCAGGGCAGTGCCCGGCCCAGAGTCACTGTTGTAGGAGAAGAGCACAGAGACACTGTTTGGCTCCTGTCCCAGTTTTGCCTGGAGACCTTTTCTGGCCCCAGTGTGTTTGGTGGCTCATGGCATTAGGAGGGTCACACGGCTGGAGGTAAGGTTGGCAAGCAAACGCCCATCTGGACAGGATCCCTATTCGAGATGGAGGCTTGGGAGTGATGGGGACCAGGAAGGCTGAAGACCAGCCAAGACCCCAGGGAGCAAGTTGCTTGAGGGAATCAGTCCTCCCGGAGCTCCCTGAAGAAAAAGGTTAGGGGTGGCTTGTTACTGAGGGCAAGGGGGACTTGAGTCTGGAGTCACAGCCAGCTCTGCCACTTGGCAGCTGGTGACACCAGGGCAAGTCATTTGCCTTCTCTGGTAATCCCTTTCTTCATCTGGAGGCTTAGTGTTTGATGGGGCCTTGTGGTGAGGACAGAAGATCTTGACTTGGGGACCCCATTCTGAGATCACTGAGAATGTGCACCAAGCAGCAATGATGTTTCCTTGTCATGGAATGGGACGAGATTCTACACTGTCACTTGGCGTCCATTTTCTCAGTCTACAGGGCGGGTATCACGGTCCCCACTCCCCACATGGGGAAACTGAGGCTCCAAGTTTGCTACTTGGGTCTAAACTGTGTTGGAGGAATTCTTTTGGGCCCCAAAGCTAGTGTGTGTGTATATGTGTGTTCCCATGCATGTGCACATGCATGTATAATGTAGTCACATGTATGTGGGGGTGCATGTCTCCTTGCTAGAGGAGAATATCAGGTCCTTTGCTATCATGCCCTACCTTATTCCCTTAAGTTAGAGTCTCTTACTGAACTTGGAGCTAGGTTGGTAGCCAGCAAACCTCAAAGCTCTTCCAGTTTCTCCATCTCTGGAGTGCTTGGGTAACAGATACACGTGGCCATGCCTAACTTTTTACATTGGTTGAGGAACCACAATTCAGGCAAGGAAGCCTGCCCACTGAGCTAACTTCTGAGCCTGCTATTCCTGGGTCTGCTGCACGTTGCAAACCCAAAAGGGGAGGTACAGAGTCAGAGGAGACAGGCAGGTGGGACCTGACCCCAGACCCCAGCGGGGTCTCTCTTGCTCCCGGGATGATGCTAGCTCGTCTACTGAGTGGCTGATCACAGCTTGAAGAAAAGGGACTGTGGCCAGAAGCAGAGGGGGCAGGAAGAAATGAACATCAGAAAGAAATATTCCCAGAACTGATAGGCAGAGGGGAGGAGCTCAGGGCACACTGGGGACTGTGAGGTGCGGGACTGACCCATGCTCCCATTGGCTCCAGGAAAGGGTTCTTGGGGGCAGAAAGACATTCAGTGAAAACTGGAGATGGTGCCTAAGCGAAGCAGACTGGGAGATTCACTGTGGACTGTAGAATACATGAGTGTGAGGGCCCAGGGGTCCTCACAGACTGAAGAAGAGCAGTCAGAGACATGGCTCAACCATCTGGAAACACACACGCATACACACACATGTGCACACACACGTATACACATACACACAGACATGAGTGCACACACTCACACATGTGTACATGCAAACACACACTCACACATGTGTACATATACGCATGTACATGCACGCACGCATTCACATCAGTGTGAACCCTTGTGCACACACACATTCATACACATGCACACAGGCTCAAGTGCACACACTCACACATTTGCACACACACTTGCATACCCAAACATGC
>JADRCH010000032.1:9216769-9282579 GCA_019843965.1 Rhynchomys soricoides | reverse complement strand
AGAGAGAGAGAGAGAGAGAGAGAGAGAGAGAGAGAGAGAGAGAGAGAAGAGCTGAGGTTTACTGTGGCTTGCCTCTGGAAGACAGAGTTAGCCAGGGCTGGTAAAATCCCTGCTCTGACTTGGCTGAGATTGAGCCTCCATGCTTCTCTGAGACAACAGGGCTTCAGCTTGCTTTTTCTAGCAAAATTTAGAAAGCTAAGTTAGGCAGAATCAACAGCCGCCACTCTCGAGAGTGGTGAGTCCCTGGAGAAAAGATGTTGGATCCTTTCAATACAGCTCTCTGAACCGTGAGCCTTGGTGTCCTCAAGGTGGAAGAAGAACATGGAAAGTAAGTGCTGGGGCCCCAGGACCTCGACCACACACTGAAAAAAAGGGCCATGGAGGGTCCAGCCTTCAAGTTGCTGTGGCCATAAGTCCTTGGGACCAGGAGGATTTTAATGAAGCATGCTTGGCCTGTAGTCCTGGAAGACTGGAAGTTGGGGGCTACATTCATTTCCCAGAGACAAATAGGAGAGGTCTGGGGGTGGGCTAAGTGGGCAGAGTGCTTGCCTGGCATGGGAGAAGACCTGGGTTCCATTCTCAGTGTGATATAAACAGGCAGTGGATGACCCTGACATTCCAGCCCTCAGATAAGAGTTCAAGGTCATTCCTGGTTGTATTTCCCAAGGTCAGGCCTGTGGCAGAAGGAATCTGACTGGGCCTCCAACCCCAAACCGTAACTACTGAGTTTTGGCTCCTCTTCCATCACCGAGTTCCAAGGATGACCAATGGGACAAAAGTCCTTATTTATGATTAAAATCCACTGCTAGGAGAACATGGGAGTTTACACAGACTTCCAACTGCCCCAAGTACAGAGAGCAGGTATCTGTGGAATGCTCAGCCTGAAGTAGGACAGCTGTATCATGCACATCTCACCCTTTCCAAGCTCAGGCACCATCATGGAAGAATCCCAGGTCATCAGGGAGGACCGGGGCAGAACGTTTTCTGGACATGTCAGGGTGGCTGTACTCAGGACATCACAGAGGCTGTGGTTGTCATACGAGAGCAAGCCGGTCACCGCGGTCACCATTCCTGCAGGGGCCATGTACACAGCGGAGTCCTTACTCCCAGCTGAGGAGCTATGGACAATTGATGGCTACCCGGGGAGGAAGAGTCGCCTTCTTTTAGGGGTGGAGTCCCAGGTAGGTTGCCCACACTCCTGTGGATGGCCCTACCCCCATGCATATATAGGCAGCACTAACTGGATTCAGTAAGTTTTTTTTCTTTTTTCTTTTTTTTTAAAAAAAAAAGACATGAAGTTGGGAAGGGAAATGTGTGTGATCCAGGAGAAGCCAGAGGGGTAAGAAGGGGTGGATATGATTGAATATTAGATTTAGTATGGTTAAAACACTGTATGCACTCATGAAATCCTCAAATACAAATGTTTTAAAACCCGAAACACCGCTTGAGGTAGAGGCCATTGGCGCTGAACTTGCCGATCTTTTACAAACACAGTGGCTTACAACAGCTTTTTAAGATTGTTCTTTTGTGCATCATCTTAGGCTTCCAGGGCTGTGGTAAGACAAGACCAAAAGCAGCTTGGGTGTCAAAGGAAGTCAGGGCAGGAGCTCGCTCGAAGCGGGAACCTGGAGGCAGGAGCCGATGCGGGAGGCCTGGAGGAGTGCTGCTTACTGGCTTGCTCAGCCTGCTTTCTTATACAAGTCAGGACCACCTGCCCTGGGATGGCATCATCCATAGCAGACTTGTGGACAGCTCCACTAGGCTCCTCCCAACAGTTACCTAGCAACAGCTTGCTCCATCACCTGCTGCCGTTGCCTGCCAGGTGTGAGCCAGGTACGGCCTCCTCCTCCTCCTCTTCCTCCACCTCTTCCTCCCCCTCCTCTTCCTCTTCCTCCTCCTCTTCTTCCTCTCCCTCCTCCTCCTCCTCCTCTTCTTCCTCTTCTCCTCCTCCTCTTCTTCCTCTTCCTCCTCCTCTTCCTCCTCCTCCTCTTCTTCCTCTTCCTCCTCTTCCTCTTCTCCTCCTCTTCCTCTTCCTTCTTTTCCTCCTCTTCCTCTTTTCTTCCTCCTCTTCTTCTTCCTCTTCCTCCTCTTCCTCCTTCTCCTCCTCCTTCCTCTTTCTTCTCTCTCTCTCTCTCTCTCTCTCTCTCTCTCTCTCTCTCTCCCCCACTCCTCATTCTCTTTTTCTCTCTCTGTCCCCACTTCTCTGCCCTCACAGTTCTGATCCCGTCTGTCTGCTCCTACCCCTTCTCCAAGTCCCCCCTGTCCTCAGTTCCCCCACAATAAACCTCTCATAAATAAACCAGGTCTCTCATGTGGCCTGATTTCTCAGGGGGACATCTTGACATGGTCCCAGCCCCTCCACCACTGGATTATATTTCATAACAGGCTGGACCCTCCCACGGCAATAATTAATCAAGAAAACGTCCCACAGACGTGCCCACAGGCCAATCTTTTAGTAGCATTTTCTCATTGGAAAGCCCCTCTATCCAAATGACTCTAGCTTGTATCAAGTTGACAAAGCACTAGTCAGCACTTTGGTTGAGTGGGCTCAGCTGGGAAGTTTTATCTACGTGGTTGTGCTTGCTGGCATCAGAGTTCTAAAAGCTTGGTGACCTGGATTCCTCCTCCTTGTAAGTCCCTTGTGCCTCTGTTGGAATGGCTGAGGTTTGAAGGCCAGAGGAGTAGCTCTTTCTCCACGTCGCCTAGCTGTGTGCACGTCTTCCATCCATGCTGAAGTGTTGACTGATGACTTAATGCATGTTTGTGCAGGCACCATGGTAGGCTGGGGCTCAGCAGGTAAACTTCTCACATGGGTACTGGCTTTCTCCAGAGTGTGATCCCAAAGAGCCTGAAAGAAGGGGTAAAGGTGACTGCAACTTAGCTTTGGGAGTCTCAAGTGTCACACCCATACCATTCACTAGTCAAAAGCTAAGGAGAGCCATGCTGGGGTGAGTGTGGGGGTGGGGTGGAGGGTGGGGTATTAGGTGGGAAGTGTGATTCCAGTAGGCTGGGCTCAAGGAGGACCATGCTTAGAACTTAGTTATTCCCCTCTGGAAGTAGGAAGGGGACATGCCCCAGTTCTGAAGCCACTGTCAGAAGCTGGGGGTGGGGGGGAACTCTGTCCCCATCTGTCCAGTTTCCACAATCAGGTTACCAGTGGGTAAAGAAAGCTTGCTCCTTGTTCCCTGCCTAAAGAATTTGTTTTGCTCTGTTTTCTTTGAGACAAGGTCTCACTATGTAACACCCAGACTCGTCTCAAACTTCTGATCCTACTATCTCAGTCTGCCAAGTGCAGGGACTACAGGTGTGTACCACCATGCTAGCTGTAAAGATCTTTTTATGAAAAGCTGGGCGTGGTAGCACAAGTTTGTATTCCTGAGCGGGAGAGGCAGGAAGCTGAACCATGGGGCTTGCTTTCTAGCTAGCATAGGAGCTCAGTGACAGACCTCCAAAAACAAGGTGACTGGTTTTTGAGAAACAACACCAAAGCTTGTCTTATGGCCTTTGTACATACAAGACCCCCGCATGTACCTCCCCACTCACATACATACTGTGATAGTTTTGTCAATTCGACACAATCTAGAATACCCTGGAAGAGAGTCACAATGAGGGTTGGTCTAGATGAGGTTGGCCTGGGAGGCGTGTCTGTGGGGGGAGTGTCTTGATGACACTAACTGAGGTAGGAAGACCTGCCCACTGTGGGCGGCGCCAATCCCCAGGCAAGATAGCTTTAGCCATTTAACAGTGAAAAATGTGAGCTGAGTATGTATTCATTTCTCTCTGCTTTTGACTGTGTATAATGTGATTAGTTACTTCAAATACTTGTTACCTTGATGCCCCACAGTTATGGATTGTAGCCTGTAATTATAAACTAAATACACTTTTCCCCCTTTATGTTGCTTTTGTCAGAGTGTTTATCATAGCAACAGTGAACCAAACTCAAATACACACACACACACACACACACACACACACACACACACACACATTTCTTTTATAGAGCATAAGAGACAAGGATTAGGATGGCAGTACTCTCCCCGGACAGCAGACACAAATCCCTCTGTCTCACGCTTTGAGCCATACTTCCTAATACACATCTACTGTGGTTCACATGCAAGTTGCCTTTCTTCCTCTGGCTGAGATAATTGTAGCTGGCTTCTCATTTCTGACAATGGCACCATAGGCCAGTCCAAAACTGGGAGTCAGACCACAGGTAAGCAGGGCAGGAGAGACCGGCTTTGGTCTGATCTTCCATGCAGGGCCTGTGCTAGGAGACTTCTGGTTTCCTGGAATTAGTTCTTTTCCCAGACATCATTCCATCCTTCCTCTTCCTCTTCCTCCTCCTCCTCCTCTTCCTCTTCCTCCTCCTCTTCTTCTTCCTCCTCCTCTTCGTCCTCCTCTTCCCCTCCTTCTGTATGTGTCCATATTTACATGTGTGCATGTGTGTGCCCATTCATGCAGTGCCCAGAGGACACTCTCAGATGTCATTCTTTGGGAGTCATTCACACCCTGTGCTGTAAGGCAGAGTCTCTCACTAAACCTGAACCTGAAGCCCACTGATTAGGTTAGGCAGGCTTGCCACTCAGGGTTACCCCTATCTCTGCCTTCTCAGTTCTGGGATTACAATCATGGATCATGCACAATCACTCATGTGTGTGTGTGTGTGTGTGTGACAGATACACGGGAACAGGTGTGTACCACACCATGTGCGGGTGTTTATGTGTGTGGTAGCTAGAAGTTGATATTGGAAGTTTTTCTCCATAGGTCTCCAACATACATACACACACACACACACACACACACACGTATATATATGTACACATATGAATATGCATATACACATACACACACGTCTTGTAGGGGGCGTAGCAAACATACCATTGTTCATGTTTAGAGGTCAGAGGACAACTTGTTGGATTCAGTTCTTTTCTTCCATTGTGTTGGGCCCATGGATCAAACACAGCCTTGGTGGCAAGCACCTTTACCCACCTTTACCAGCCTCCACCTTACTTTTTTGAGCCAGGGTGTCTCATTGAACCCAGAGCTCCCTGGTTGATTAGACTGTCTGACCTGAGAGTCCCAGGATCCTCTAGGATCGGCTGGAAGTGCTTCCCAAGCCCTGCCCAGCCCCCCTTTTTTCTTTTCGACATTGGTGTTGGGGATGGACTCAATGCCTGGCAAGCGCTTTACTGACTGTGCTATCTCCCCAGCCCCAGACACCATGCTTTTCTTTCTAGTCATGTGAAGGGCCAGCTGGACCCAAATGCCTTCTTTTGCCCTAGCTGCCCTGCTGTCCAGGGCTTTGAGGAACTCTCCCGGACAGCCAAGTTCAGCCATCACTTGGCAAAGCAGATTCCAGGGAATTGTTAGATGCCACAGCAGCCCGTCTGTGGCCATCGCCCGGGTGGTCCTCCCTGCTTGTTGAGGTCTAGGACCCCTTTCACCCAAGAGATAGTCTGCATGGTTGAGAAACATGGGCAAGCCAAGAACTCCAGAGGAGCTGTCCTCTGTGTGGATCTGGCAGCTGACGCCAGGAAGAGGCTGTGCCCACTTGGTTACACTAAAGGGAGACCCCCAAGTGGGGAACCTTGAGCACAGATGTCCAGTGATCCCCTCCTCTCCCTCCTACTAGCAGAGAGAATGTTCTGGAAGGACAACTGAGAGAAGCAAGGAGAAAGGGTGGCTGTGAGGGAGAGAGTCCCACGGCCCCATGAAAGCTGCTGCCACTTTATCTCAGGAAGGGACCCCAGGGAGTCCTTGAACTCAGATGTCATTTTTGTCGCACACAGGGAGAGGTGCGGGCGAGCGTGTGCGAGGAAAGAGAAATGCCACAAACACAGTTAGGTTCTGTTAATATTTGATAAGCAGCCAAAACTCTTTTGTTCCCCAGCTCGGCGAGCGACCCATGGAAAAAAAGTTGCTTTTCAAGAACACTCATTGCAGCGAGTAGCTCATTTCCTTGTCCTCAGAAAACCCCATTTCTAGGCCCTTTCGCCCATCAAAACCTCCTCCAGTGTGGTCAAGGAAAGATGGCCCGGGGGGATGGGCGGGGAGCACTTCAGGGAAGGTGGAGGAGGTGTTAACCAGAACATTCTAAAATGCTCTGGAACAATCTAGAAATTCTCAAATATTCTAGAAGATTCTAGAACATTCACCATTCTTCTTGTAATGGTGCCCCCTTGGAATCTCTCCCCCAAATGGCCGGTCTTGGGGCTCTTTAGGTGTGGTTGTGAGACTCAAGAGCAGATGCTCTGACCCTCATGAGCCTCTAGCATTCCAATTCTTTACCTGTTTGGAGAGACACTCTGGACCACCCTCTGCAGGGAGCTCTACTTCCCTGGCCTCTATGCCCGACACCCTCTTCGTTCTCCATGTGTTCACTCAGACATATTACTGTGAATTCATTTGCTTACAGCCTCCTTTCCAAGTGGAGGGTCAGCCCCCTTGGCTGGGATAGGGACTTGCTGCCTTGTTCACTGGGCTCCTTTAGTTCATAGCAGATGGAATAATGGAATGATAAACCACTCTCAAATGTGATGCTTACAGACCAGGGTATCACTAAATCTTCAATCCAGGATGCCTTTTTTCTGAAATTCACCCTCTGTCTTAGTCAGGGTTTCTATTCCTGCACAAACATCACGACCAAGATGCAAGTTGGGGAGGAGAGGGTTTATTGAGCTTACACTTCTATGCTGCTGTTCATCACTAAAGGAAGTCAGGACTGGAACTCAAGCAGGTCAAGGAGCAGGAGCTGATGCAGAGGCCATGGAGGAATGCTGCTTACTGGCTTGCTTGCTTGGCTTGCTCAGCCTGCTTTCTTATAGAACCCAAGACTACCAGCCCACAGATGGTACCATCCACAAGGGGCCCTCCCCCCTTGGTCACTAATTGAGAAAATGCCTTACAGCTGGATCTCATGGAGGCATTTTCTCACCTGAAGCTCCTTTCTCTGTGATAACTCCAGCTTGTGTCAAGTTGCCACACAACCAGCCAGTACACCCTCTCATTTTCCTCCCTCTCCCCCTCTCTCTTCCACATCTGATTTCCTGATCAGTCAGGAAGGAGCAGGGAAGAACAGATTTCCATGTCGAGGCCTGCGCTATGAGCCCCGTGGGAAGGGGTCAGCCAGCAAGTTTGAGGGGAATCTCATTCAGGAGCAGGCCACCAAGCTTGGGCTTCACTGTGTAACCTTCTGGAAGACCACACTACCTCTCCTGGCTTCTGATGCCTTTTAAAACCAGATTAGTCACATCATGGCCCTTCAGTAGAATACAGAAGATATAGGGGACACACCCATTGCAAGAAACTATCAACTCAGTAGACAATGTCAACTTTTACCTTCATGGACCAATTAACCAATCACGTCAGGGGACAATGTTTTGGGTAACTGATTTCTTGCCTTGCACCTAGTTTAGGCAGGGTCTCGAGTTCTGCCACTGAACTTCACACTCCACCCTGGCTAGCCCTTGAACTTCTCTCCAGTTCTCTCGTCTCTGTCTTCCATCTTGTCACTGGGGTGCTAGGATTACAGACATTGCTCCATCTCTCCCCACCCTCCTTTTCAAACACTGTTCCTAGAACCAGACTCTGGTTGTCGGGAGCGCACAGCAGAGGCTGTTACCCACTGGCCTCAGACTTTCTGCACAGATGAATACGTGACCACCTGCCCCCCTGATCCTCCTGCCTTCACCTCCAGAGTGATGGGATTACAGCTGCGCCCAACTGTACATACCAGGTTTATGCAGCTGTCGATAGAACCCAAGGCTTTGTGTGTGCTAGGCAAGCACTCTATGATCTGAGCCACGCCCCAATCCAAAACCACTTTCATTATTGTTTGACAAGCATATATCTCATCAGCTCCGCAACATATTAATATAATATTTAGCAACTCTGAGCATCTAAAAAAGTTCCTCAGGCCTACCAATACTAGCAGGAGCTGCCTCCTTTCAGCTGAGTGAGAACCAAACTAAAAGCTGTTTGGATGGTGTACTGGCTGGTTTTTGTGTGTCAACTTGACACAAGCTGGAGTTATCACAGAGAAAGGAGCTTCAGTTGAGAAAATGCCTCCATGAGATTCAGCGGTAAGGCATTTTCTCAATTAGTGATCAAGAGAGGAGGGCCCCTTGTGGGTGGTGCCATCTGTGGGCTGGTAGTCTTGGGCTCTATAAGAAAGCAGGCTGAGCAAGCCAGGAGAAGCAAGCCAGTAAGTTACATCCCTCCATGGCTTTTGCATCAGCCTCTGCTTCCTGACCTGCTTGAGTTCCAGTCCTGACTTCCTTTAGTGATGAACAGCAATGTGGGAGTGTAAGCTGAATAAACCCTTTCCTCCCCAACTTGCTTCTTGGTCATGATGTTTGTGCAGGAATAGAAACCCTGACTAAGATAGATGGCACCAGCATACAAGCTGATGTGTAATAAAGGTTGACCCAGTGCTCCCTGGAACACATGCTGCATTTCTTTCAGGGATTGGTGGACCCTAGGCTATTGGTTATACTCAGCAGTCAGCAACAAGAATGGTCTTGGGAGCCAGGTGGTGGTGGTGTGCATCTTTAATCCCAGCACTCTGGAGATAGAGGCAGGCAGACCTCTGAGTACAAGGCCAGCCTGGTCTACAGAGTGAAGTCCAGCCTTAGAACACAGAGAAACCCTGTCTCAGGAAAAAATGGTCTAGGAGCATCAAATGCTATATGTGTGTGTACGTGAATGTCCCACAGGTGCATGGGTACATGAATGTGCCTGTCTGTGTAGGCCTTGAGTGTGTTTCTGGGAACACTGTCCACTTTTTTCTAAAGTTAGGGTCTCATTGTTCTGGAGCTCACTGAGTAGACTGGGCTGGCTGACTAGTGAGCCCCAGGGATCCTGCCTGTCTCTGCCTCCCGGTCCAGCACAAGCTCCCACATCCAGCTTTTGAACAAGAGCTCTGGGCATCTAACAGGTCTTCAAGTTGTGTGGCAAGCACTTTATCAAGTAAGCCATCTTGCTCACCCCTCAGAACCATATTTTTGATTGACTGATTGACTCATATATTCAGCATGTATTCTTTGAGTGTCTTGAGATACCGGTTCACAGACAACCCTGTCCCCTCCCTGCTGGAGGTGACGTGCAGTCTGGCAGTGGCCCACACATAAATTAATAACTGTGTATTGAGCTAAGTTCCTGAAGAGCCTGGTGATGTGTGAAAGGAGCAAGAAAATGGGGGTGACAGGCCTGTGGCTGCAGGGCATGGTGAGGCTCCAGAGGGGATTCTGGGGTTCAGAGTTAGGTGCAAGGATACAACCTAAGGGGGTCCACAGACATGTGCAAGGACCCACCAAAGGGTGGATGGGGCACCCAGAACCTCAGAAGGGCACCAATTGACTTTGCTACAGCCAGGTGAGGCAGAAGCACCCTGGCTCCTGCTCCAAGGCTCTTTGGCGCGCCCCAGGCAGCTGTGTTGTTTAGGTTGGAGAACTAGAGATCTTACCATGCTAGCTGTCCTTTCTAATACTTCCAATAAGGCTCCTTCTCAGACCCTGCTGAGGACAGACCAATTTAGTCCAGCTCCTCCATGGTGGGAGGAGAGTCAGCGGCTGGCCTGGCCCACTGCTGGTACAGCAGCAAAAGACTGGGGTGGGAGCTGGGGTGCCCTCCAGTGGCCAGGCTGAGGTCCTCCCTGGCCACGCTTTGCCCATTGGCTTGCCTGCCTTCCTCTCGAGCTCTCACTGGCTCACGCTGACCTCTCTCAGTGTCTGACAGCACTATCTGCTGTCCGGCAGGTGAGAGTAGTGGCAGAGGACTCAGGAGGCCAGGCATCTGGTGGGAGGCACCAGGGCCTGCTTAGGCCTCCGGTGCACCCCAGTCTTCTGGTTATTTCCTCTTATCCGAAGAGGACCCTGCAGAGCAGATGCCATCATCAGCCAGTGGCAGATAAAGTTGCAGGTGAAAGTTTAAAGGGCTTGTAGTAGAGGTGCCTTGTGATTTTCTCAGTGTTCCATCATCCTGACCACACCCTGGGGATTGTGGGAGAATCTTAGCGACTAGATGGATGTCAACAGCCACCATGTTCCGAGGTACAACTGGGCTAGATCAGGAAGGAGTTTCAGATATGGTAGCTGATACTGTCAACTCAAGAAGATCTAGAATCACCTAAAGCCTCTGGTCATGTCTATGAGGGAGTTTCTAGATTAGGCTTATTAAGGTGGAAAGTCTCACCCTAAAGGTGGGTAGCAACATCCCATGGGCTTATTGCTCTTTGAGAGACCCAGGCTCTGGTTCCCAGGACCTACAACAGGTAATTCCTAACTGCCAGGAACTCCAGGCTCTGACAGCCTCCCCTGGCCTCAGCGGCCCTTGCACACATGTGACATACCCAAACACATGTGTAGCATTTCATATTTGAAATGTCTTTCACATTTGTGGTGTTCATTATCGCAGGATCAAAAGAACTCTGTAAAGTTATCAGCACACTGGTTTTGCAGAGGGGAAGTTGAGGACCGATGAAAGACAACCAGCCCAACATTTGTATTGTGTCCTGCCTTTGGGATCTCGGACATCTCCTAATTCTCACATAGGTACTAGGAGGTAGGTGCTGTTCAGCATATCTCAGAGGAACTATCAAAACTGGAACTATCGAAACATCCTTAAAGTCACATACTGGGTTAAGAACAAGTCCAGGGGTGTAGAGAAGGCTCAGTTGGTCCAGTGCTTGCCTTGTAAACCTGAGGATCTGAGTTTGATCTCCATGTCCCCTGTGAAAAAGAAAGTGGATGTGGTGCCATGTGGCTTAATTCCAGTGCTGGGAAGGTGGAGATGGACAGACCTTTGGGGCTCGCTGGCAGGCCAGCACAGCTTACTCTGCAAGTTTCAGGCCAGTGAAAGATCATATCTCACAAAGAAGGTGGATGCAGTGGAGGAATGTCACCTGAGGCTTCCCTCTGTCTTCTACATGTATACACATAGGAATTCACACACACACACACACACACACACACACACATACACACACACAGACACACACACACACACACACACACAGATTCTACATGAGTAACTAACCAGTCAGACAGAAACAGGAGTTGCTGACTATGCAATCATTTATTATTATTATTATTATTATTATTATTATTATTATTATTATTTAATTTGGGGGGAGTTGAGGGAGGGTAGACTAGTCTGAAACTCCCTTTGTAGACTAGGCTGATCTTGAACTCACAGAGTTCTGCCTCTGCCTCCCAAGCTCTGAGACTAAATGTGTGTGCCATCATTCCTGGCCTCAAGCAGTACTCTAGGTACTGTGTAGTTTACTGCTCTCTTGAAGTATATTCAATAAATGAATTTTAATTAGAATTTGTATTATATTTATTTGTTTTGTGTGTGAAAACACATGCTACAACCTATGTGTGGCAGTCAGAGGACAACTTGAAGTTGATTACACACACACACACACACACACACACTCCAACTACATTGATGACCTGGGGATTGAACTCAGGTCATCAGGCTTAGTGGCACATGACTTTACCTGCTGAGCCATCTTGCTGGCCTAATCTGTAAGCTTAAAAAAAAAAAAAAAAAAAAAAAAAAAGTGGCCAAATGAGAAAGCTGTGGAAGGTGGCATTGACGCCTGATGCCGGAACATGTCTGAATTTCCTCCTTCTACTGTCCCCGGTGGCTGGGACACCACCATGATGATTGTTCTGTTGGGTTAACTATTGAACCATGGGAATCTCACAGTTCAACTATTCCTGTGTGGGAGAGAGTTAACTCCAGGACATGATTAAGAAAGGGAAACTCTCTGGAAAGTCCTTTAGCGTTAGTCACGTAGCTCAGCCACCTGTCAAATTGTCCCATTGTCTGGATATAGTCACATCTTTTTCCCCTGCCTCCCGCATACGACGGTCTCATGACAGACGGCGGAAGAGTGAAGCCGATAAACAGGTTTCACGTCAGCACGTAGACTAAGTCAGCTGCAGCAACTCTCTCTTGCTCTGTCACATAGGAAAAAAAAAGCACCTGGCTAATCGACCTCAAAGATATTCTAAAGACAGCAGAGGGGCTGGAGAGATGGCTCTGTGAAGAAGAGGAAAGAGTCACCCTCTGAGGCCGACCCTAGATCTCCAGTTAAAGCCCAGGTGTGCGCTTGTGATCCCAGAACTCCCTGGGGCTCAAAGGCTCAGGCTAGCTGAATCACAGAGCTCCTGGTTCAGTGGGAGATCTTGTTTCAAAAGATTACAAATAAGGTAGAGAATGACTGAAGAAAACACTCAACCAATGTGTGTACCAATGAAGCTGGTAGCTTTCATAGGTCTGTTCTCTCTGTCTCTGTCTCTGTCTCTGTCTCTCTCTCTCTGTCTCTCTCATTCTCTCTCTCTCTCTCTCTCTCTCTCTCTCTCTCTCTCTCTCTCTCTCTCTCTCTGTGTGTCTCAAAGAAAGAACCACAGTGGCAGCGCTCAGAAAGGAGAGGTAGATGAATCTCTGTGAGTTTAAGTTCAGCCTGGTCTACTCTACGAGTCTGAGTTCCTGGACAGCCGGGACTACTTAATGAAGCCCCGTCTCAAAACAAAACAACAACACAACCGAAATGAAAGCATAAGGGTGGAAACATGGTCATAAACCAATTTTAAGCTTCTTCCTTATCATTTGGAAAAGGAAAAAGACACTGACTAAGAAACCTCCCCAAACTCAATACTAGCGCTCTCAGTTAGCGATCACACTAACAGCTAATAGATGTAATGAGAAGTTTAACGATGGAGCAAAGAAAGACGTACACACAGGTACTCAGAATAAAGGGACGAATAAAGGTGTAAGAGCATGTGCGGTAAGGGGCTAATGCAGGGGCTACTAAGATGGCCCAGTGAACAAAGTGCCCACCACATAAGCATGAGGACCTGAGTCTAGATTCCCAGCACCCATGTAAGAAGCCAGCTGTGGTGGCACACATCTGTCATACCAGCACTGGGAGATAAGGACAGAGACAGGAGGACCCCTGAACTTCAGTGACCAGCTAGTCTAGTCAAATTAAAGAGTCCCATCTTCAGGGAGGGACATAGTCTCAAAACAGAAGTTGGAGAGAACTGAGAAAGACACCTATGCTGTCATGGAGCCAACACACTTGCAAATGCACGTATACATACCCATGTGTGCATATCCATGAAGACTTATACAGCCCATACGTATGCAGAGATATGCATGCATGAAACAGCAACAACAACAAAAACAAACGAAGAAAAGAACTGGGATACATGTAAAGAGGAAAGAAGATGGTTTATTTAAACTCCACGTACCATTCCTATTAAAAGACAAAGTTTGAAGGATGAAGGCCAATGGTAAAGTACATAAAGACCCATGGGAGGCCACTGGTCCAATCTCCAGCGACAGAAGGTTTCAAGGTTGGACATAAAAGGAGAAAAATTTCATGCAGCATATGAAACTCAGTTTTTAAATACAGGAAAAAGAAAAGTAGAAAGTGAACAAGCAAAGCAAACCAAACCAACCAGTGAACCGTGATAACACCAGCCGGAGGAAGGTTTGGCTCTGTCAGCATGACACAGTATATTTTTGCATTAGTTCCTTCTCTGCTGTAATAAAACATCCTGAGGACACCAGCTTAGGTGGGGAAGAGATAGAGACATCTCAACAGTCAGAGCAGGCGTGGCAACAGGAACAGGAAGCTTGCAGCAAGAACAGGAAACACAGACTGAACCGGAAGTGGGACAAAGCAAGGAAATCTCAGATCCCACTCACTGAGATGTACTCCCTCCCGCCAGACTCCACCTCCCAAAGTTGCTCTCATTTCCCCAAAAAGTACCCCCAATGATTAAAACACAGGAGCTTGTGAAAGACATTTTATATCCAAACCACAACTTGAGAGACAGCTATGGCAATGGAGATACAGAAGGGCGTGTCTGACAGTGCAAGGACTGTGTCAATGAGAAGGGGACAATCGTAAACCTGTACACCCCTACTAACACAGACCGGCAATACTTAAAGCAGAAAAGAAAATGGAAGGGAGATGAAAGAAAACCTGTAATCCTGACTGGAGAGTTCAATATCTTTCAGCAATGAATAGAAAAAATGTTCATTTTTAAAAAGTCAAGAAGTACACAGAAAATGTGAACCACAGGATTAGTCTGACCTCATAGATGTTAGGGAGTAGTAGGGTACCCAGCAGCTGGAGAACATATGTTCTTTTCCAGTGAATGCTTAGCAAAGTAAGACACGTGCTGGGCAGTGGAACAAGTCCTAACAAATCCAAAGAGGTGAAGTCATGCTGTGTCATCTCTGACCACAGTGGAATTGAATCAGAAGCTAACAACAACAGAAAAGGCTGTCTAAAACCCCATTTTCGGATTCTCCTAAATCACAAGGAAAATGATAAAATATCTCAAACTGAATCAAAGTTAACATGCAATATGCAACCAGAGAGACACACAATGAAATTGATAGAAAGACTTCCGGGTGAGTTAGTCAAATACTACTGTGGTGATGCATACCATGGCCGGAAGAAACTGGGGGAGGAAAGGGCCTATTGAGCTTACAACTCTCAGGTCACACTGTACCACTAAGGGGACTCAGGGCAAGACCTCAGTGTGGGAGCCTGGAGGCAGGGCCATGGTGCAATGCTGTTCACTAGGCTGCTCCTCGTGGCTTGCTCAGTTTTCTTCATTTTCCTTCCTTCCTTCCTCCCTCCCTTCTCCTCCTCCTTCCTCTCTCTCTCTCTCTCTTTTTCTTCTTTCCTTCTTGAGACAGAGTCTCTCCACATAGTCCTGCTACCATGGAACTCACTGTGTCAACCAGGCAGGTTTGAATCCAGTGATCCTCCTGCCTCTGTGCCTCCAGAGTGCTAGGGTTAAAGGTGTGCACCACCAAGGCCCGTTATTTTGTTTTCTTATACAACCCAGGACAACCTGCCCAGTTACTGCACCATTCACAGTGGGCACAGTCTTTCGACGTGATCATTAATGAAGCGAGTGCCCTACAGGCCACTCTGATAGAGGCGTTTTCTTTATTAAGACTTCACCTGCCCAGATGTGTCTGTGTTTGTGACAAAAACAAAAACCAAAACCAGTGAGGACACAGGCACATGGAGCAGATAATTTAAAATCCATGATCTAGGGTTGGACAGCTTAGTTGGCTCCATTTTCATCTCCAGAAGTCGAAGAAAATGCAGTACTTAAATCTGAGGGAAGAAGCAAGGCAGTAACAAGATCAAGAACAAGCATCAGTTTGCATAGGAGCAAAGGGGTAGCAAAACCAAGGGCTAGGCCGCTGTGAAATGCGTATGCTCAGAGGTGCTGTGTTTTTTTAAAACAGCACAAGTTGGCACTATGAGCAATCAAAAGGATATGACAGAGCTAGGGAGATGATTCACGCAAGTGTGGGGTCCCATATTTGGTCCCCAGAATTCATATTAGGAACTGCTGGGTGTGGTGGTGCACACTTGTAATTCCAGGGCAGAGGAGTCAGAGGCTCCCTCATGGTAGAATGCTTGCTGAACATGCAAAATATGGAGATGGATAGGTTCATTCTCAGCACTGGATAGAGAGAAAGAGAGAGGAGTGTTGGGGCCAAACCTGGCACAGTGGAATGAAGTCCCACGTGTCTGTCTCGGGGCGCTCCGGCTCTGGGTGGGACAGCAGACATGCGGGAAGTGACTTCGCGTCTTCCCACACAGTCCGACGGGCAGGTGGGGGCTGTGGGAAGCCTCTGAGGGCCCTGCCCGTGGGTGGAGGAAGGGGCCATTCCTGGGGAATGTGCGGCAGCCGTCTTCGTGGGTTCTCTAGGCCAGGGCACCGCAGTAGCTGCAGGGTGTTGCAGACAGGTTAGCCCGAGCACAGCTGGGGTTCCTGGACAGATCTTGGAGGCTTGGGGACCCAGGCTAGCTGCCTAGGTCTGGGTGAACTGATACCATCTGGGAGCACTGGGATTCCTTTGGCAAGAGATTAGACGGGGTGGCTCCTTAATCGAGAGCAGGATCCCTCGCTTCCCATGGCGGGTCCAGATGAAGAGACAGTCCATAATTCTAAGACATTTATTTTCAACCTGTGGAGAGTGGCATGAATGGAATTGTACCCCCACCCCTCTCTTAGAGGGGTGGCAGATATAGTAACTGGGAAGGGGCATGGCTAAGCCTCTAGGTGTCTCATTAACATGGGGATGGCTTGGGGCTGTGTGGCCACACCTCTACCTGAGGAGGGTGGTATGTGACCATGACTGGAGCCAAAAGCCTCCAGGGAGCCTTGGCATAACTTTTCTGGTCCCTTGCGGACTCCACGGGGTCTCCCAGAGTTTTAAGCCTGTGCTCAACTGGGTGCCAGACTGCCTGTCACAGATCACTGCCCCACAGAGGAGGTCTATTATGTCTTCCTATCTATCTATCCATCCATCTATCTATTTGTGTGTATCTATTCATCCACGAATCCGTGTATCCACTAACCTGTCTTTCTTTTGTTCATTCATCCATCCATGAATCCAGTTATCTGTTTATCTATCTATCCATCTATTTATCATCTATCTTCTATGTATCTATTTTCTATCTATCTACCTATCTATCTGAGAAAATTAATGCTATTCTATATAAAAAGGAAATGCCCAGGCATAATGGTATAAGAGAACACAGGCCAGCCCAGTCTACAAAGTGAGTTGCAGGCCATCCAGGGCTTAAACAAATAAATAAACTTTAAAAAAATGGAAAGATAAAGAACTTGCTAAGCACAGAGTAAAGCTCACAGAAGTGCAGAATCAAAACGTGGCTGAGAAAATAAGGAACAGGACAGTGGACCCAAAGCACGAATCATGGAGACTTTTCAGAAGTGTGGACAGAGAACATGGAGGCCAGGGGAGAGAACTGCTCATGAGTTTGTACGTGGAAGTTCCTTAGAACCAAAGGCACACTTCCCCAACCAAAATGGCCTCCAGTGTCCAGTGCAATGGACGAATCACTGTGTCACTGGTGTAGAGGTGGCACCACTGAGGGAGGCTTCTGGGGCAGAGTGGGGGAAGGTGAAAAGTCCATGCATAGGCACTTAAGACTCACACTTGTTTTGGATTTCACTCTCACAAAACAAGATGAAGAATGCCTGAGAAAGACATCTGATATTTAATCTCTGGCTTCCATGTGCATATAGACTACACACACACACACATACATATATAAACACACATACACACATACACACACATACATATACAAAAACACACACATACATATACAAACACACACAAACATACATATACAAACACACACAAACATACATATATAAACACACACATACATATACACACAAACATATGTATACAAACACAAACACACAAAATACATATACAAACACACACAAACATACATATACAAACACACAAACATACATATACATGCACATACAAACATGCATACATATTCAAACACATACACAAGCATACATGTACAAACATACATACACATACCAACATACATATTCAAACACACACACATACACGAAAGGGAAAAAACCTCAAACTACATTGACCATCTACCTGTGAGGCACAAGGAATCGTTCTTAAATCAACAGGCTTAAAAAGGCATGAATTTTCCCAGAGCTTCTGAGGGTCAGTAGTCAAGTGTGGTTTAACATGACTCTTCTGCTTCAGGGCCTCTCACAAGATTGCACCCAAGACCATACTCATGTGTATGGTGTGTACACGTGCACACACACCATGGAGGCCAGAGGACATCTCACGTGTCATTTCTTAGCAAGCTGTGTATGTCAGAATTATAAACATGTGCCATCACATCAGGCTTTTTTCTTATGAGATCTTGGGATTAAATTCAGGCCCTTGTTCTTGCTTGGGAAGACTTCACCAACAGAGACATCTTCTTGGGGTTGGTGAATTTGTTTCTAAGTTCGCTCATGTGGTGGTTGGCAGGACATTTTGGGTCCCAGTAATGGGGCTGTTCATGATGTGGCTTCCCCCAGAGAGAGAAATCCACAGCATCAAAAGAACCCACGGCAGACTCTTATAATCTAATCTTAGAAGTAACATTCCACCCCTCTGTCCACATCCTATTAGTCACAAACCGACCATAGGGGGGGAGTATTGCACAATGACCTGAGTCCCAGAAGAGAGGTCTCTCTGGGATCATGTAGAGGACCGTAGACTGTACCAGCCGAGAACTCTGTGGTTAGCCATAGACTTCAGTCAAGCACATTTTAAACATGCAACATCTCAAGATTTTACCTCCCAAACACCTTTTCATAGAAAGCTACATGAGGAAAGGCTCCACCCAAACAAGGGGGTAAACCAAGACCCAAAATCTAGACCAGGAGAGAGACTGAGGGATTCTTCAGGGTCATGGACAAGAGAGAAAACAGGCTTGCGGCTGTGAGCCCAGCAGAAAGGGCAGAAAGGCCTGGTGGGTCAGAAGTTTCTAGAAAGGACTTAGGCGCATTGATAGAATTGGTATGACATGTGACAGAGAAGGGGGAAAATGCAGAGGTAGACAACTTATCATAAAGATTGAATTAACAGTGAGTACCCGGGGCAAAATGAATCAATTGTTACCTCTTGGGGGTGAGACTGTCCACTCAATATGAACAGTCACCACATCACTGCCGTGAAGTACAAGGCAATTAATTACCATGCATCTTTGCATAAAGTTTGGGGGAAGAAGGGAGTGTTTGGGGGGACCACAGGTGGCAGAGCTGGAGTACGGGCACTCCCTAAGGTCTGGAAGTCACTATGTGAACCTGTTTGAACCTGAAACTTCCCTCACAGGCTCTGGTTTTGAATGCTCAGTTCCCCAGCTTGTGGGGGTGCTCTTTGGAGTCTTCAGCTTGTGGGGCCTGGCTGGTGGCTGCAGGTCTCTGGGAGCTGGCTGTTGAAGGTTGTACCCACCTGGTACACTCCACATTCTCTGCTTTCTACCAGGAGAACCAGCCTTCCCATCTCCTAGCCCGACAGACCGGGCCACTCGCATGTCTCCCCTGCAATAATGGACTGAAACCACGGGCCCAAGCCAAACGTTCCTCTCTAAGCTGATTCAGTTAGGTATTTGGGTCAGAGCAATATAAAAGTAACAAACACACTGGAGGATGCCCAGAACAGAGATGTCGGGAAGCAGAAAAGCAAAATGGTTTGGGAGCTGTTAGAGACGTAGAGAGAAGTAAATACAGAAGAGCTAAAGAGAACTGAGGGTGGTGACCTCGGGTGAACAGGAGGAGACATCGAGGAGGTCTGGAAACCATAATGGAACTGGTTAACGCGTTTATGACCAGGCATAAGATACAGACAATGTTAACACGTTTATGATCAGGCGTACATACAAACAATGAAACCACATTTGTATTTGTTTGTATAGGAGAAGGAATGTGTGTCACGGCATGACTATGGAGATCAGAGGACCATCTTCAGGATCAACTGTCTTCTGCCATGCGGCATCCCGGGATGGGATTCAGATCCTCAGCCTTGGTGGTTGGTGCCTTCATTGACCAAGCCATCTTGCTGCCCCCCATGTATAACGGTTTTTGGAGGCTTTGCATACTTTTTTTGATACTTTATTTACATTTCAAATGTTTTCCCCTTTCCAGGTCTCCCCTTCAGAAACCCCCTATCCCATTCCCCCACCCCCTGCCTCTATGAGGGTGCTCCCCCACCCACCCACCCACTCCAGTCTTCCCTCCCTAGCCTTCCCCTACACTGGGGCATCAAACACCCTCAGACCCAAGGGCCTCTCCTCCCACTGATGGCCAACAAGGCCCTCCTCTGGTGGCCAGAGCCATGGGTCCCTCCATGTGTATTCTTTGGTTGGTGGTCCAGTCTCTGGGAGCTACGGGGTTCTGGCCAGTTGACGCTTGCTCCCTCCACACCCCGTGTATAACATTTTAAAATATTAATTCACTTACTAGCAAATAACTAGTCAGTTCAACTTTTTCATTTTTTAGATACATGAGGTTTTTGTTTGTATTTATTACAAGTTAAGCCAGGATTCAAACAAGGCTCAACACACACACACACACACACACACACACACACACACTTCCTGTTTCTTGGCTGCGCACCTATAATCCCAGGAGAGTTGGCTCCCTTCTTCCAATTCTGTGTGGGTTCTGGGATTGAACTTTGAACTTTGGTCTTGGTAGCATGTGCCTTTATCTGCTGAACTGCTTCATTAGTCCCAGTGCTCCTTGAAACCAGGAAGGCTGTTGGGTCAAATATAGTCAATGTTTCAGGCCTCTGAGGGATGTTCTGGTTTACTGCGGGGTCCCTCAGGCACACCTTTACTTGCCAGTGAAAGATATTGTTTAATAGCACCCTTTCTGACGTCGTGTGTGTGTGTGTGTGTGTGTGTGTGTGTGAAGGTATGAGTGTGTGTGTGTGTAATCAGTTATCTTCTTCAGTTGCTTCCTTGATTTTATTTTCTCATTTAGGGTACCCCACGGAATCTAGTGTACCCCAATTTGGCTGCACTGGCTAGTTTGCAGCAAACCCTAGGAATCCTGTCTCTGCTTTCCCAAGCGTTGGGATTATTGGCTGTGTCTGGCTTTCCCACACATGGTCTGGGTGATTAAACGAAGGTCTTCCTGCTTGCAGAACATGCACGTTACCAACTGAGACACCTGCCCCAGCCCTTCTCACAGCCCTGTAACCTCACACCTCTCTTCTCTCTGAAGCATGTGCAAGCCCTGAAGACAGAGGCATTACAGGCTTCCTCATCTATTTCTCCACTGAACAGAGGTGCTGAGGCCTAGGAGGGCAAAGGGCCTGCTCAAGATTGTTCAATAAGCCAGTGCCAATGTGAGATCCAACCCCAGCTCATCACTAGAGTTGATCTGTCTGGCTCCTCTGCTCTGGGCAATATGAACTCTCTAAGACTCTATCCCAAGGAGGTACAGAGCACAGCATGTGGGTTCACAACACATTAGCAGAGCACAGATGCTTAACCTGCCTCTGTTATTACAGCCACAGTGCCCAATGCCCCTGACCCAGGAAGCTTCTCAGTTCATCTGTCAGCGGTGTCACTGTCATCTGTTTCCTGACTTTCTGGGACAGCTCCTAAGTGTGCAGTCCTAGTCCCCAGGGTTCCCTAAAATGTCTTCTTCAATCCCTCTCTGTCTTGGTTTTTGAGACAGGGTCTCTCAGTGGCCTGTAGCACATCCATTCTGCAAGGTTAGCTGGCCACAGAGCCCCGGGGACCTGCTTATCCCCACCGTCCGGCACTGGAGTTATAGACCCATACTTTTACATGGGTGCTGGATCACTATCTAGACAGGTGACCTCGTATGGGGACATGAAGATGCCAGCAGACATGGTTTGGAGACGCTTCTTACAAAAGCCCGAATTAGAAAGTTCTCCACTTACCCCATGAGACATGTCTACCATGAGGCCTGTAAGCTGCATGCAACCCTACACAAACTCTGAAACTTACTTAAGACATTATGAGTTTTTCCTTAAGATGGTGTGTGTGCATGTAAATGCATGCATACATGTGTGTATATATGTATATAAAGCAGTAAATGCATGCACGCATGTGTGCATGTGTATAAAGCTGTAAATGCATACATGCATGTGTGTATGTGTATGCATATAAAGCTGTAAATGTATGCACGTGTGCTTGTGTATGCACATAAAGCTGTAAATGCATGATGCATGTGTGCATGTGTATGTATATAAAGCTGGACACAATGGTGTATACTTGTAATCCCCGTGCTGGAGAGGTAGAGACAGTTGGATAGGCAGATCCTCCTTCTGATGCCTCCTTACCTATCTATCTATCTATCTATCTATCTATAATTTATCTATCTATCATCTATATCTATCTACCATCTATCATATCTATCTATAATCTATCTATCTATCATCTATCATCTGTCATCTATCTATCAACTAACTCACAGTTCATAGCATCAAGGAGCTCACAATCTAACAGACACATGTGTACATGCATGTGCACGTGCATGTGTGCACATGCCTACACTCAGCATACATATATAATCCCTTATGTGCATGCTTCTAATGCTCCCTGAAAGGACTGTGTGCCCCATGTCCTGGGATGAGGACCTCACTCCCAGCAGCAAGAAGTGCGGAAGCTTCACCTTCCGCCAGTGGGTCCCAGCCCCTCCTCTGCCAGGCTCAGGGCTGAGCATCTGTTTGATGATGGAAAGTGCACCTCGAGTGACTCCAGGCCTCTGACTGGAGGCTGGTGGGTTTTATGGAACCCTGCGCTGAGTCTCTGTATGTGGCTGGTTCTGGTCAGGAGGCAATCCCAGCATGCTCTTCACCTGCTCTGTAGAGTGGGAGGACTGTGTCTCTGGAATGTTGAGGGACACCACTGAATAGCATCTGCTTGTGGGAGGGGAAGGGGCCCTGAATCATAGGAGAACCACATCCATAATGAAGGGCAAGAGACAAACAGATCCTCTGTCCTCCAGGTCCTCATCTATGCAGGAGGGCAGGAGGCCATTGCTGCCTCCCGGCTGCTGCCTCTCCTCACTCCTGCAGGCTCTGCGACCTTCTTTCCATTCAGTGCTGGACATTTCGCCATGTCTCCCTTTTACCCGTGTTCCCCGGCACCTCCTGTATCTCTGACCCCTGGAAACACTACCATGGACCAGACGGTAAGCCCTGAAAACATATATACAAGTAATGTTAAACAGACTGAGCAGGTTGTATTTACATATTTATGAACACATCTGGATATACATATGTGTACATATACATGTAAGTATACGCATGCAACAACAATGAATGAAAAAAGAAAGCATGGATTTGAAAGAGAGCAAGAAGAGGTGTAAGGGGGCTTGGAGGGAGAAATTAATGTGATTATATCATAATTGCAAAATAAAATAAACAAAACCACCACCATGATGCTTTCTTATTGTGGAGGGAAGGCTTTCAAGTCACCTTCTGAGTCAAGGGTTTTCAAGACTGGGGGAAGGGCTGTGCTTTAGGTCTTCGGCTAAGTCAGCGGGGTGTTTTGCAGAGCATGCACGTTGCCCTGGGCATAGTGGTGCGTTCTGTAATCCCAGCACTTGGGAGGTAGAAGCAGGTAGATCAGAAAGTCGGTTATTCTCGGCTACATAAGGAGTATGGGGACAGCCTGGGCTACATGAGACCCTGTCTCAAAAACAAACAACAGAAATCATCAGATCCCAGGGCATACCCATGACACTTCCAGGAACCTGAGTAGAGGGAAACTAAGTCATCACATTGGTTGGTCCGTATGGGAAGGACTTCCTTCTGGCAGTTCTGAGTGTTGGGTATCCAAGACCCTTGGATCTCTAACAGTCTTCACAAGTGTGTCTCTGTTGCTAAGACAGCCACCTTTGCTCAGAGCCAGGCTGTCTGTCATTGCTAACTTTGCAGTAGCTAGCAAGGAAAACATGTGGAAGCAAAGGTTCAGAGAAGTTAAGTAATCTGCTCAAAGCCACACAGCATTGTGATCTGCTTCATTCTCCAGTCAGAACTCTTCTCAGCTCCCACTCTGTCTTGTCTTCGAGATGCTTCTCCATGAGCAGAACACCCCGCCCCCAGCTTCTTGGGCCTAAGTGAGTGGTAGTTTGTCCCATATTCACCTCTGCCAGGTGGCCAGATAGTCCAGCTTAGAATTAGGTTATTAATTCTTTACGCAAACACGGGGAGGAAGCCCAGCCAGTTTTTACTCCCTTCCAGTAAAATTCCCTGGGAGTTTTCCAGTAAGTTTAGAGAGTTCCTGGCTCACTAGAGAGTAAACAGGGACAAATGACTTGGGGCAAATCCCTTCCCCAGGGTCACACTGCCTCCTGCCTGCTCCTGACCCCGCCTCATCACATCAGCAGTGTGGCTCTTGGAGATTGCTCTGTCCTGAGCCAGGTCAGGGAAATTATACGAGACCCTGCTCTCTGGACTCAGTCATGGCCAGCCAGCCTGAGCCCCAGGCCCCAAGGTACGTGTACACTCTAGCACATTAGCGAACCTGTACATGCATGTACATATATACAGAAAAAGAACAAGAAGAAATAAGATATAATTGTTTACTTTTACATTTTTATTTACGTGTGGGTGTGTGTGCGTGCGTGCATTTAGGTTGGAGGACTACATTCAGGAGTCAGTTCTATCCTCCCGTGTGGGACCCGGGGATTGAACTCAGGTCAGCAGGCTTGGCAACAAGCGCCTGTGCTTCCTGAGCCACCAAGCTGGCCCAAGACACCATTTTCAAACTCTTGCTATGCAAGTCTATTCCAGAGACCTGCCCTATCCATACCTCTTGGAGCTATTGGAAATCCACAGCCTTGAGCCCAGCCACATGCTCTGAATCTGGGTCTATAGTTCAGTGAAGGTTCCAGGTGGTTTACGTTGGAGTTAGAGGAACCCTTGGAGGTGAGGTTTTGGGCTAGACCTACTCGTGTGGTCTCCAGCTTGTCTTCTTATTGTCTTTAGTGTGCCCTGGGGTAGCAGCTTTGGGGGTTAATAAAGAACCCCTTTCCTCCTGATCTAGCAGTGTGCCTATTGGGGTGAGGGAGTTCCCCATCTCTGTGAGCGGGAAAGTGAAAGTATCCAGCCCGGGTGTCCCATTTGTAGGAGTACTTGAAGGTGTCTGTGGAGAGCCCGGCGGTACTGAGCCCACTCGAGAACGTCACAATGAACTGGACTCCGCCATATGTAGGGAAACAGAAGGTGAAGCTGGGGCTGGAGCCTATGGGACAGCACAAGTGAATCATACTAGCTCTAAACCCTGATTTCCAGGTCTGGGTCCTATGAAGAGGAGGGGACAAGGCCTGTGGTGAGGATAGAGGCACTGAGACCAAGGAGCCGGTCTCTAGGTGAAGGTGTAGGATCCCAATGGAGCATGGCTTCCGGGCCAGTCAGTGTGTCCCCTGACTTTCATGCCTGCCTTGGACCCTTGAACTAATTCCTTCACACCTGAGAGCCTACAGCAATCCACCTGGGGCCCCTGGAGCCATGGGAAGCGGGAGCTTGGCATTGTTTGTTTTCTGGGAACTAAAGGCTATGCCACAACCTCCTTTCCCTCTGGAAGGCAGAAGAGAGGAAGAGAGGGAGCCAGTAGCCGAGGACATGCTGTGTTGCAGCAGACCTCTGCGGGGTCAATATGGCTGTGTGCCTCCTTGGATGGCACTTTTGTTGAATAAACATCCCCAGGACACTAGGCAGCAAAGCACAGTGAGTGGGAGCAGGCACCACCCATGGAGACCTTCTGAATAGATTCGAGGGATGGTCAGAAAGGGAATTGCTGTGTGTCCTTGAGTAGCTCTTCTAACTTCTCTGTGCTTTGGTGTCCCCCTTTGCTCTGGGATAGGAAGATCAAGACACTTTATGGGGTTAGTAGGTAGAGGAGCAGTCTCTGGTATAGACATTGCAGAGGAACGCCCCTTCCTCCAGCTATCCCGACTTTGTATCTCATTGGGACTCCCTTGTATAGTCTTAGGATGGCTCTGACTGCTCTTCCCATTGCTGAGAGCCCCTCCTTCCAGCCCTGTGTGAGCTCCTGTGGCATTGGGACCCTGTGAGGAGAAAGCCAGGGTGCCTGCAGCCCACAGGCCTACCACACTGCTCTTGCTCCTTGCTTCCATCCAAAGGCTAAAGCCAGGAAGTGCTAGGGGCTGGTCAAGACCAGGTCACGGAAGCACAGGCCAGAGTCACGATGCTGACACATGAGGTGACTACACACAAGGTGCTTTGTTCCTATCTACAGGCACTGGCCACAGGTGGCTATGGCTCCAGTGTTGGGTGACTACTGGAGCCTGACCGTCAGAGGCATTCAGTCCTGCAGACTGGGCAGATGCCAAAAGGAGTGTGCAGACACTTCAGGTGCATCTAGCATAACCCTCCTCCCTCTCTCTTTCCCTCCCTCCCTCTTTCCTTCCCTCCCTCCCTCTCTCCTTCCCTCCCTCCTTCCCTCCTTCTTCTTTCCCTCCCTCTCTCCTTCCTCCTCCTCCTCTTTTTCCTCTTCCCATTTTCTCCCTCTTACCTTTCTTCTCTCCTTGGTTTCATGTAGCCCAGGCTAGCTTGGAACCCCATGTTCAGTTGAGGGTGACCTGGGTGTTTCTGATCCTCTTGCTTCTGCTCCCTGCATGCTGGGATTATCACTGTACCTAGCTTTAGTTTTCTTTAAAGATTTATATATTTGAATTCTATGTGCCCGAATGTTTTGACTGCATGTATGCACGTGAACTACATGTGTGATACCCTGGAACTGGAGTTGCAGATGGTTGTGTATTACCAAGTGGGGTCCACCCAGGTTCTCATGAAGATTAGTAAGAGCTCTTAGCCGTTGAGCCCTCTCTCCAGCCCTGCAGCTGGATTTTTCTTAGGTAGGTTCTAGGGATTCAAAATCAGGTCTCATGCTTGCATGGTGAGCACTTAACCAGCTAAACTAACCTCCAAGCTCCACCAACATCTTGCCTTTCGATCTTGATAGCCTGGCAAAATGGACTATAAGAAAGGTCTTTTGTCTGAGCTCCATTTTCCCTACCTGCAACATTGGGAATCCCTTTAGTAAAGGTTTTAGTTTGAGAGTCTCTCCAAAGCTTCTTGTGTTGAAATGTGGACCCTGACCCCGTGCTGTTGGAAGGTGGCAGAACTTTGAAGAGCTGGGACCTAGTAGGAGCTCTTCTGGCCACACAGGGGGTGTGTGTGCCTCTGACGTGAATCTTGGTCTCTTCCTCTTTCTCTCTTTGTTCTGTGGCTGTGAGCTGAGCAGTTTTGTTGAGCTGCATGCTCCCTCCATGGTGTCCTGTCTTGACTTTGGCTTAAAGTAATGGGCCAACTCTACGGGCGCCTGAAACAGTGGGCACACACAAAGCTGGTTATCACAGCAGAGTAAGACCTTCCCAGACTGGTGTGAGAACGACATGGAAACTCACAGAAAGACCAATACCGTATGCTTTCTCCCATTTGTGTTCCTAGATTGTATACAGATACACAAATCGTGTATGTATAATGACATAAACAGTAGAGGTAAAATGTTTAGGGGAAAGTGTTCAGGGGCATAGGGGAACTAACAGGAGAGAGGAGGGTGAGGAGAGGAAGGGCAGGGTGGGTGAGGGAGCATGCTCTACGTTCCGAATATACATGGACAAAAACTTCAGACTAGGTTAACGGGGTCCAGGTTGGGAAGCTGCCTCACAAGCATGAAGACAGAATCCCAACTCTCATGAAAATCCTGGGGACTGTGGTGTGCACCTATAACCCCAGCACTGGTGAGACAGAGATGGGCAAATCCTTGTGGCTCGCTGGCTGGCCAGCCTTACCTAATTGATGAGCTCTAGTCTGAGACTCCATAACAAAATGGTGGACAGTTGTAGAAGTTTGGGCTGGTTCTTCCTTCCAGCCCCATGTTCCCAGAAATAAGACTCAGACTCAAAATATATTTACAAATACCTTGGCCATGAAGCTAAGCTCTTCTCTGATTAGATTGTAACTTAATATAACACATTTACTCTGATCTTCGTTCTGCCACATGGCTGGTCACCTGTATTCAGGTACCACTTCATCACATCTTCCCAGGCAGATCTCCCATTCCTGGCTCTACCCAAGCATTCTTTCTGCCTCCTGGATGTCCCACCTTCTACTCTACCCTTTACTACAGGCCACAGGTTTTTTAATTGACAGGGGATGCACCCATACAACACACAAGAAATTCTCTCTACAGGTGTGTTCTTGAGGATGACACATGAGGTTCTATCTCTGGCCCCCACTGCTTCCCCTTCTGCCTGTGTCCCCAAGAGAGTGTCCTTTCCCCAGAAGGGATCTTTCTGTGATGACTCTTCTCTGAGGGCCAAAGACAGAGGTTGGAGACAGTATGGTTGAAGCAGATACTTCATCTCACCATCCACCTTAGGAGAGACACAGTTTCTTTTTGTTGTTTGCTACAGCGTGCATGCCAAGCTACCTGGCTCACCGCTCCTGCGTGTTCTGGGAATTCAGGTCCTCCTCTTGTACTTGACAAGAGCTCTGCCCACTGAGCCACTCCTGCCAACCCTGTGTGCATAGGGAAAATAGTGTTTTCTAAGGGTCGGTCTGTTGCAGAAATCAAGAACTTGAAAGCTTCTGATTCTTCTAGTTTTGAGCTTCCTGTTCTGTAAGACCTTGAGAACACCATCACAACTGGCCTGTTTTCTTCCCTTCTTTCTGTTTTTCATTCATTCTTCCTTTCTCATTTCTTTATCCCCTCTCTCCCTGCTCCCTCCCTTCTTCCGTTCTGAGTCAGTTTTCACCACGTAGGTCACTCACGCTGACCTTGAACTTGCATCCTTTTGCCTTCAACTCCCATTTGCTAGGATTACAGGACAGGAACTGAGAGCAGCATCCCTGTGGCAGGAGCTGGTGCAGAGGCCATGGGTGGGTGCTGCTTACTGACTTGCTCCCCATTGTTTGCTCAGCCTCTATTCTTTTCTTAATTTGTTTTCTTCTCTTGCATATTACATTGCTACTGGGATTTCCACTCCCTCCACTCTCTCCACTCCCTCCACTCCCTCCAGTCTCTCCAACCCCCTTTCCCCAGACCAACTCTTCCTTTGTTTTCCTTAAAAAAAAATCATGACTCCAAGGCCATGAATCATGACCTAACAAGATACAATAAGACTGGGCACAAACCCTCATATCATAGCTGGACATGGCAACCCAGTAGAAGAAAAAGGGTCCCAAGCACAGGCAAAGGAGTCAGAGATACTCCCCACTCCCACTGATAGAAGTCCCACAAGAACACAAAGCTACACAACCATAAGAGAAACTAAAACACTTCCTGCAGCACCAAGCAGGGTGTTCTAATATACAGGACATTTGAGACTCAAACAATGGGGGACATTTGATATTGAGATCCTAACAGTGAGCTGGAGAAATGGCTCACTGGTTAAGACTGCTTGTTGCTCATCCAGAGGATCCAAATTGAGTTCCCAGGCCCCATGTCAGGTGACTCATTACCTGTAACTCCAGAGCCAAGGGAACCTAACACTCTCTTCTGGCCTCCAAGACACCTGCATGTGTGTGTGCATCCTTTGCCGCTCTCCCCACACAAACAAACATAAAATAAATCTTTAAAAGAAACAGAAACCACACAACAGGGAGACATGCTGTAGGGAGTGTCTTAGTTTCCCTTCTGTTGCTATGAGAAGGTATCCTATGCTGGCTTGACAAACAAGCAAGAGCCACCTGCAGGTGGGACATGCATTCACACTGCACTCTGCACACTGAGGTGTTGTGGCCTCAAGCACGTGACCCACCCAAGAGGCCAATGTACGCAATCCTGTGTGCAGAGCTGAGGCTCCCTTTTCCCTTCCTTTCCTACTCTTTGCCCAGTCATAGAAGTCACAGAAAAGCCACTTGCCAGCTACAATGTTAGGGCATCATCTAAAAGGACTGGTGGCTCAATCAGTAAAATGTTTTCTTAGAAAGCAAGAGGGTTACTAGAAGTCACATAAGAAAAAAATCCAGGCGCAGTTGCATGTGTCATCCCAGTGCTGGGGAGACAGACAGACAGATTGCCCATGGTTTGCCAGCCAGTTAGTCTAGCCCTAATCCATGGGTTTTCACTCCATGAGAGAACCTGACTCAAAAAACTAAGTGGACAGCACTTGAGGAACATCAGCTAAGGTTGTCCCCAGTCCCCATGCGCATGCACAGGCACATGCACACACCTCTGTGAGCATGATGGCTTTCGAAAGGAACACCATGCATGTGCCTGTGTGTTTCACATCACCCTGATCTACTGACCTGTTTGTATGTCTTCCTGAACATTTGGGTGAACACAAAAGATGCTCATGGATGCTCCTTGTTCTTAACTCATGGGTATACCCAGCTTCAAGGCACATCTGTGTCCAGGCTGATGGGAGACCTAGCAAGAGGCCAGCAGGATCCAGGTCCTTTTGGAAGGGCTCCTAAGGGGAAGGAGACCACAAATCACATCTGAAACAATATCCCCTCTCCAGCGCCTGCTCAGACTCTCACTGGGGCTCCTCGACTTCTCCCAGAACCTCCTGACCCTAACCCACTAGTTGAGCAAGAGAGGGGTAGAGATGTCATTTGATTGGTTGAGGAAACTGAAGCTCCCAGGACTAGAATGGCTGTCCCTTAGTAGTGACTTCTGAAGCAGGGGCTGGGACTTAGTTTTAGTGACTTCAGGCTCGTCTCCAAATCAGAAGTAGGGAAAGGCCTTTCTTCCTCTGCAGACCTCCCTGCTGGCTCTCCTCCTGTCCTGTCCTCAGGGTGAGAAGACCCTAGACTAAATCACTGACAAAGAAGACAGGAGGCCGCTCTTGCTGGTGAGACACAGGTCCTGCGCACCCCTGCCGTGCTGGGTACCTCTCTTCTGCCATGTTTGCTGCATTGGCTCTCTGCACAGGAAGGCCAAGCCTCTCACTGAGTTTGCTTTCCTCATCTACATGTATGTACAGTGTGTGCTAGATGTGAATGACTCAAGAGATTTGAATTCACATTGAGCAGAGGTTGAAAGTCTTACCTTTTGAGCCACAGACTCTTTCTCTGTGCTCTGGACTTGGTTTAATAAAGTCTCCTAGAGAGATAACTCAGTCAGTAAAGCACTTGCTTTACAGGCATGAAGACCTGAGTCCAAAGAAACCTATGGTAATAAAACTGAGTACTTGTAATCCCAGCTTGTATCCCAGGCCTGCAATCCCAGCAGAGATGGGGGGACCCCTGTGTTTGCTGGTCAGCCAAGCCTGGCCTACTTGGCAAGTTCCAGTATGCTGAGACACTTTGTCTTGAGACAGGACAAAGGTGGACAGTACTTAAGAAATGATGCTAGAGGCTGTCTTCTGCTCTCTACAAGGACACGTGAATACACACATATACCCACTCACAAAGATGGACGGAAGAAAGGAAGGAAGGGAAGGAGGAAAGGAGGGAGGGAGGGAGGGAGGGAGGGAGGGAGGGAGGGAGAGGGGGAGGCCCGAAGGCAGTTCTTTCTGGATTCCTGCTTGGAAAGCAACAGAGGTGGAGGGTGAAGTGGACAGTTTATAGGGCAGGCCCTCGGGGCCTCTCACCTGGGAAAGGAGAGGGAGCTAGGAGTCAGCAGTTGGAACGCCCAGATGTCTGTCTTTCTGAGTCTCAGGTAGCTCTGAAGGGGGTCCCCAGCCTTAGAGTCTCCACCCACTAATCATTGATGGCCTCCTGAAAGATGAGGAGTGAGGTGGTTGTCTCCCACTTAAACAAGAAAAGCTCACTGGCCTCCATCCCTGAGCCAGGGCATTTTGCTCTTGGTAATTCTTCCTTCTTTCTCCCAGGGAGCCCAGGGAAGGGGTGGTGATGGCCAGATCCTAAGCAGATCCCAGCCATAGCACCAGCTTGTCTTCCTACCTCCACACAGGGGAATAAGTCACGACCTTGGGCCAGTGGGAATCCTGGTCATAGAGGTTTCCAGAAGGTCTGAATGACTGAGATAAATTATAGAGAAAACAAGATTATTTATGGATGGAAAAGAGGTGACTGGGGTGGGGCCGGAGTGTGTGTGTGTGTGTGTGTACAGTGTTTGCCTTGCAAGCATGTGGACCTGAGTTCAATGCCTCATATCTCATATTTAGAAAGGGCAGGATGTAGTGGCCTGTATAATTTCAGAGCTGTGGAAGTAGAGATGGGCAGATATCTGTAGCTCACTTGCTAAGCATCAGAGTCGAATTAGTGAGTTCTAAGCCAGTGAGAGACTCTATCTAAAAAGCAAAGCGGCCTGAAGAAAAATACTCAGAGTTGACCTTGGGACACCACATTCATGTATATGCCCACACACATGCACACTCACACTCCAGACAGTTACACACACTCATACACACACTCACACCACACACTCACACACACAATCACAACACACATACACATACACACATATACACACTAACACACACAACCACAACACACACATACATACACACATATACACACACACACCGCACACATACACACTCACACATACTCACAATCACACACATATACACACTCACACACCACATACACACATACACACACACACACACACACACACACGCATACACATGGCTGAACTAAATATTGTGGGTCCTGGGAATCTCCTGACTCCTCCATCGGTCCTGGGAGGGAGGCAATGGCGTCTGCTGTTGGAAAGGCAGGGTTCCTGTGGGCAGCCAGGGACCCTGAGCAAGAAGTTCAGAGGAGCATCTGGGGAAGATGAGACAGTATCCTTGTTCATCAGAGAGATCAGACAGGACAGCAGGAGGGAGGCGCCCAGCCACATGCGGGATGACACTATGTCAGAGGGTGGTGGGAAGGGAGCCACTGCTCCCCCACCCCCCCCGCCCCCATTGGGGCTGCTAGGATTGGGACAGTGTGCCTAGGAGCTCTGAGGAGGACCAGGAATGGCAGCGTGGTGAGGGAGCCTGGCAGCATTTGGCCGGAGCTGGCCAGGCCTCTGTGACCTCAAAGGGCCTGGAAGGACTATCTGAGTGGTTTGAAGGCCAACCCATCTGAATACCCCACAGCAGAAAGATCATTCAGGGTAATGGAGCAGACAGAGGTGCCCATTGCCTTTGGGGGCCCTACGTGACTCGGAGTGTGTTCCGCCCTCCTCTCCAGTGCTGTGAGCAGTCTTCCTTGGCGGACGCATCACAAGCAGAGAATTTGATCCATATGCTGCTGATTCCTTTACTCTGAACTCATCACATGCCCCCTTTAGAGCTCTTTGATGCCCAGCAGGACTCACAGGCCTTTTACGAGCTCACTCTTGGCCCTGCCCATCCTGTTATGCATAAGGAAGGGAAGTGTATCAGGATCTAAACAGATACAGACTTTGAGAGGTTATGGTTCTGAATTCTAAGCTTGTAGCGTTCCGCTGGACTCCAATCCCTGCAGCCTTTCTCTTTCAGCTTCTGGGGATGCAGCTCAGCAGCTCTGTATGCAGAGATCTAGCAGCAGACTGCAAAGGGCTTTGGCCTTTTCTCTTGACTCCAGTCTTGGGGCTTACCTTGGCTCTGTCATAGGCAGGGTGAGGTTAGGTGACAGAAGGAAAGGTGGGCCTGCCATCTCCACCAGCAGCTGTATCGCAGCATGGTTTGTTTCCTCTGAGCTAGGGCGCTTGCCTCCTTGTCCCTAGGGGCACTGCCGATGCCTAAGATTTCTGGTAGGGGAGGGAGAGGGTTCAGTAAAGTGCTGCTGTACGTATCTCTGGTACCCACAGAAGAATTGAGCTTGGCAGCAGACACAAGAGGATTCCTGGATCCTGACCGTCTGCCACGCTCAGCAAATTGGCAAACTCCAGGTTCAGTGAGAGACCCTGCCACAAAAAATAAGATGTGACTGAATGTCGTGGATCAGGCAGTAAAGTGCCTGCCCCACAAGCATGAGGAACTGAAGGTGGATCCCCAGCACCCAGCTGTGATCTGGGCATGGCGGCATATGCATTTAATCTCAGCGCTCAGGAGGCAAAACCAAGTGGATCTCTGTGAGTTCAGGGCCAGGGAGGGCTGCATAGTGAGACCCAGTCTCAAACTACCCCACCCCACCCACCCCCCAAAAATGCTCAGCTCAGTGCTGGCAGTGAGCTTGGGGTGGAGACTTATTGATCCCTGGGGCTTGCTGACCGGTCTTAGCTGAGCCAGAGCTGAGAAAGGTGAGTTTCAGAAAGGTGGAGCGCTAGAGAGATGACTGAATGGCTAACAGCACTTTCTGTGCCTGCAGAGGACTCAGGTTTGGTCCTCGGAATACACATGGCTCCTGTTCCAAGGGAACTGCTGCTCTCTTTTAGGAGCCCAGACTCTGCTGGCTCCAGGGAGATATGTGGTACCCAGACATATATTCAAGCAAAATGCTTCTGCACCTAAAATAAAAATAATAAATCCTAAAAAAATAGAGAGCAATTGAGGAAGATGCTCAATGTCAATCTTGCACACAGACACACACACACATACAAACATACACGCTCACATATACACACATACACACACATACATACACACACACAGAGGAACATATATAGACACATACACACATACACCAAAAAGGACAAGAAAAAAAATTATGTGGAGAATGATCCAGGAAGACACCAGACACTGAGCTCTGGACTTCTCTCACACAAACACACACATGCATTCACACACACACACACACACACACACACACACGCGCGCGCTCGCGCACACACATCACCACCACCACCACCACCACCACCACCACAACGCCAGTCTTAAGGAAAGGAGTGTCAGAGGCAGGAAGAGGCGAGGATGAGCTCTAATCAGGTCTCCTAACAGACATGACCCTCCCTACTGCCCAAGATCACTTGCATGTGTAATGGCGTAGCTAGGGAGAGGAATCAGGTGCACACTTGAGCACAGCAGGGTGGCAGTAGTTTTGAAGAAGGAATTTATGAGGACATGTCATGTTGGCTTCTCATCAGAGAAGAAAGGCATCTGGACTGTGTCGTAAAGCCTTGGTGACTTGCTTACATCCCACTAGTGTGTCCAGCATGATGCAGTCAAGTCACATGTGGAACTGGATTGCTCAGAATGTGGCCTTACAGGAAACCATAAAGCCACTGCAAACATTATAAGGGTTTCCTTTCTTTCTCTTCCTTCCCTTCCTCCATCCTTCCCTCCATCCCTTCTCCCTCCCTCCCTCCCTTTTCCCTCCCATTCTTCTCCTTCCCTTGCTCCCTCCCTCCCTCTCTCCCTTCCTCCTTAGCAGTAGTAACTGGGCAGGGGTGTTCAGGAGCACAAACTTTGAAGAAGATGACATTGTGACCTGATGTTGTCATCTGCAAAGTTCGTGTTTAAGGACCATGTAATCAAGTTACAAATACATCCAGTTCTGGTGAGTGACTCAGAAGAAAAAGCACCTGTCACCAAGCTTGACATGCTGAGTTCAATACTGGGGACCCACATGGTGAAAGGAGAGATTCAACCACTGAAAGTTATTTTCTACTCCCCCCCAAAGTAAATATGTATAAAGAATAGTTGTTTGTTTAAAAATTCACAAAAGAGGGCTAGAAAGATGGCTTGCGGTTCAGAGCACTGGCTGCTCTTACTGAGGATCTGGGTTTAATTCCTAGTGCCTGCTGGGTAGTGGCTCACAACCTTCTGTCACTCCAGTTCCAGGGGACCTCTTCTGGCCACTGCAGGTATTGCACACATGCGGAACATAGACATTGATATAGGACACACACACACACACACACACACACACACACACACACAATTTCACAATGTTTGAAGTGAGTCAGTAATTTTGTGTTGGGCTGGCTGCACTCAAGGCTATCCTGGGCCTTAACACAGCAGGTTGGACATGCTCACACTTGACTTGAGCTGTATTATAGTGTGTGTAAACTGTTTTGCAGGCTCTCTCTTGTTTCATAGAAGGTGTGAGATATGAATGGGATAAACACCTGATACAGGCATTATAACTTGTGATTAAAGACTCATCTAGTTCTGAGATGGCATTAAAAATGTTTGCAATGGAGACCTCAGTCCCAAGGGCGTAAGCCAAGCCCAAGGCTAGCTTCAGTCCTGCCTCCAATCCATGTGAACCCCAACTGGGATGCAAAACGAAAGGCAAAGCCCATTCTCACCAGTGCACATGGAAACCCAAACCATGGGTGGTATTGGTAGTCCATGGTTCACTAGGAAGCCAGGGAAGCGCACACACAGCAGGGCAGGCTGAGTGTCTCACGCCTCTGGTGGCCTTTCTATTTCTCAGGCTAGCTGGACAGAGTCTTGCTTCACCTTTGATGAAAGAAACTGAGGGCAGCTGTGTTAGGCACGAGTGACCCCCTGCCTCTGCCAGTACAAATACACTGCTTTAAAGCAATCATACAGTATTGTGCCATGTCAAACAGGGCATTGGCAGCTGAGTTCACAGTGGAGTTTTGAGGCCAGGGGGCCTCAACCAGCGTTGGAGATGGCTCAGGGAATAGCCAGACAGCTGAGAACCAAGTCTTACTACCACGGGTCACTTATGTGGATGAGCCCCTCCTTTGTTGGGTTCCCTAATCCTCAGGACTGCCACAGAGTATACAATGGGACAACTCTGAAGTGACGGTTAGTGCTCATTGTCAACTTGACAGAATCTAGAGTTAGTGTGGAAACAGACTTCTGAGAGAATGTCCAGGAAGGGTTAACTGAGGAGCCATCTTAATGATAGGCTACGCCCTTCCGTGGACTGGGGTACTGGTTTAAATAAAGGGGAGAAAGTGATCCAAGCACCAACAGCCATCTCTCTCTGCTCCCTGTCTGCAGATGCGGTGTGGCCAGCTGCCTCAATGCTCCTGCTGCCAGAACAGCCCAGACACGGTAGACTGTCTGTATCCCTTGAACTGTGAGTCAAAATAAATGTGTCCCAGGTACGTTTCTATCACTGTGATGGAGACTACAGACAAAAGCATCTTGCAGAGTCAAGGTTTATTTCACCTCCTATTGCTGTCCACCACGGGGGTGGGGTGGGGGTGGGGTGAAGACAAGAACTCAAGGAGGGAGCCTGGAAGCAAAGGGCATGGGAAATGTGACTTACTGCCTTGTTCAGCTGCTTTCTGATGCCACCCAGGACCTGCACAGGCATGGCACCACTTACAGTGGCCTGGACCCCCTATTTCAATCATCATTAATAATAATAATAATAATAATAATAATAATAATAATAATAATAATAATAATAATAAATGTTCCCAAGAACTTGCCTACCAGCCACTCTGATGGAGGCAAGTTTTCAGTTGAAATTCCCTCTTCCTGATATGTTTGCATTTGTATTGACAGAAACCAAACTCGTCCTCCCTGAGGCTGCTTTTGTAAGGCATTTAATCGCAGCAATGGGCAAAGCAACTAACACAAGAAGCCTGGGAGCTCTAGCCTCAACCCCATGGCTCACCCACAGCACTGCTCAGACATGTCTGCTTTTCTCATCTGTCAAGTGGGTTTAGAATCCGGGGTTGGGGGAAGACAGAGGGGTCAGTGAATGAGGTGCTTGCCTCACAAGCATGAGACTCCGAGTTCAGTCCCAGAATCCATTAAAGGAAAACAACTGCAGTGGCTCTCACTGTAATCCCAGGGCTGGGGCAGTGGAGACAGGAGGATTCCCAAGAATCCCAAGCCTTGCCAGCTTGACAGTTTCAAGCCAGGAAGGGCCATGTCTCAAAAAACGAGGCAGAGAGCGCTGAGAAATGGCTACTGAGATTAACCTCTGGCCTTCACGTGAACATACACTTGCACCCACAAACACACGAATACCCATACATCCACATGCCCCTCCAACAAAAGTCTCAGAGGGACAAACCTCAACAGGAAAATGGAGAGAGCCTCACTGTGGCAAAGCCTGCAAGAGAAGAGCTAGCCAGGCAGAACTTCAGGACGGTGTGCTGGGGTGATGAGGCAGCATGTAACAAGGCCCTGGGGTAGATTCCAATGGGTTCCAGGCCTGTGTGGCTAAAGGGACCCTGGTAACTTAAGGCTGAAGAGTCAGACAGGAGACTGGCTCTTGGCCCAGTGGGCCACACTCAAGAAAATCAAATTGTTTTCGGTTTTGTCTGGGATCAGGCAGTAAGAATCTGGGAAACTTCCATGTTGACATGTCTACATGCAGGGTTCAGATGTGATATCCATGTGGCACGTGCACATGTATATTGTGTGAATGTGTGTGCTTTCTGTGATCTGTTTTAGGTGTGCATGGATGTCATCTGTAGGCTCATAGACGCATAGTGTGTATGTAGACGTCCGGTATATGTATTGTTTATACATATGTGCTGTGATGTGTGTGTACTATGTGAATGTGGCTGCCTGGATGTACACAAGCTTCTTTGGCATGCGTGCAGTTTGTGTGTATGTAAATGCTTTGTATACTCTGTGCTGTGTGTATCGGATATGTGCAGTGTAGTTTATGAATGTGTGTGTGTGTGTGCGTGTGTGTGTGTGTGTGTGTGTGTGTGTGTGCTGTTACTCGTGTGGTTTTTGCATGTGTGCTGGTGAGTGTGTGTTTTATGTAGATATGTGTTGTATGTGCTGTGGGTGTGTATGTAGCTTGAACATGTGGGTTATGGGACATGCTATACATATTGCATATGTGTTAATTTTATGTATGCTACATTTGTGTGTGTGATCTGGGTTCTATTCATTGTGTGTAAATGTGTGTTGTATATGTGATCTGTATTCTATGCACATGTGTACTATGTGTACATTTTGTATACTGTGTTCTAGGCATTCATATGCTGTGTGTGTAGTGCCATATATGTACAGTATCTATGTAGTATGTGCTCTTTAGGTCCACTTGAAGTGTGTAAGTGCAGTTTGGGTGTATATGTACATAGTCTGTGTGTTCTGTGTTTAACGTACACAGGTACTGTGTGTGTGTGCAGTTTGTGTGCACATGTGTGGTCTGGTGGTCTGTGTGGCGTACATCCTAGTGTGTGGTATGTATTCACACCAGTGCAGCCCTGAGAGAATGGCTCTTCCCCACTGTGCATTGCCTGCCCTTGACAAAGGGCATAGGGAGGACACTTCCATCCTGTGTCTCTCCTTACCCCTTCCTCATTCTCCAGAGCCTTGGGGACCCTCCCTGCTCACCTTGCACCCCACAGCCAGCAGTTCAAGCCTAATCCCTATGCTGCCCAGTGTCCCCTTCACATCTTACAGGGGCTCCGGGCTCTCTTGCTATAGGGACAGCTCAACTTGACTTGGGTCTGGCAACAAGGCATTGGTGACGTCTCTATCTGGCTGTCCCTTTGTCTGTCATGGAGTCCCAGGCTGAGGGTATCACGGCAGGCCCTTGGCAAGCCTTTTCTGGCTCCCACTGATGGTGGGTGAGGAGCGTTTGTTCCTTACAAGGTGCACAGCAGCTGGTGACCAGCACCTCTCTTCATGATGTCTTACTTAGGGTTTCTATTACTGAGATAAAACACCATGACCAAAAGCAACTTGGAGAAGAAAGGGTTTATTTCAGCTTACAAGTCCATAGCACAGACCACCATCAAAGGCAGCTAGGGCAAGAACTCACGGTGGGATCCTGGAGGCAGAAACTGATAGAGAGGCCATGGAGGGGTGCTCCCTGCTGGCTTGCTTCCCATGGTTTGCGCAGTCTGTTTTTATAGCACCCAGGACCACCAGGCCAGGGGTGGCGCCTTCCACAGTGAGCTGTCCACACTGTCTCATACCAACCATCGTTCAAGAACATGCCCCAGAGGCTTGCCCACAGGCTAATCCTTTGGGGTCATTTTCTCAGTTGAGGTTCTCTCTTCCCAAACGACTCTAGCTTGTGTCAAGTTGACATAAAAACCCACCGGCAACCGTGACCTCCTCCAGAAGCTACGCAGAAGGGTACACTGTCTGCTCCTTGGAGCAGTCCCTCACCACTGTGGGATGTAGAGGTGGGGGAACAGGAAATGGAAGGTATTCATAGTGGGGAGGTTCTGGGAAGGAGTCTGGTCCCGGGGTCACAGGTGTTATTTGGTCCTGAGGCCAGGGTGTCCTCAGGACTACATACGTTGAGGTCGTCTGACAGGTCCCTTGAGAACCAGCTTGCTCCTGTCTACCTTCTCTCCTGGACATGGTCAGCAGCCGGCTCCTCCATTTTTGTGTCTCTGCCCTTGCATTCCTTTAGCCCTTGATGACCCTTCATGTAGTCAGGTCAAGTGTGGGTGGCCTCACTGCATACTCCCCTTGAACTGCTGTCTATGTTGGCAGCTGGCTGCAGGTAACAGGACTGTGAATGTGACACACTGTTTCCAGTATATAATAGAGACATTTCATGTGGGCTCCGGGGCTGTACTCTTTTACTGGCCTCCTGCCGACAGCGTCTGGCCACTTTGACCTGAAGGCCTGCTCTAGTTCGACAGGCACTTTGAACTGAAAAGATCACAGGCTCCTGCTGAGTTCCTGGGGTGACTTGAGAGAGATGTCCTCCACAGTCTCTACCATTTTGGATACCTGGATACCAGTTGGTGGCGCTGTTTGGACAGGGTTGGGGGAGGCACCACTGGGGGTGGGCTTTGGGGATTCAAACCTTGAAGCATTCCTGGTTCCCTCTCTGTTTCATGCTTGTAGCTCAAGATGTGAGCCTCAGCACCCGGATCCAACCATGCCTGCCTGGTGCCAAGCTTCCCATGGGTATGGAGCCCGAATACCTCCCCTCCCCTTCTATAAGTTGCCCTGGTCACAGTGTTTTATCACAGCAACAGAAAAGTAACCAGTTCAGTCACCAAAGTTGGTGATCCATGATAACTCCTGAACCTCACACAGGACAGGTACATGACAGCACTGGTGACCCAGAAGGCTGCAGAAGTGATCAGGATGATCATGAACGACTGGGTTTACCAGAACTCACCTCAGCGCTCATGACATTGGTGACCCCATATGTGTGGGATGTGTGTGTGTGTGTGTGTGTGTGTGTGTGTGTTCTTAAAAATCTTCTTGTCTCCAGGTTTCAAAGATCTTTATCTCTCCTGCTTCTTGCTGTTTGATCCTCAGCCTCTTTCTGAGGAGCCTGTCATTCTGCTCACTTTGTTCCCTGGGCTATTCTCTTTCTCTCTCTCTCTCTCTCTCTCTCTCTCTGTCTCTCTCTGTCTCTCTCTGTCTCTCTCTGTATGTGTGTATGTGTGTGTGCTAGAGAAGTACCTTGGTTGTCACTCCTTAGCTGCCATTCACCTTCCTTTGTCCCACTGGGTCTCTCACTGATCTCTAACTAGCCAAGTAAGCTAAGCTGGCCAGGCAGCCAGTAATGCCAACCAGTGATCTTTGGGAATCCCGTTGTCTTCACTGCCTCAGCACTGGGCTCACAGTCATGTGTTCTCACACCTTGCACTGAGCTCACAGTCGCTTGCTGTCACACCTTGCACTGGGCCTACAATCGTGTGCTCTCACACCTTGCACTGAGCTCACAGTCCCTCGTTCTCACACCTTGCACTGGACCCACAGTCCCTTGCTCTCACACCTTGCACTAGGCCGACAGTCCCTAGCTCTCACACCTTGCATTGGGCTCACAATCGTGTGCTCTCACACCTTGCACTGAGCTCACAGTCGCTTGCTGTCACACCTTGCACTGGGCCTACAATCGTGTGCTCTCACACCTTGCACTGAGCTCACAGTCACTTGCTTTCACACCTTGCACTGGGCCCACAGTCCCTCGCTCTCACACCTTGCACTGGGCCCACAGTCCCTTGCTCTCACACCTTGCACTAGGCCGACAGTCCCTAGCTCTCACACCTTGCATTGGGCTCACAATCGTGTGCTCTCACACCTTGTACTGGGCCCACAGTCCCTTGCTCTCACACCTTGTACTGGGCCCACAGTCCCTTGCTCTCACACCTTGTACTGGGCCCACAGTCCCTTGCTCTCACACCTTGCACTGGGCCCACAGTCCCTTGCTCTCATGCCTTGCACTGGGCTCACATCAGCTGCTCTTATTTGATGTGAGTTCTGGGGTCAAACTCAAATCCTCATGACTGTAAGTCAGTGCTTTACCAGCTAAGGCATCTTCCAACTCTCTCTTCCCCTCTTGCTTCCTCCCTCTCCTTCCTTCCCCCTCCCTCCTCCTGCCCTCTGCTTCCTCTCCCCTCTCCATCCTTACTTCTCTCTTCCCACCCAACCCCACCTCGCTCTGCTCTCTGCTGAGCTCATCCTGGCTGGTGAAATTGACCCCAAGAAGGCCATAGGGTAGGTAGTCACTGGGTCTTGCTGACAGTTCGAGAATGAATAAGACACTCTAGGTGGACCATGAGGTCCAGGATGAGAACACAAGACCCTATCTCAACACCAACACCAACACCAACAAAAAGCCAGGTGTGGTGGTATGTGCCTACGATCCCAAGTCTTCGTCAAATCTTGGGACTAACTAGTCAGCCAGTCTAGCAGAATCCATGAGACGCAGGCCAGTGCCAGAGTCTTTCTCAAAAGACAAGGGTAGTACCTAAGAAACAATACCAAGATTGGTCTTAAACTTCCTTGAGCATACATGTTGGCACAACACAGGGACACACACACACACACACACACACACACACACACACCCCTCTTGTTTCATTTCTGTTAGGCTGATAAAATACTCTGACAAGAGCAGCTTGGAGAAGAAAGGGTTACTTTTAACTCATGATTTCTGTTCAGTCCTTGACTGTGAGGAAGTCAGGACAGCAGGGATTTAAAGCAGTTGGTGGCAACCACAGCCAAGGGCAAAGAGAAATTGGACGCACGGATGCATGTGTGCCAACCATTTTCTCTGTTTTTTATTGGTTTTGTTATTGGTTTTGTTTTTGTTTTTTGTTTTTGTTTTAACAGTCTAGGACTCAAGCCCAGGGAAAGGTGCCACCATTTTTAGGCTGGGTCTTCCCACTTCAATGAACATAATCAAGGCAATGTCCCATAGACACACCCACAGGCCAACCTGATCTAGACAGTTCTCCTTGGGACTTTCCAGATGATTCTAGATTGACCATGAAACCTAACTATCTCAGTGGACAATTAAAGCTGTCACATTCTTCTTGTCACCCCTCCACCCCACACCCCACTTTCCCCATATTACCTGACATCACATTTTCTTTGTGTTTCAGCACTTGCAATATTTCCTACATCAGACCTTCTGTGTCCAAGGACAGGGTCATTGTCCCTTCTGCTGGGTAATAAATGTGCACGCACAGCAGTGGCTCTCAGCATACTTGTGGGGTGATGTGAGGGAAGATGGGGTGGGGGGCGGGGGTCAGGCGTGGCTCCTGCATCCGTCTGTGTATGTCAGTGCTGGACGGGGTTTCCTAAGAAGGGGGCTGTCCATTGCCAAACACATTTCAGATGGCTAGAGGCTGCAAAGGGGAAAAAACAAAGCTATAAAACCACTAGATGAAAAGACAGGAGAATATTTTCATGATCTTGGAGGAGAGACAGCATTCCTAAGCAGGACATGAAATCCAGAAGCTAGTGAGGAAAACCTCAACAGGCTCGATTACATAAAAATAAATGCTTCTGCATGGTCCAAAACACGATAAACAAAGTTAAAAGACCTGACCAGGGGAGAAATTTAAAACATGTGTAATGACCAACAGATTAATGTTGTAACGTATAATGAGGTCCCATGAGGCAAGAAGAAAAAGCATACACAACCTGGCAGGAAAAAAAACCCCAAACAAATTTAAAAAAAAAAAAGCACAAAAAAAACCCCCAAAAGATGGGTGTAATTCATCTGGTCAAGCACTTGGCTAGCATGTGAGAAGCTCAGTGCTTCAACCCCAGCCTAGTAAAAACTGGGGGTGGGTGGGGTGCAGGCCTGACCTGAAATCCCAGCACTGGAGAGCTGAAGGCAGGAGAGAAGACAAGAGCTAAAGTCATCTTTAGCTACCTGGGGAGACCCAGTTGATCTACATATGCCACCATGAGAGGAAGAAAGGAACGGGGAAAGGACGGAAAGAACAGAAGAAGAAGAAAAAGGACAGCGGGCGGGGGAAGGCTGGAGAAATTTCTAGGAAGTATGGCTCAGAGGTCAGCGCGTACATAATCTGAGCAGACCCAGGATACAGGTTGGGGGGCTCACAACAGCTTGTAGTAAGAGCTCCAGGGATATGATGCCCCCTTCTGGACTCTGAGGGCAACTGCACCTATGTGGTTAGGCTCCTGCCCTAGAAGAACATACACATAATACAAAGTAAATCTAAAACCATTGTCTGGGAAGCTCTGAATGGCTGAGCAGTTGCTGTCTCCGCAGCTGAGGGGAATCAATATGATGTGGCAAGACTCCAGGGCGATACATCTGTCAGGGTGTGGGGCTGTGGGACCACCTATGACAAGAGGGGATATGGTCCCTGGGGGAGGGAAGGGGAAGAAAGTGGTTAGGGAGCTCAGTGGCCTTCAGAATGCTCACTCCTCAGGACTTGGAAGTGCCACTGTTAGGATCTTACCCTTGAAAACTGGCTGATGTTCAATGTCCCGGAGTTGATACCCACAGAAAGTACAAAGTGAAGTGACCCAGCTTCGCAGGGAAGAGGGTGGTTGGTGGCGTCCACCTCTGTAACCCTTGTCAGGATTCTACTCAAGCATGACAAAATCCATCCAACTCACTGTGTGCAAATCAAAGCAGGATTCATGGTAGGAAGACAGTGTAGCTCCAGAAACAACAACAAATAATGTTTTTTAAACATTAATTTGTTTATTTGGGGCATAAGGGGACATGCCACGGTGTGCAGTAGAAGTCAGGTGATACCTGGTAGAAATCAGTATTCTCCTTCAACCATGCGGGTCCTGGGGTTTGAACTCAGGTTGCCAGGCTTGGCTACAAGCCCCTTAATCTGTTTTATACACACTTCTGAGTGACCAACATTACTGTAGACAGTAGGGAGCTCTAGAAGAAACAATACGGCATGACTTCTAAGTATCTGCAGCTAAGATAGATTAGTATTGCAATCATGGTTTTGCTTTATGAATAGGTCTTACATGTAGTCACAGTTGGCTTAGGACTTGATATGTAGACCAGGCTAGTCTCAAAATTACCACAGTCTTCTTGCCTTTTTTGTCTCCTGAGTGCAGGGATTACAGGTGAGTACCACGACAACTAGTTGTGTGTGTGGGTGTGTGTACATGTGTGTATGAGGTATGTATTTCTGAGTGATACATGCACACATGTGTGTGCATATCCGTACATAAGCTACAAGCGTGTAGAGGCCAGAGGAAGATGTCTAGGCTTCCTCTGTCACACCTCATCTCATTTTCTAAGACAAGATCTGCACTGGACCTGAGCCTCACCCTTTTGGATAGGCTAGCTCGCTACCAAACTTCCAGATCCCACCCACCTCTACTCCCCAGTGCTGACGTTACAGGCATGCATGGTCATGCCTAGCCTTCTACAGACACATATGGTTATGCCTAACTTTTTTAAACAAGGGAACTAGGAATGTGAATTGGGATCCTCCTGCATTTATAGTAACTGTTATTATCCACTGAGCCATCTTTTCAGCCCTATTGTCCACACACACACACACACACACACAGGTTTGCTGTGACGGGTTCTCACTATATAGACTTGAATGGCCTGAAGCTCACTATGTAGACCAGACTGGTCTCAAATTCATAGAGATCAATCTGCCCCTGCCTCCCAAGGACTGGGGGTAAAGGTGTGTGTCACCATGCCCAGCACTTGTAATTTTTTAAATGCCAATTTTTAAAGTTGAATTGGTTTATTTTATGTACATTGGTGTTTTGCCTGTACACGTCTCTGTGCACCACATGCGTGAATTATAGACAGTTGTGAATGGACACATGGGTGCTAGGAATCAAACCCTGGGTCCTCTGGAAGAGAGGTCAGTGCTCTTAACCACTGAGCCATCTCTAGCACTTGTAATTTTTAATAAAAAAAATTTTTAAAGTAGGAGCTTTGAGCCTGGGGACATAGCTCATTTGGTAAAGTGCTTGCTTGCTGTCTAAGAATGAAGATATGCGTTTGATCCCTAGAACCAAATAATCCCAGGGCTGTGGAGGCAAAGGCAAGAGGGTCCCTAGGGTTTGCTTGCTAGGTAGCTTACCCATACCACCAGGTTCCAGACAGTGGTACCTTTCCTCAAAAGACAAAAACAAAAAAAACAAGCAGCAACAACAACAACACACAAATAAACAACTGTCTGGGACACCATGACCAAGGCAACTCTTACAAAAGAAAGCATTTAATTGAGGGCTTGCTTACAATTTCAGAGACTTAGTCTATTATCATCACAATGGAAAACTTGTTGGCACACACAGCACTGGAGCAATAGCTGAGAGCTACATTCTGATCCACAGGCTGAGAGGGAGGCAAAGATAGATACCAGGCCTGCTGTGGGCTTTTGAAACCTCAAACTCTACTCCCAATGATACACTTCCTCCAATATGGCCACACCTCCTAATCCTTATCAAATAGTGCCTCTCCAAGGTGACTAAGCATTCAAATATATGAGCCTATGGGGCCATTCTTATTCAAACCAACACAACATCCCACCCTCTCAAGTCAAAAGACAAAACAAACACCTACACATAAAACAAGTATCAGTATCTTGAGGTGTGACATCTGAGTTTGACTTCTAGCCTGACACATGTATGCACACATATGTGCACATGAGCTGTCCTGCCCCAAATAAGAGCATTAAAGGAAGCCCTCTCATCCTTACCATTCCAGAGACAGCAGCATTTTTCTGTGTAGTGCCAGCCTTGTTCCTGAGACACAATGGTGAAGGTTTGGCAGTATTGGGCACCTGGTTATCAGAGCTTCCTTCATGCCTGGCAAAGTGGATTCTGTTGGCATCAATGACCCCTTCATCGACCTCAAGTACATGGTCTGAATGGTCCAGTATGACTCCACCCATGACAAGTTCGACAGCAGACAAGGCTGAGAACAGGAAGCTTGTCATCAATGGGAAGGCCATCACCATCTTCCAGGAGTGAGATCCTACCAACATCAAATGGGGTACTGTTGTGCCAAGTGCTGTGGAGTCTACTCCTGTCTTCACCACCATGGAGAAGGCTGGAGCTCACTTTAAGGGTGAGGCCAACAGGGTCACCATCTCTTTCCCCTTCAGCTGATGCCCCCTTGTTTGTGATGGGTGTGAACCACGAGAAGTGTGGTAATTTGCTCGAGATTCTCAGCAATGCTTCCTGCTCCACCAACTGCTTAGCCCCCTAGCCAAGGTCATCCATGACAACTTTGGCATTGTGGAAGGACTCATGACCATGATCCATGTCATCACTGCCCCCAGAAGACTGTGGATGGTCCCTCTGGAAAGCTGTGACATGATAGATATGAGGCTGCCCAGAACATCATCCCTGCATCCACTGGTGCTGCCAGGGCTGTGGACAAGGTCATCCCAGAGCTGAACGGGAAGCTCACTGGCATGGCTTTCCATGTTCCTACCCTCAATGTGTCCATCACAGATCTGACATGCCACCTGGAGAAACCAACCAAGTATGATGACATCAAGAAGGTGGTGAAACAGGCATCCAAGGGCCCACTGAAGGGCATCCTGGGCTACTCTGAGGACCAGGTTGTTTCCTGTGACTTTAACAGTGACACCACTCTTCTACCTTTGATACTGGACCTGACGTTGCTCTCAATGACAACTTTGTAAAGCTCATTTCCTTGTGTGACAATGAATACAGTGGGTATAGCAATAGCGTGGTGGACCTCATGGTCTATATGGTCTCCAAGGAGTAAGAAGCCCTGGACCACCCACTCCAGGAAGAACACAAGAGAGAGGTGCTGTTGAGGAGTATCTGTCCCAACTCGACCCCTGACACTGAATATGTCCCTCATAATTTCCATCCTAGAACCCCAGAAAAGAGGATGGGGTTTAAGGAGCTTGTCTTCTTGAATACTATCAATAAAGTTTACAGCACCCACAAAAATAGAAGCATTAAAGGGAGTGTCTAGGATTCCTGGCATTGTTAAGTTGGGGCAGGGAAACCTGTATTTGTGTCCTGTGGATCTTCTGGAGATTTATGATGTCGACTCATGATGGGATAAACATCAGAGCACAGAAGGGTCAGCCCTCTCCTCTTCCTGGCCCCAGAATACTGTGGGGCAGGTTAGTTTGTAGCAAGAGTCTGTTTATAGCTTCTCAGGATAGGGAAGAAGCATGAAGCATGGTCGGCCTTGCTAGGTGAATGCTAACTGACTCCTTACCTATGCTAGCAAGGCTTCAGCAATGTGACTCTGCTGAAACTTGGCAGTTTAATACACAGTGGTCCTCTTTCCTCCCAGTGATTTCAGCCCCCTCCTTGCAGCAAGGACAGGTCTGTTTTCTTCTCTTGGAGGCTCCTGCATACTCCATCTCAGATCCCAGATAGCCAGGGGTCTCATCTATACGTGACAGCATTATATAAACAGAGGTAGACCCTTGTGTGCGTCAAGCTGGTTATCCGGGGGGAGAAACCAACTAGAGAAAGACTGTTGTTGGGACATGAGCTGGTGCTGGATACATAGAGCCCCGAGGTTCCTCTAGGAGATAGTAGCAATAACACATCCATTATGGCTGCTTCCCTGAGCCCAGCTGTGAGACTAAGGAAGAGGATAAACGTTCCCAAGATGGCGAGAGAGCACCTATGGCTCCGCAGTCACCTTCCTCTGCCTGCTGCCCCTCTGTTTTCATTTCTGACTCAGTATCTACCCTGGGTTTTCTCTTCCTTCCTTCCTTCCTTCCTTCCTTCCTTCCGCCTTCTTCCTCCTCCCCCTCCCCCTCCCCCCCCCCCCCCCCCCCCCCCCCCCCCCCTCCTCCTCCTCCTCCTCCTCCTCCTCCTCCTCCTCCTCCTCCTCCTTTTTTGAGGCAGGCTTTAAACCTTTACGTAGCTCTGGCTGTCCTGGAATTCACTATGTACACCAGGCTAGCTTTGAACTTACAGAGGGCTACCTACTTCTTCCTCTCTAGTGCTAGGATTAAAATCGTGCACACCACCACATTTGGCTGGCTCCCTGGGTTTCATTTGTCTGCCTCCTCCTTCTTGCTGGATGTAAGGGCTAATCACCTTCCTGCTTTTTCTTTATTCTGCTTCTGATCTTGGTCCTTGCGCTTATAGGCTGATGCACTGGAGAGTTGATGGGTTATAGAGGATCTGGAAACCACAGAGAAAAGCTAGAACTTGGGTGCCATGACTGAGGCAGTGGGCAAGAAATGTACCCATGAGGTTCACACCTTTGGCCACTGATGATGAGGGGGAGGTGCTAGAGGCCAGAGATAGTCTGTCCACTCATATATCCAAGGGTGAGGATCTAATCCAGAGAAAAGAAAGAGGGCTGCAGGACTAGCAGTTCTCCACAAAGGCAGCACTTTACCCTCACACCTGATAGACTCCTTGTTATAGGCTCTAAGCTCAGATCAGCTCTAAGGTCACAGAGGAAGGGATACGGCCAGGTCCAGCCAGACATGTCTGACTTCATGTCTCAGTCTTCGAGCCTCCCAAGGGCATTGACACACTGCTTCCTGCCCCTGCGTGTGTATGTGTGTGTGTGTGTGTGTGTGTGGGAGGGTGTGGTGTGGCATAAATACTTGGTGTGGGTATATGCACATGTGTGTGCGTGAAGATGGCATGTACGTGTGTACTGTGCATATGGAGGTCAGAGGTTGACATCGGATAGCTTTCCTCTGTTTTCATTTTAAAAAATCTTACTTTTATTTTAATTAAGTGTGGTGGTGGCGGTGGTGGTATTTGTGTGTGAGAGTGTAGTACCCAAAGAGACCAGAAGAAGGCATTAGATTCACCTTCGGCTGAAGTTACAGGCAACGGAGAGGAGCACAACGTGGATACTGGGAACCAAACTTGGTTCTCTGTGAGAACAGTACTTGCTCTTAACCCATGAGGCACTGCGTGCATCCCAGGATGGCTATGAATGCAGCCCAACACAAATGCTAAGCTTCCCTAAATGCTTGTGAGATTGTGTGGAAGTGTGTGTGCACGTGCGTGTGCGCATGTGTTTGAGACAGGGCCTCTGCCTGAACCTGAAACTCATCAGTTTGCTAGGCTGGTTGGGTAGTGTGCTTCAGGGATCCACTTGTCTCTGCTCCTTCCTCCCTCTCAGTGCTGGGGCTGCAAACGCATGCTGCCATGCCTCGCTTTGTGTTTGTGTACAGACACGTGTGAGTAGAGGCATGATACCATACAACACGCACGCGGAGGTCTGAGGGAAACCTCCAGCTGTTGTTTCTTTCCCCCAACCTTGTCGAGACAGGTGCTCTCTTCATGTTTCTGCAGCTGTGACGTGAACTCCAGGCTAGCTGGCCCATGCGCAGGTGTGGCCACGTCTCCTGTCTCCACCTCCCATCTCAAGGTCAGAGTGCCAGGAGCACAGATGTTGGCTGTCACATAGGGCTTTGAGGTTGCTTCTGGTACTGAGATGGAACCTGATCGTTCAGATTGTCAAGTTTTCCTAGCTGGTGCTTTTTTCTGCCAAGCCACGTCCCCAGCTCCCATGCCTGGCGTTCTGTGTAGGTGCTGGGGATACAAACCCAGGTCCTCAATCTTGACTGACAAGCACTTTCTGGATGATGGCTCTCTGCAGCCCCAGAAGCTCCAGTCTTTAGTACATGTCTGTGTTTCCTTTATGTTCTCCATTTGGTCTTCTGATAACCCTGTGAATGAGGTGTTGTTGACTCTACCTTGACTTTACAGACAAGGACCCAGACAAAGGCTTCAGAAGGTCACTTGTGGTCCCCAGCCAGTAGGCTCCATGCAGGTACATCTGACCTTTTGATGTTGAGATAAAATGCTATCCTCATTCACAGATTTCACCTAGAGGAACCAGGAAGTCAAATTACATCTTTTTCTCATACATGTGTGTGCGCGCACACACACACACACACACACACTTCTTCACGATCTCATAAGGCTTTAAGTAAGCCTAGCATTTGTGTTGGGCTGCATTCATAGCCGTCCTGGGATGCACGTAGTCCACAGCAGCAGGTTGGACATGCTTGCAAGCTTGCATTTAGAGACCAGGCTGCTTCTCTATGGGCCCAGCCTTCAAGCCAGAGAGGGACACAGGGAACAGTGGGGGTGTGGTGCACTCTTCCCAAGATGGCGCCCAGCCACTTTTCTGGTTCTGTGGTATTTGATGGATTCTCATGTGACAGCTGCCCCCAATTTTGGTTTATTTGAATTGCATCCAAGGGGCTGTCATGACGTTGGTGCCTGGCACAGCACACACATCAAAGCTTGTATGAGAGAAAAATTCTAGGACCTGTAGTGAGTAATCTTAAAAAGAGAGCATAGCCACATAGCACAGATGCACACCATATTTACACACACACTCACCTGCATGCATGTATCTGTGCTCACACACATATGTCCACACACCACACAGACCTGCATGTACACTCTACTTGCATGCACTATTCCTGCACAACACATGCTCACATGCATGCACGTGCACTCTACGTATACCTGCATAGGCCTACATGCTCTCATTCCTCACACACACACATGTGCACCTTACTTACATACATGTATACCCACATACCTACACATAATTTCATGCATAAATGTATACTATAATTAAATATATACACCCACAAACCAACATGTCCACATATATACTATTTTTACAGATACATATACCCACATCACCAAATGTACACGTAGACACTATATTTATGCATACATAAAATGCACACATATATATACAAAACACACACACATGCATGCATTTACATACATGCACACTAACCTGGTTTCCTCTCTGTTGCTGTGATAGAACATTCTGGTTCACACACCTTGGGAAGAAGGGTTAGTTTGGCTTATTTTTGCAGATCACAACCTGCCATTGTGGGAAGTTAGGGCAGAAACTGAGGAGAAGCCACGGAGAAACACTGCTTACAGGCTCCCTTTCTGGCTCGCTCTGCTAGCTTTCTTATGTAGGCACCTGCCTAGCGATGGTGCCTCTCACACCAACCATATATGTAGACAATCATTACAGACCCGTTGCTGCAGCCTAGCATGATCTGGGCAATTCCTCAGTTGAGGGTCTCTCAGGTGAGTCTACCATCAGCTAGGTGTGGTGGTACACACATTTAATCACAGCACTCAGGAGGCAGAGGCAGGTGGATTGTCATGAGTTTGAGGTCACTCTATTCTACACAGAGTTTCAGACAAGGTAGGGCTGCATTCATAGTGAGACCCCATTTGTAAGCAAAACAAAATATCACATTGCAACATGCACATACACATGTACACACATAAGCACATACACATATACATATATATACACACACATGCATACATACCTACACACACACACACACACACACACACACACACACACACACACACAGGTTCCATCTAGCCACTGCGACTTATCCATTGTGTTCCAGTCACCCCTGGCCTAGACTCTGCCATTTTGCTTTGCCAGGCACTCCATGTGTGGAGACACCCGTGCGTGGAAACATCCGAGGCTGCCAGCGCTTACTCACTGTGATATTTTGGTTCTTCCCCATTTGAAGGAAGATCTTGCCACCACCCCACCCTCCAGATTGGAAAGTATGTGGCCCTCATGACAGTGTTCCAATTGGACACCTCAGGCCAGATTTCCAAGCTCAGAGGAACAGAGGGTGGCAGTGGCTAACACATGCTCAGGACAGCTGGGGACAACACTTTGTCCTGTCTCTTAAAAAACAAACCTTGAATGGCTCAAAGGACTGCTTTCCCATCAAATATTTGTTGGCACCAGTGTGTGTCCTGTTGGTTAGAAAACATGTTTTTTTTTTTCATTTTGTTTTGTTTTAAAATTAGATTTCCCTGGAAAGAACAATAGCAAAAGCAAAGGGGACAGTGTTTGGTGGGGCAAAAAGAACACGATCTTTGGCCCAAGATGTCTTGCAATTTGGTAAGTACCGAGTTTCATTAGCTTCAGCTCCCTGTTTGGTGCCAAAGACTCGCTGCTTGTCAAGGATGACAGAGCTGTTGTCTGGGTCCTGGGAGGTCTGAGGACAGCTTTGGAAGTGGCTGGCCACAGCTCTGGTCTTTGACCTGGGTGGCAGAGGACCTGTGGCCCTGAAGCTGTCTGCATGCAAGAAAGGGACTGGAGGATTGGAGAAGGCCCCCAAAGCGCCAGGGCTGCCCTGCAAAGGGCCCCCTCTTTTGTGTATCCCACAGCTCATGAGACATATTCTGATCTTTGACCCCTGGCAGCTGTCGTAGCCTGGCTAGGAACCATGACCCACAGCCCAGGGGCTACCAGCCAAGCAGAAGCTTCTCTAGGGACTTTTGGGGACAAAACAGGAGAGAGAGAGAGAGAGAGAGAGAGAGAGAGAGAGAGAGAGAGAGAGAAAGAAACAGAGACAAACAGAGACAGACAGACAGGAGAAAGAGACAGAGAAAGAGACAGACAGAGACAGATATAGACAGAGATACACAGAGACAGGAAGCAAGGAGAGACCAGGCAAGACAGACAGTAGACTGTGCCAGGTAAGGAATCAGGAAGAACAAAGGGCCAAGACACCCATGTGACAAGTCTGAGACCTGAGTCCAGTGCCCAAGGCTGTCTAGGACTGGCCTCCAAACTGCTACCAGGTGGCAGGAGACACTACTCACTCACAGAAGCTCCCCCCCCCCCATGCATTGTGCATATCCAGCTACTGTTACAATGCCATGTTTAGACTTGTTAGAGAGGATTTTTTTTTTTTACCACTTCTTCCAGGAATCTTTCCCTGATTGCTCCTCCAACGAAAGTCTCAGGCCTCTCCTTTTTGGGGTTCCCCAGAACTTATCCCCGAGTGTTCCCAGCTTCCTGAAGTGACTTCAATCTCTAAGTTGTGTTTGTCTTCCACTGTAGTTTCCCCAGAGGCAAGGCTATTTCTGAGTCTTGTGGGTCCCTTACAACATGGATCATAGACCCGGTAATAACAGCAGTTAATGTGTGCTCATGGTTTGGGGCTGGAGGCTTTACATCCATAGCCCTGCCTGTGTCCTAAGCACAGGCCTAGTAGCCTGTGCAGACAACCATGGTGCTCTGCGGCCTACGCTCCAGGCATGTAGCCAGGTCTTAGCGCCGCCGAGTCCCAGTTGAGGAATCTGGTAGTCTATCCAAGGTAACCAGCCATCCAGGTCAGAGCTCAGCGCTACAGGGCATGCAGGCTGGAACTTTTTTCTTTTTTCAGAGTTTACCCCAAGGTTTCTCTGTGTAGGATGGACGTTCCAAAAGGGAAAGCCCTCTTCCCCGCCCTTTTCCCTGGCATCTCTTCTGAGTCTCTGTAATCTAGGGAGCTTGGGTTGGAACATAGGTAGCATAGCCTAAAGGGTGTGCACAGGGGGATAGAGGCCAGGATGGCTGTGATGGGCTTCATCCCTGCTTTTTGCTCCGTACCAGGAGCTCAGGCACACAACCTAAGTGAGCTGAGCTGCAGGGCTGGCCCCTGGGATGACTGTCAGGCTGCAGCCCTCTGGCCAAGTGAGGACCAGCAATGACCGGACAGCAGGAGGGGTAGCCAGGCTGGGGAGGAATACAGGGAACTATCCTGGGAACACGAGAAGGAAAAGAGCCCGAGTTTGGCTGAAGTCCCCTGCCAGCGGCAAGCAAGAACTCACTCCAGCAGAGTTAACAGTGGCGTCCTCTCTTCCCAGCCATGGGCCTGAAGTTTTCTAGCATCTTCTTGTTTACAGGAAAAGGATATGTCCTGGCCCTATGCTGCTCTTGTGAATTCTGGTTTGTGAGGGTTTGGGGTTTTTGTTTTGTTTTGTTTTTGGATTTTTATCAGATTAAACTCCCTTCAAGGCACCTCTCCAGCCCTTCAAATCTCATTTATCAAGAGCATTTGTAGCTACTCAAAAACCACCGAAATAGCATATATGGCTAATGTTAACATTCTTCCCTGTGGCTGGCCCTGGTGGAGCCTACATACACACTTATAGGTGTGTCTCACTATCTTCTTGAGAGCCTTTCTTTCTAAATATCTTTTTAAAGTTAAAAACTATTATTACTGTGTCTGTGCATTCTTTGGAGGGGGAGCATGTACAGGTCAGAGGTCTTTGAGCCCGTTTTTGCCTTCCATCTTTATGCAAGTTCCGGGGACCAAAATCAGCTCTCCAGGCTTATTCTGCCGAAGCCCTTACCCACTGAACCATCTTGCCAGCCTCTCTTTCTAAGTATCTTAAAAAGAAAATTCCAATTCTGCTTCATCTTACTTGCTAATCCTCAATTTTGTTCAGCCTCGAAGTCCTGCAAATGGAAATTTGGCCTGAATCGAGGTCCCTGCAAGATTAGGGGAGCTTCTCAAGCTGCTGAGGTTGGCATGAGAAGCTGTGTCTCTGTCTCCTCAGCACTGACAAAACCTGCAGTGGACAAGGTGACCATGGCGCAGCCTTCCTGCCCCACCCCCACTGTGATTCTGTGTTTTCCTTCGGCACAGCGTTGCTCCATAGCATCTGCCTGGGTCCACTGGTTACAAGACCAAAAACATAAAAGCCATGTTGATCTGAGCCTGGGCAGGCACAGGGGCCCTGGCATGAGACTAGCAGAGGATCATGTTCTCAAGGGGTCCAGGTAGAGGAGAAAAGACAAAAGTTTGGGAGACACAGAACTGCACAGGGCTGGATGGGATCACCTGAGGAGGACTGGGACTGGGTAGCCCAGTGAGCAGAGGAGCAGGGACCCAGAAGACAGGCCAACTGCAGTGGCGAACACTGTCAGGAGGTGTGAGCCTTTGTTCTCTTTGTCTTCTGGAGTAGCCAGGTCTTCTCTGCTAGATTGGTTTTAATTTTTTTTATTTTATTTGGTATGTGTGTGCACACACTGAGCACTTTTATCCACTGAGCCATCTTGCCAGTCCAAACTCATTATGTAGTTGAAGATGACCTTGAACTCAAGATTCTCCTGCCTCTGCCTGGTAACCAAGTCTTCAGATATGTGCATCTCTCTCTCTCTCTCCACTGTTCTTTTTTGTTATTATTTTTATTCAATGTATATCGGTGTTTTGAGCGTGTTTATGTCTGTGTTTGCTGGGTGCCCACAAAGGCCAGGAGAGGGAATCAGGTTTCATAGAAACCATAGTTACAGAGAGTTTCAAGTCACCATGTAGGTGATGGGAATTGAACCCGGGTCCTTTAGAAGAACAGTCATTTGTCTTAACTGCTGCCCCATCTCTCCAAAGGATGTTGATTCTATGGGATTAGGGCCTCACCCTTAGGATCTCATGTAACTTCAGTTACAATCTCATCACCTTCTTAAAGACTCTACTTCAAACAGCCAAGTCAAACTTTAGAGCTTCCGCAGAGGTTTGAGGGAGACATAATGTAGGCACAGAGCAGGGGCTGCCTACTGTGGGTTTTCCAGTGTCAGGTGTGTGTATGTGTGCATATGCTTGTGTGAACGTGCCTAGGTGTGTGGAGGGTGTGTTTGTGAAGGAGAGCACTTCTGATCCTTTTAGTAACTGTCTTGAAGCTGAACAAGTGTCCCTGCAGGCTAGATCAAGTCTTCAGGCCACCTCTGTCTTCTCTGAAGTACAGACACACCCAGTAACCAACTGCTGTGATTCAGAAGCAGGAGACTGCATGGGGTAGAAGGATCTGGAGCCCAGGCTTACCCCTGGCATCACGATTCTTTCATGATGCCTCACAGATAGGTGTGGTGACCTTTCCCTGTAGTTCCAAGGTGAGAGAGGCTCAGAGAGGTTGGGTCATAGAGCTCAGAGGCAGCCCTGAGAGCCCAGGGAGATGTGGACTTGAAACAGGGCTCAGAGAAGAGCTGTGATCTCTCTCCATCTGTTCCAGAGTGAGCACGGGTGAGCCCAGCTCCAGGCTGAGGACTCTGGTTAGTACTCAATGTCAATTTGGCCTACTCTGGCATCTACCAGGCAATGAGCCTCTGGGGATCTGTGAGAAGATTTCTAGGTTGAATTCACTGAGGTGGGAGGGTCACCCACTCTAAATGTGGGCGGTACCATCACTGGGGCTGAGGCCTTGGGTGGAAGAAAAGTGCAGAGCAAGCTGAGCACCATTGTCCGTCTCTCTCTGCTTCCTGAGTGTGGACGCAGGGTGACAAGCTGCCTCATGCTCCTGCTGCCACGCCTTTCCCACCACGACAGCGGTACCCTCACACCATGAGGCAAAATAAACCCGCCCCTTCCTTCAGTCACAGCAATGAGAAGAATAAGGACTACAGCTCCAAGGGCCACGTCTCTGTATCAGTTGCTTCAGGGTTCCACTTCTGTTAGCCCCTAGAATGTTCCCACACAATCTACAGCAGAGTTTCTCAACCTTCCTAATGCTGTGACCCTCCAATATCTCATGTTGTGGTCACCCCCCATCCAAAAAAATGTCTTTTGTTGTTACTTCATAACTGTACTTTTGCTAGTCATGAATTGTAATGTAAATATCTGATATGCAGGATATCTGATATATGACCCCCTGTGAAGAGTTGTTTGACCCTCAAGGAGTCATGACCCACAGGTTGAGAACCTCTGATCGAGAGGCTTGATAAGAGATTCTTCTCCTCCCTGTGTGGCCTCTGGTAAGCAGAGCGCTGTCCCGCACACCAGCATCCACTAATGGATCTTGCTAAGCCCACACTTTGATCCACTTGGCTCTCCCAGGGCCAGCCACCTGCATGTGTTTCTGTAGAACCTGGGGAACTGAGCTCTGGGGTTTCTTTGTGTAATTGACACCACATGCAGCCTGGCAAACATCTGCCAACAGGGTGAAGGAAGGTCTTTGCTTCAGGCAGGAGGCTGGCCCCAGAGGCCTCAGGTAACCTTTCCAGCTGGGGATGGCACTATGGCCATTTTTCTGCACTAGGACTCTGATGTCCTAGTGGAGTTAGAACGATGGCCTAGTGCCTCTTCTTTCTGTACAATTGACATTATGGTTCCAATCTCCCATCGTGTTCGTATGTGTGTGTGTGTGTGTGTGTGCGCATGTGTGTGTCTGTCTGACTCTGTGTCTGTCTGTGCACGTATATGTGTCTGTCTCTCTGTCTCTCTGTGTGTCTGTCTCTGTGTCTATCTGTCCATGTGTGTATATATGTCTGTCTGTCTCTCTGTGTGTCTGTCTGTCTCTCTCTGTGTGTCTGTCTCTCTCTGTGTGTGTGTCTGTCTCTCTCTCTCTCTCTCTGTATCTGTTGCTCTGTGTGTATGTGTCTGTCTGTCTGCTTGTGTATGTGTCTGTTTGTCTCTCTGTGTGTGTCTGTCTGTCCCTGTGTGTGTCTGTCTCTCTGTGTGTATGTGTCTGTCTGTCTCTGTGCCTATGTGTCTCTGTCTCTCTCTCCCTCTGTGTGTGCACATACATGTGCTCATTTTGTGAGGGGAGAGCCTCTCACACAAGTGTGGCGACCAGAAGACAACACTCACGTGCATTGCTGTTGCATCTGTGTAAGGCAAGATCTTTTTGCTGACCCACAGATTTCTGGAAACTCTCCCTGTCTCTGCCTCCCATCTCTGCGAAATGGCATGCTGGGACTGCAGACTCTCATGCTAATGTGTGTGGATCTGAACTCAGACCGTTGTGCTCACACAGTAGGCACTTTTGCTCTCTAAGCCTCTCCCTAACACTCCTGCCAAGATTTGCCAAATTCCACCCACAAGGCCGGGCACCTGAGGGTTTGGCTTCCCTCGACTCCCCACGCACCTGGCCCCTCTCTTTTTGTGTGTGGGGAGCCATGATCATGCCTGTGGGTGCAGAGGAAAGCCCCAGTATCATTCCCCAGGTGCCACCCACCTTGTTTTCTGGAGACAGAGTCTCTCACTGGCAGAGAAGCACATGTTGGGAAGAAAGGGCCAATATCCACTTAAGGGTACACCTTCAATAACCTACTTTCTTCCGACGTGGCACATGCGTGCGTGTGTGTGTGTGCACGCGCACGTGCACGAGTGTGTGTGTGTGTGTGAATTCCTCTATCACTCTCTGCCTTATTGCCTTGAGACAGGGTCTCTCACCGAATCAGAAGCTTGTCATTTTGGCTAAGGTGGCTGGTAATCAAGCTCCTGGGATCTGTCTGTCTCTGTCCTCCGGGGTTGGGATTATAGGCACACGCAGCTTCGCCAAACATTTACATCTTAATTTATTTGTGTGTGTACCTACTTGTCTGTGTGTGTATCACGTGAATGCATGTGCCCACAGAGGCTAAAGAGGGTGGTGGATCCCCTGGGATTGAAGTTGCAGGTCTTCCTGAGCTGCCTAAGGTGGGCACTGGGAACTGGACCCCAGTACTTGCAAGAATGCCAACACTCTTACCTGAGGAGCCATCTCTCCATCCCTGATGCCCCGTTTTTTATGTGGGTGCCATGAATTTGAACTCAGGTCCTCATTCTTGCAGAACAGGCATTCATACCCTCGAGGTCATCTCTCCAGCTCCAACCCCACTACTTACAGGTTCATAGCTTAGCTGGCTAAAGCGCTTAGCTTGTAGAACAAAGACACAGTTTAATGTCTAGAATCCATTTTTTAAAAGCCAAATATAATGCCTCGTGTTTGTGAATCCTGGCACAGAGTAAGCTGAGTCAGGTAGATCTCTGGGGCTTGCTGGCCAGACACCTTCACGAATCATTAAATTCCAGGCAAGGTGATTGGCAACTGAAAAATAAGAGCAGAGGTTGTTTTCCACATATGCGTGCACTTATGACTACATGAAATGCTTGCATCTGTGCATACATACAGGTCTACCACCTTCCAGTACTTGAAACTGGGAACCAAATTCTCAATAGCGGGTCTTTGGGAGATAGATGCTCTAGAGTCAAACACCAGCAAAGTTCCTTCCTGCTTTGCTTTGTTTCTTAAAATACCCATCCTGACAGTCCGTTTTATCAAAATCATTTTATCTGCCTTCATCTGTCACCAGCAAACAAAGTCTCTGGACCTAACTCCCAAAACAAAGGGAGAGGAAGAATTCCTTTTTAACAACTTCAGGTCAAACCTGGTGTCATCATCATGTTGAACAACGTGTCCTTGGGGCACTTATAGGGGCTCCTGGTTCTTGGAGCCCCATAGAGCTCACATCCTGTTTGCTATGAGGGGCAGCTTGGAAGAGAAGAGCCTCTGGAGCTGGCTGGGTCAGGGTGAAGGGCAGGCTGACCTGACTTGTAGCTAACTGGGGCACAGAGCCCTTCCACAGGGGCCTAAGCCGCCTTCCAGCAAATCATGTTTATAGGGCACCTGTCAGCCCATAAAGGCCCTTTGAATTCAGGATGCACTTACAGATGATTGTTTGCCTCTTCACACAGTCAGCAGATATTTAAAGGACACCATACACGTCACTGTGCTCATTAGATTTGAGTCATAGTGATGTGCAGAGGGAGCTGGATGGGCTGGGGTCGCCTTCAAGCACCCAGGATCTGGTAGGATCTGGATCCTTAAAACTAAACTATGTGCTGAGCTCAAACAAGACCAAGGCTGGGAGGGATCTCCCAAAATTTTATTAATTATTACTATTATTATGTGTGTGTATGTGCATTGTGGTGCGCATGTGTAAAACTTCCTAGAGAGCCAATCTGCCTTTCTGTTTTCACGAGTTCCAGGGCTTGAACTCACATCACCAGGCTTGCATTGTGAGCACTTTTACCTGCTAAGCCCTCTCAGGGTTCCCCAGGCACCTTCTGAGTTAGAATCTCACATAGCCCAGGCTGGCCTTGAACTCCCCATGTAGCTGAGGATGACCTGATTCCCTTTCTGCCTCCACCTCCCCACCGCTCTGCTCCAGGAACACTCACATCGTCCCACCTGGCACCTAGTTTATGCAGTGCTGGGGATGGAACCCAGGACCTTGTATATGAGAGGCAAGCACTCTACCAACTGAGCTATGTCCCCAGCCGCTCAGCTGTCTTCTTTCACAGCTGTAGCCAGCATGCTGCTAAAGGTACTCTATCATGTGTCCGAATTTCTGAGTTTGCCTGGTCCTAAGAGGCTCCCACTTCCCACACCTGGATCTGCTCGGCAGGAGGAGCTTATGGAGAAAGGGCACAGCCAGAAGTTTGACTTGGTCACATGGTCAGGTTGTACCCAGCTGCTATGAGTCTGGGTGATGTGCTTGGTTTGGCTGACATCAGCCCGGTGGGACATAGACAGCACGAGAGACCACGATTCCATGAGACAACAGAATGTTGTAGTATGGGGTCCCCTGTAGTATGGGGACACCAGAGCAGAGGCGATGGGAAGAACTGGGAGTCAGAGGAAGCATGGGTATCCCAGAGTCTTAGAAGCAAATCAAGGTGATAGCTGGATAGTTGGCCTGGCTGCAGCCGAGTGGGCACCGAGCGGACCTGACAGGCAGGGCCAGGCCAGGTGGGCTCATAGCTGAGGCAGGCAGTGCAAACTCCGCTCATAGAAGGGCTTGGTGGTCTACAGCACAGGTGAGGTCTCAGCCAGTCTACTTTTACATTTATTATTTATATGCATGCATGTGGGCACTCACAAGCCACTGGGGATCAGTGGAAGTCAGAGGACTATGTTTGAGAGTCAGTTTCCTCTTTCCCCAATACGGGTTTCAGGGATCCAACTCAGGTCATTGGGCTTGCTGAAAGCAGTTACCCGCTGAGCCATCTCCTTGGATCTTTTTGAGTCCCTGGGGCTCAGGAAATAGGGCTCGAAGCTTTGTAGACGTAACCTCATCAAAGCCACAGAATGTCCTGCTCAGCCAGCCCTGGTAGTAGGTTGGGGAGGTAAGACCTGGAGAGGGGAAAGGGACTTGCCTACTTTGTCTTCGCCTTGAACAGCACTGGCAGAGCCAAAATCAGCTCTCTGGGTAGATAGGACTGGCAGGGATGAGGTCATTAAGTTAACTGGTGACACCTGGCCCCTGAGAGCTACCTACCTACCATTTGCTGTATTTCTCTAAGTATGCGTATGAATGAGTGTGTGTGTGTGTGTGTGTGTGTGTTCCTGTTTGTGTGCTTGCCTGTTTGTATGCATTTGTGTGCATGTGTGCTTCCGTGTGTGTGTGTGTGTGTGTGTGTGTGTGTGCATGTATAAGAGAGCTTGTGTGTTTACCTGTGGAGTCAGTGGAGTCAGGTACTGTCTTTCAGGATCCAGCCACCTTGTGTCTATGATCCTGTAGCTTGCTGATTAAGCTAGAATCGCCAGCCAGGGAGCCACAGGGATCCTCCTGGCTACATCTCCTCAGTGCTGGCATTAAATTGTGTGCCACCATACCTGACTATTTTATGAGGTTCTGGAGACTGAACTCAGGACTTCATGCTTGCAGAGAGCTGTCTCCTTATCCTTTTCTAGCGAACTTCTAAAACCAGCCCTAATCCACAAAGTCAAGGCCCAGTCTGATCCTGCTGCCTGCCTACTCACAATTGGTGCCAGTGGCACCAAGAGCAAATTAACACAATGGTCAGCCACCCAATTTCATGCCATCCACTGGTCTCTGCACTCCCAGCATTTAAGCTGCCCAGACCCTCCAGCTCTCCTGCAAGGGGAGGGCCCTCTTATAGCCACCAGGAAGTGCCACTGGTCTAGCATAAGACACAGAAGAGGCAGGACACAGACATAGCCAGGTAAGCGGCATGTAAAATCTCAGAGTGAACTGAAGGCTGGAAAATATAGGGCCCAAAGATCCTCATTATCTAAGTCCATGACCACACTGCATAGGCAAAGCAGAGCCCAGAGAACGAAGTGCTGAACACACAGTACAAGACATTCATTTTCCCCATGTCAGACAGTCTTTAGTCCACACATCAAGCCCTCATCTCTGAGTCCCTCCCCTCCCTTCCCCTCCCCTTCCCTCCCCTCCCCTCCCCTCCCCTCCCCCCTTCTCTTCCCTTCTATGGGGGTTTGAATGAGAATGGCCTCATAGATGCATATGTTTGAATACCTGGTCCCCAGGCAGTGGAGCTATTTGGGAAGGATTAAGAGGTGTGACCTTGTTAGAGGAGTGGAGAGGTGTGTCACTATGCACTCTGAGGTTTTGAAAGGCCTCTATGAGTTAGGATCTCAGTTACTGCTCCAGCACTATGTCTGTCTGCCTGCCAGAGACCATATTCTCCCTCATGATGACCATGGACCCTGTGTAACTGTATGCTCCAACCAAACTCTTTTATAAGTTGCCTTGGTCATGGAGCTCTCTCATACATGCATACATGCGCACACAGCAATAGAAAAAGCAACTAAGACTCTTTCTCTCCCCCTCTTGGAAGTAGGGTGGGTGAAGAGCACATCTCAAAGGCATGCACCATCACAGGCAACATGAGGTAGGGCTGGCAACAGCAAAGGAGAAGCTGTAGCAACAAAGCATTGCTCCCTCCTCCCGGGATTCTGACAGCCAAAGACCTCAGAGACTTGATCCTTCCTCGCCCCTGCATCTTGGCTCCTCACAGAACAAGATGGCAGCAAGAGATCCAGCCATCGTGCCTGTGTAACAGGTGGAAGGATGGAAATGAACAAAAGAGAGAGCCAAATACATGTTCACAAACCTGTAGGTAGGGCCAGGGCTGACTGGGTCTGTAAAGTGCTCACCTTACAAGCATGGGGCCAGAGTTCAAGTCCCAGAACCCACATTAAAAGAAAATAAAAGCTAGGCATGATAGCATACAGTGAGCAGGGAGGTGGAGAGAGATCCCTGGGGCTCCCTGAGTAGCTAGCCTAGCTGGACTGGTGAGTCCCAGGTCCCCCACCCCCCAAAGATGGAAGGCACCTGAAAGTGACCTCTGGACTCCACACCCACTCACACAGGAAAAACGCAAACATAGTTGTACACAAGGCTGAACACTAGGACTGTAGCTAAGAATTCACTCATTAGCTAGCAAAGCCAAGGCTGGCACCACAGCCTCACGGCAGCCAAGCCTAGGTTTGCTCTCCTCTTTGCTCTGCCTTAGTTTCTCCAGCTGTAAATGGTGGCCGCCAGGGCCACCTGAGAGATTATAAGAAGGTAAGAATGTTGAGTTCAGTCACCACTCCCGAAGCCCTGAGATGGGACAGCTATCTCCCGTTGTCTAACTTAAGCAGTCCTAGCAGTGTAACTCCAGCCATAGGCCAGCACAGAGACCTACTGCTGGTCAGATGCAGCACAGCCTCCTTGCTGCAGGGCCCCTCCTTGCTGCAGGGCCCCAGCGACTCCAGGCTCTGGGTCCAGTTCAGCCAAGCTGCAGGTCACAGGATCTGCCTTCACCCTGGGAGGTGGCTCTGGGCTCAGCAGGGCCACAGGACAGCTTTGTGCCTGCCAGATTTTCATTTCCCCAGATAAACACACTGCAGGGTTCCAACCTCATGGGGTTCTGACCTCAAGAGGTTCTGACCTCTTGGCCTAGAAAATACCCCCTGCTCCTGGCCCCTACACAGGGCTCTTGAATGAGCTGATTAACTTTGTTTTACCTGTTAATTGTTCTAAATGCCACCCACTTTAGGATCAATTAAGCCTTCTACTGCAGAGAGGCTGGGGGGGGGGGGCGGCTGGCAGCAGCCTAATGTTGGGCAGCCTGTCTAGGCCACAGGGTCCCCCAGGATACCTGCACCCTTGCCACCACAAAAGCACATTTTGGAGCAGGCCCCAGGCAGGCCTGTCTACCTGGTGGGGAGGTAGACTGAGCTAACAATCTGTCTCTCCATCCTCAACCTCATTTTTAAAGACATGATTCCATGTAGCCCAGGCTGGCCTCTAACTGGACTTCATTTACCTGCCTTCTTTGCTTTCCCAGTATTGGGATTATAGGCACAGGCCACCACACCGCGTTTAAGGTGCTCGGAACAGAATCCAGGGCTTTGTGCATGCTAGGCAGTCACTCTATACACTGAGGCACAGAGACACATCCCCAGCCCTCAAACTTTTTTTTTTTTCTTTTTAGACTGAGTCTCATGGATTAAACCCTGGCCTTGAACTTACGCCCTAGCTGAGGATAATCTTGAACTTCAGATTTCCCTGCTTCTGCCTCCTAAGAGCTAGGATTTCAGGCACATACCACCATACATGGTTTATGCAGTGTTGGGCAAGCACTCTGCCCATAGAGCTTTATTCCTGGCTTGCTCTTTTGATCATTTCTTTCCAATGGGGCCAACAGATTCAGGGGCAAATAGGTGGGGTCTGGCTTTCCCAGGCTAGCCTCTTTGGCCATGACTGCCTGGGCAGTTGGCCTTCCTGACCACCATGGCTGCAGTGAGGAATAGAAATGCCAGGGACACCAGCTGCAAAGCCATCTGCAATACATTCCAGCTGACCTCACAGACCCAGGGAAGGCTCTTCCTTCCATCGCAGCTGGCTGTCAGGGTCTCCTTGTAATGGCTTTGCAACATTCACACTTGTACACTCCCAGGATGGACTACACACCAAGGACACTCTTCTCCTTGACACAAAAGGTCTTGTCTCCCACCCACCACCCACATTTTTACAACTTCTATGAGGTCTAAGGATCCAGTGGTTGAGCACAGCTCTTTCCATCTATCTCACTACAGATGTCTCCAACTGCCATGGGTATCTCTATGGCCCTATCACTTCCCACACCTCTCTCTCTCTCTCTCTCTCTCTCTCTCTCTCTCTCTCTTTGTGTGTGTGTGTGTGTGTGTGTGTGTGTGTGTTATGTGTATGTGTCTATGTGTATGAATGTATGGTATGCATATCTGTTCTTGTGCTTGGCAGCCAGAGGAAGATGTCTAGTGTTTTGGTCTATCACTCTTCACTCTATTCCTTTGAGGCAGAGTCTCTCACTGAGCCTGGGGCTAGGGAGACAACCAGCAACATCCAGTGATCCTCAGGTCTTCACCTCCCGGAACCTGAGCACAGGGATTACAGGGATACATGTGTCTTAGTTAGGGTTTCAATACTGTGAAGAGACACCATGACCAAGGCAACTCTTATAAGGATAACATTTAATTGGGGCTGGCTTACAGGTTCAGAGGTTCAGTCCATTATCATCAAGGCAGGAGCATGGCAGCGTCCAGGCAGATACGACCCTGGAGGAGCTGAGAGTTCCAAAGGCAAACAGGAGAAGATTGACTCCTCAGCCAGCTAGGAAGAAAGTCCCAAAGCCCATGCCCACAGTGACACACTTCCTTCAACAAGGCCACACCTACTCCAACAAAGCCACACCTCTTGATAGCTCCACTCCCCGGACCAAGCACATTAAAACCACCTCAGCATGCCTCCACACTGGGCTTTTTTGTTGGTGCTAAGACTAGGTCCCCAAGCTTTCATAGCTCTTGTCTACTGAGCCATTTTCTCAGCTCCTAAGCAGTCTAGAACTAGATTTAGTTTGGTTTCCTCAGCCTCCCCCATCCCAGCATCTTCAAAGCATCCCTCTTTGCACCTTTTGTGACCTAAAAAAAAAAAAAGGACCTTGGGATACTGTATTAGTCTCTTTTCTATTGCTGTGAAGAGACACCATGACAAATGCAACTTATAGAAGAATATATTGAGACTTACAGTTCCAAAAGGTTGGGTCTGTGACCATCATGGCTAGGAGCATGGCAGCAGGCGTGTTTGGTGCTGAAGCAAGAGCTGAGAGCTTACATCTTAATCTATGAGAGAGAGAGAGAGAGAGAGAGAGAGAGAGAGAGAGAGAGAGAGAG
>JADRCH010000032.1:9171212-9216759 GCA_019843965.1 Rhynchomys soricoides | reverse complement strand
AGAGAGAGAGAGAGAGAGAGAGAGAGAGAGAGAGAGAGAGAGAGAGAATTACTGGAAATGGCAGGGATATATCAAACCTCAAACACCAGTGACACATTTCCTCTAACAAGGCCACACCTACTAATCCTTCCCAAACAGTTCCACTAACTGGGACCAACATCTGGTCCCAGAAGGGTCATATATTATTAAACCATAACAATGGGAAACTGGGTACTTAACAAGCACATTGCAAAGCTCTTTCAGACTAGACTTGGTAGCACATGTCTTTAATCTCAGTACTCAGGAGGTAGAAGCAGGTGGATCTCTGTAAATTCTGTCAGCCTTGTTTATCTAGTTTCTCAGTCACACAGTGAGACTCTATCTCAAAACAACAAAAATAACAACAAAAATAAACCTTTCAGGAAGCATGAGGAAGAAGACAGTAGGGTCAGAAGGAAACCCTGAGAAAAGTTGCTGGCTGGTTCTAAGCTGCCTCAAGGCCTCTGAGGCTTGGTATGTGTGTGTCTTACACACACAGAAAAGCTAGAGAGATGGGTGGATGGAGGCCAAGTCTCCAGAAGAGGCCTCTGGATTTTCAGCATGAGTAGGACCAGCTCTGGCTTCCATGGTCACAGACATGTGACTCCCATTTGCAGGGGCATGAGTAAGGAGTTTCCTTAGCTCCCTCCCTGGCACTTCCTTTGCCCACCCTGACACATACATGCTGCCACCTGTCCCCAAGTCCCAAATGCCCTTAGGCCAACCTTCTGCACCCCCTGCTACAACTCCTGACATTGATAAGAGAAAGCTTCTTCCCATGGCCAGCAGCTACAGCCTCACCCCCTGTCCCACTACTCTGGGCTCGTGGTCACCACTCACCTTCACCTGCCTGAGGGCCTGGCAATCAGAGAGGACCTCCTGGTGGGCCAGTCCTCAGGGCTTCCAAGAGCAAAGTCTATGGGTTGTTCCTGGAAGGAAAAGGAATAGGGCCCAGAGCCACTACGTTTTTTTAGACATTTCAGAGAAGGCCTGATTTTTTTTATGTGAAAGTTCCCAGTTTCAAAATATTGGATCAAAACCAAAAACTTCTTAACACTGCTAGAACCAGATAAGTTACATGTAACGAATGTGGTCTAAGCCCTGCAGCAGCCTCGTGATGACATCTACTATATGATCCATCCATCCATCCATCTATCCATCCATCCATCCATCCATCCACCCATCCATCCATCCATCCAGGACTTCATCTATGGTCCAAGAAGTGGCACCTGCCTGCTGCTGAGCCTGAAGTGGCAGCTAGATGAAGGGCTGGCTCCCACCGCCTCTGCTTGCTTCTTCTGGTACTTTAAGGGTTTCATGATTTCCTTTAAACCTTTGATTCATGTCGATTTATTTTGGTATGACATGTGAAGTGAGGTTCTAAATTAATTTCTTTTACAGATGGGCAGCCAATTGTCCCAATACTAAATGTGGAGAGATCCTGTTCCAAATGCCAACTGGATCATATGGTAACTTCCTATATATATTGGATGGCTTCCAGTAATTTCTAAATTATATGGCTACTCATATACTTCCTCTATAGTTCAAATTATTTCAGCCTTATAATAGAGTTAAAAATCTGTGTAAATAATGGAGGGGGTTCTCCCTGCTCTTTGCATTGCTATTCTCAAACTTTCCCTGGGTGTGTATGCATGTGTATTTTTCCATATCATCTTGTCTCTTTCCAAAAGAACCATGTAGCTATTGTTCAGCATGATTGTACTGATGCGCAGCTTTGTTTAGGAAAAACTGACATTTTCATCATGCTGTTGAGTTGCCCATAGGGTGTATAAGTTCACATCTGCATTCTTCAGTAGTATCTAAAAGGATTGCTTCACATGGATTTTGGCCCATCTTCAAAACATTTATTTCTAGGGCTGGGGAGACGGCTCAGTTGGTGAAGTGTGGTTGCTGCAAACCTGAAGACCTGAGTCCAGTCTTAGACCCCACTCAGGAAAACAAACAAACAAACAAACAAACAACAACAACAACAACAAAGCCAAGTGGAATGAATGTTTGTAATCCCCAAACTGGAGAGCAGAGGCAGGGGGATTTCTGTGACTGGGCAGGCTGCCAGCTAAGCCCAATGGCAAGTTCCGGGCTTGCAAGAGACTCTGCCTCAAAAAACCCAAGGTAGGTAGTTCCTGACATCTGGGTTGGTCTCTGTTTTCATACGCCCACAGGCACACACATGAACAAGCCATGCAAGTGTCACACAGAGATGAAAATTTAAAAGCAAATGATTTTCTTCACATTGATCTCACATTTGTAAACATTTACTCCTAGCTTGATTGGTAAGTGAGTGCTTTTGTCCGTTGTATTTGAGCTCTGGTCTCTCTAACGCCTTCGAAGGCCACGGTCCTAGAGTACTTGTCTGTGTAGTGTTATCTTACATAACTATTTTCTCGTTTTCAACCTGGCTTTTTTCTCCTGGCTGAATCTTGCGGGGTTTTAGGTAAATCATCTCAGAACAGTGAATGGTCTCTTTCTCTTTTCCAGTGCAAGGTCTCAGTCCGGCTTTATTGTGTAAGACCCAGTGATGGTGATGACCGTGACTCCACATAAGATACGTAAGTGCTGACTTACAGAGTGGTATAAATGATGTATCCATCTAGTCTAATTTATTGAATTCTTCTTTCCTGAGGACACGTACTGAGCTTTTAAAGACTTTTTTAGATCATGAGAAAGATAAAGAGAAGATCCCAGAAGCTTTGAGAAACCGAAAAAGTCATGCAACAGAGGATCAAGACTCAGGGTGGCACTGGGCTATTTCTCATCAACCCAGAATGCCACATGCCAATAAGAACTGCCTTCAGAATGTGGAGTGGAAATGATTTCCAAACGAGATTTTACAGCCAGCCAAACTGTCAATCAAGGATCCAAAAACTGAAGTTCCCATATGCAGTTTTCAAGGAAGCTACTGGCATGTATATTATGACTAAAAGGAGAGAGCAAAGCAAGCAGGAGGTGGCTTTGCATCCAAGTACCAAGGACAAAGTACAGGCGAGAGGTTACGGGTTCCCTAGGATAACAGTGAAGGGAGATTTCAGGATATCTACCAGGCAGGCAGCTAGGAGGGTGTCTGGTCCACATCAGGGCAAGAGAATGAAGGGCTTTAAGAGGAACAAAAACAAAAGGAAGTGACAGGTTACCAAATGAATCTTACTGTATTGCTAGAGATTCTAAACTTTGTGGATGTGTTAAGGAGAAGAACTAGTTACATGGCTTTAATGTCAGTGAAAAACAGAGGTAATTACCCACCCCAGGGAAAACAAAAAGGCGCACAAGTCAGCAACTATACCTACAACACCTCATATGATGCTTGATATTGGTTATCAACTTGACAGGACGTAAGCCTCCGTGCACACCTGTGAAAAGTTACCTAGAGGGAATTTCTTGATTGGGTTCATTGAGATGGGAAGATCTACCCTAAATTTGGGTGATACCATTTCCTGGGCTGGGATCCTGGACTTTAGGCATAGAGAAAGAGTGCTGAGCAGCAGGAGTTTAGTTCTTTGCTTCCTGACTGTGGGCACAATGGCACCGGGTGCCTCATGTATCTGCCGCCATGATTCCTTCACCATGATGGACTGTACCCTTGAACTGTGAGCCAAAACAAACCCTCCCTTCCTTCCTTCCTTCTTTCCTTCCTCCCTCTCTCCTTCTCTCCCTCTCTCCCTCCCTCCTTTCTTCGATCCATTGCTTTGGTCAGGTGTTTTACCACGGCAGTAGGAAAGGAAACCAAGAGACTGTTTAGCTGTTTATGGCACGTGGGTGGATCAGGTGCACACGGACATTGAGTGAGCAGCTGTGAGGAGATCCTGTTGGGGGCTCGGAGAAGTGTGTGTTTGTGTGTGGTGGCTGCTGTGGAACCAGCAATCTTCCGAGGGAGGAGGCCGGCAAGTAATATGTGAAATCAGAAAGGGGTGGTATTTAGAAATATGAAGGTAAATGTCAGAGGGAACGGTACAAGGACCTGAAGTCGTCTCCTCTGAGGAGAGGTGGGACTGCTGCTTTTCATTATCGGTTTCATGCAACTATTTGACTTTTAGAATCTCATAATAAACTATTGATCAGAATGGAAATTTAATTAAAAAATGTCCCTGTATTTATGACCTAATTCAGCTTTTGAACCTCTCCCCACTGTTCAGGAAATGAGCTGACCAGAATTTTGAAGATCAAGGGTACAGTCTCCCAGCTCTGCAAATTACTAGCTGTGTGACCCAAGGCCAGTCACTCAGTCTCTCAGAGTCTCCATTTATTCACCTGAAAAGCAGGGATAATTCTAGTATCTACTTTGTAGGGTTCAAAGGATGACATCAGGTCGTGCAGTGTCTGACACTCAGGGGCGTACACTAACTGATGCCTTCTGTGGATGTTTGTTTTTTCTGTTCCTTTTGCTGTGTGTGTGTGTGTGTGTGTGTGTGTGTGTGTGTGTGTGTGTGTGAATGCTTTGGCACTCAGAGGACAGCCTCAGGTGTCATTCTACCTTGATTGGTGCAGGGTTTCTTTGTTGTTTTCCCACTTCATATAGCAGGCTATCTGGCCTGCAAGCTTCTGGAGTTCTGTCTGCCTCCCATCCAGCTCTCTGAAGAGTGGTCATTGCAGATGTGCACTATTGAACGTGACTCTCTACGGTCTCTGCTTTAATTTCATTCAATTCAGTTCCTAAGGGATTAACCATGAAAGGGTTCTCTGAGCTTCTCCTTTTGAACTAAGGCAAAGTATGCTGAGCTTCTGAGTAGATAAATGAGATAGAGATGCAGAACACCCAGTGCCCGTCGCCTAACCTTTCTAGAACTCTGATTTCTCATTAGCAAAGAGAGAAACTCCTTTCAGGGTTCCATGCGCATTTATGAAATAATCCTGGGGGATTTTTGACCCATCTCAACATGGCATTTATCTACTCAAAAAAAAAAAAAAAAAAAAAAGCAGCCAAATGGGGAAATTCTAAACTCATCAAATATACTGTAGAAAACGGGGAAATCTAGAAACCCATTTCAGCATGATTGTTACCTTTCTTTCTCCTCCCTGCAGTCTAGGACCTGTCAAGAAGCAATCTGTGAGGGGGCAGGTTTATTTTGGCTCATGTTTTGAGAAGAAACAGTTCATTATGGCATGGGGAAGGTTAGATGCTGGGACGGTGGTGGCAGTATGAACTGCTTGCCACATGGCATCGACAGGAAGACAGAGCTGTGACCAGAGCACACCTCGAGGGATCCACTCGCTCTAGCAAGTACCCCAAGCAAGTGCCTCCAGCCCTTTCTTTAAAATATATTTGTATTTTATGTTTGTGGGTGTTTTGCCCGCACATGTGTCTGTTTACCACATGCATTCTTGGTGCCCAAGGAGCTCAGAAGAGGGCACCGAATTTCCAGGAACTGAAATTACAGGCAGTTGTGAGCCTCTCTGTGGGTTCTGGGAACCCAACCAGGGTCCTCTACAAGAGTAGCAAGTGCTTTTAGCTGCTGAGCCTTCCCTCCAGCCTGTTATGTGCAGTCTTTGACATTGCCACACAATGTTGTCATCTATAGAGTTTGCAATGGAGAACTGCAAGCAAGTTACAGGGGAAAAAAGAAATCTCATGAGGCTGGAGAGACAACTCAGCTGTTAAGAGCACTTGCTGCTCAATCATAAGGATCAAATATTAAATCCCAGCACCCATATCAGGCAGCTCACAAATGCCTGGAACTTCAGCTCCAAGGGATCTGAGGACCTCTTCTGACTTCCTCAGGCACTCACACACATGTGCGTGCACACAGACACACAGACTCACACACAGAGATACATATGACACATAGACACACACACACAGAGACACACATGTGCAGACACACAGACACACACATGTGCATGCACATAGACACACAGACTCACACACAGAGACACATATGACACATAGACACACACACACAGACACACGTGCAGACACACAGACACACTTATAGACACACACATGTGCGTGCACATAGACACACAGACTCACACACAGAGACACATATGACACATAGACACACACACAGACACACATGTGCAGACACACAGACACACTTATAGACACATACATGTGCGTGCACATAGACACACAGACAGACACAGACACAGACACAAACACACCCCCCTCTTATAATACTTTAAATAAGCTTCTCATTTGTGTTGGGCTGCATTCACAGTTACCTTTGGTTGCATGTGGCTCACAGGCTGCATGCTGGACATGTTCAGGAGGTTACAACCCTCCTAAAGAGCTCTACCTGCTGGAGATTCTGTGTTCAGATACACAAGCCTATGGGGGACATTGCACACACAGACAGACCTGTTTTTCCACTTTATTTCCTATCGGGTCGGGGAATCCCAGTGCCCTCCTTCCTGCTTATTCCTAGACACAGGGTTGGGTGGCTGTCAGGGGACTTGTCCCTTCGTGGTGACTCTGTAGAGCTTCCAGCCTTCACCGGTTCTCAGGTTTCCATGGCGGATGAGGCTGGAGAGGGATGATCTAAAAGGCAAACACTAGTGATTCAGCACTGCTACCAGAAAGCAACAGTGGCTACTCCAATCACATTGATTGATCTAAGAGCATCATGTGCTCATCCTGGGCTGGGGGAGTGGAACCACCCTTCCACAGTGTCTGATCACTTGGGAAATGGAACCCAGGAAAGAAGGGGACCCTTTGCACTGTGTTCGTAGAATCTGAACCACGCGGCTAGCTATGTTAGGCTCCTCTGCCGGCTGCTTTTTGTCTCTTCGAACACATGTGGTCTGCACAATACAAACCGAAGGAAAGATTTCTGGTGACACTCTTTCTCTCTCCCATGTTCTCTCCTTCCCCTGCTAATTTAAGTAACTGTGTGTAGGTGGCGGAGATCCAGGCTTCTGGTCTTTTCGTGTCAATGCTCAAAAATATCTCTCCCCATCCTTCCTTCCCCTCCTGGCCAGCCAACATGGACAGGCAGGTCCCTGTCCCTCCTTCTAATGGGGGATCTCAGGCAGGACCTGGGGTGTCATTCACTCCAGAAGTAACACGTCTGGAGGTGAGGCCAAAAGAGCCCCCAGAACAACTGCTGGCTTAACAAGTGCACATGTGGGGTGCGGCTGCACGCGGCTCTGCTGGGGCCTCCTTGCACAGACAGTCAGCCGGTGGTGTTAATGTGCTGTGTTAAAAGTGACACCAGAGCGCTGCAGGCGCCACTGTCAGCTGTTGCGGGAGATGACACCCCGGCCTGCAGAGTTGGGTGCTAGCTCAGAGCAGCAGCCCTCCCCTCACTTGGGCTCCAGGATCCTGAAGACCTGTGGGAAGGGGTTCAGGAGAGGCAAGCATGGCAGCTTTCTAAAAGGAATGTTTTGTCCCCTACATGCAGAGAGTAAGACATAGGCTGTGGGAACAGTGAGGTCACAAGGCGAGAGGGACAGGCTGGGGCCAGGTAGGAAAATGTCTCCGCTGAGAACTAGGGGCTCCTTTCTCCCCAGCCTTTCCCCCCTTCCTTAGCACCCACTTCTCCCCTTCTTTCTTTCTGAATCCAGAGCTCATGTAGACCAGGCTGACCTGAAAGTTGCTATATAGTCCAGGATGGCCTTCAACTCCCGATCCTTCTACCTCCACTTACCAAGTGATGCATTTCGGGGTGGTACTACCATGCCCATTTTATGCAGTGCTGGGGATTGAACACAGAGCCTTGTGCATGCCAGGGCAGCATTCAACCTATAAAGCCACATCTCCAGCCCACAGACTCTCTTCTTGGTGTCTCCTCTGGGCCTTCTCCTTAGGGCAGCTGTGATTTTCCCTGGAAGCTATAGACAATTTCTGAGGTTTACAACTCAGTCATGAAAGTGTTACTGACAGATTTGTACTGACTAAAAAGGAACCCAGCAACCGCTCTTGTCTGGAGTTGGGACGTACGGGCAAATGCCCAGGGTTTCAGAGGACGTTGAAGGAGAGAAAGATGGGCAGAGATTCAGAAACACAGAAGACCAGGAAAGGGGGAAAAGGGAAGCCAATGGATTGGGTGAGACTGTCACCATAAAACTCACTTTACAGGTAGAGAGACCTGCCTTAGGGTTAGCTCACTGATGGTGTAGCCTGTGTGCTTTGTGTAGACTCTTCTTACCTTTGCCCTCCCTTGTAGCCTGGGAGGAAAGTGTTGGATCTGACTGGTGCCCACCTCAGCTATGGGAGTAGCCTAAGGTTCACCTAAATATTGCTCCTTTGGGATATGAAACAAAACAACTCACCTCTAGGGCTTGAGGAGATAACTCAGTCGGTAAAGTGTTTGCCGTGCAAACAGGAGGACCTGGACTCAGCTCACCAAAAACCATGTTAAACAAACAAACAAACAAAACTGGAGGAGGTCACCAGTGGATCCCTGGGGCTTGCAAGCCACCCAGTGTAGCTTAATCCTTCCAGGTCAGTTCAAGCTCCTGTCTCAAAAAATCCCCCCCCTCCCCCCCAAAAAAACCCCAAGTATCCTGGGTTATCCTGGATAGTATCCTGGGGGATGAGTCCAGAGGGTGACCTCTAGCATCTGGTCTTCACATGCACACTTATAAACATACACATGTGAACACACACACACACACACACACACACACACATACACCACACCATCTCTTCATAGAACAGATTTCTGCTGTTTTACTTTTTCCTTTCAACAACCTTTACTAATGAATTCATGACGTCCCTGCTTTGCAGGGCTAGGAAGGCAAATGCTGCACATTCCTGTAGTTCTTTAGGAAAGATGGAGGGACTACTGCAGTCATTTCAACGTCACCAGCTCCGGATGCCAAGTCATATGTCATTCGGGACAACTTCAGAGTCAGCAAATGTCAGTTCATTTGCTTGCTGAATCCCATTTCTTCCTGGAACACACCCTGCACTCCGTGATGTGATGATCCTAGCCTGGACCAGGAGAGATTTGGAGGGAGTGACCCATTGGCTGGCTAGCAGCCAATCAATCACTCCCTCTAGTTCCAGCCTCAATGTGGACAGGAACTAGAATCCCAGGTTTGGGAAGGTTTAGCCAGGAATCTGAGATTGCCTGTATTGAAGGGCCTCAGAACTTCCCGGGTTTCCCCGTTAGCCCTGTCTTGGAAGCCAGGTAACCAAAGGTAGCAAGAAGAGTAACCCCGTTGCAATTCAGTCTCCAGCAAGGCAAATTCTCCCCCTGTGTGTGTGTGTGTGTGTGTGTGTGTGTGTGTGTGTATGTGAGAACTGAGTGTCCTTTGTGTATTAGGCACCTTTCACAAGAACATGTTCTAGTATTTTATTTTTGTGAGTTTGTTTGTGTTCTTGTGGAAACCAGAAGTCAATGTTGGATGTTATCTTTATTTATTCTCTACACTACTACTATTATTACTATTGCTATTATTATTATTATTACTATTATTATTATTACTATTATTGCAAGTTCTCTCACTAAGCCTGGAGCTCATCAGGCTGACAAGCCCTAGGTATAGTCTCATTTCTACTTCTCCAGCTCTGGGTTTGAACACATGCTTACCACCTTGCCCAGGTTTTTTTATTTGGGATCTGGGAAATCAGAGTCAGAGCATTATGCTTACCAGGCAAGCAGTTGCCTGTGCCAACTTCTCAACTCCAAGCATGGTTTTAGGTGATTCACAGCTTTTTACCCTGTCTTCTTGCTAGTCTTACTCCTTGGCTGTGGCTCTGGACCTGCTCCAGACTGGAGTTTCTGCTTCTGCCTCTACTGTGACGCGCTGAACCTTCCATCCCTCTGGCCCTGCAGCTGTGGGTTAGAAGCCACCAAGACCATCTGATTCCAGAGAAGGTTTTGGCTCACTCTTGCCCTGAATGTACTGAGCTGTACAGGCATGGACTTCTGCCCATAAAGTCCGGATGGCCATTTATGATAATTAGCTGAGATCCTACAGGGACAGTCAGACGCCAGAGGGCTAAGCCCATTTGCCCAGCCATCTCCATGCTTAGTTCTGTGCAGACCTGTGTTCCATCTATGTCTTGTTCTACCTTCAGGTTTCCTCTGCTTGGCTGTCAAACACCTTTGAAAACATGGTCCCTCAGGCCAGTTCCATCTTCACATCCTTCCCTCAGCCATGCTGGTCTGTCCCTGCACCTTGTCACATGCGTGGACCATTTCTAGTTCTAAGAAATCCTCCCACGGTGCAGGTTCCCTTCTTGAAGTATCTGGCATGTGGTATCCGCAACCCCCAGCCCGCCAGCAAAGCATTGTCCTTGATTCTTCTGATTCTCTCTTCCCTGACTATACCTTAATTCACTGAAGAAACCCAGCATGTGGCCACTTTACAGGAGACTCGGGGAATATAAGGGGCTAGTGGCCCACAGTCAGTCTCCACCTTAGTTTCTGAGCCCGGCTCCTCACTGATTCTGGGTCCTGATTGCTGATTTGGTTGGACTGGCTGGCCACTGAGCTCCAAGTGATTCTTCTGTCTGTCTCCTGGGCTCTGGGTTTATAGGCGTGTCTCCAAGCCCAGCTTTTCACATGGGTGCTTGGGCATGTATGGCAAGCACTTTACCGACCAAGTCATCTCCCCCAGCCCTGTCTCACCTCTCTTGAACATCAGGCATCAACACCACATAGGGATCCTGGTATTTCTTCCCCTTGGCTACATAGCTGTAGAGTGTTCTCTCCCCACTTTAAACCACATGCCATTTCTTCTCCACATGTTTCTGTCATTCCTGCGTTTCGGTATCTCTTCTTTAGAAGTCATCTGGGACTCTCTGTGGCCTGGTGCTATTTGCTCACTTTCCCCTCGGGCTGTCAGTTTGCCTTCACTGTTGGAGTGCCTACCGTTTAAGGAAACTCACCCTTTACCATATGCATGTTACAAATATTTTTTCTAGTTTTTTTATACATAAAGTGGGATTTTAATATCACATATAGTTGAATTTTCAATATTTATTTTGTGCTTGACATTTAATTTCAACCCACGTCAGCTTTCTTTTGGCAATATTCTGCTAAGGTTTTGGGGGTGTAAGGTCTCCACTACTCCTGCCCCAGACTGAGAGTGGATCCTATCCATGATCAGCTTGCCAGCAATTGGAAAATAGACCTTCCTGTTAATAAACTCTTGAGCTTGCTCCAAAACAGTATACATCACGTGTGTTTGTGGTCCTAGACCATCTATGGTGACCCGTCTTCTCAGGGCAGTGGTACCATGGAAGCAAGATTTCTGGAGAGTAGGTTTATGATAGGGCTTACAGGGGACACTGGGGCAGATGTTCCTTTTGGGTGAGAGATTTATTAGAAGAGTTATTAATTCCACGGACAGACAGACAGACATCAGCAGCTCTGTTGAGAGCTTAGGCCCAAAGTTGGGGGGAGGGGGTGTCCCTTCTTATAGGTCTCAGGAAACAAGTTTATGGCAAAGAGCCTGCAGCCAGGCTGTCCGTGATTCTTGGGGCCTGATTAATCCCTAGCTTAAATCTAACAGGAGGTAGTGGTAAAAGAAATCTGGGAAACTTGGGAGGAGGTTGAAGATATCCTACCATAGCTGGGAAAGTGGCGGGTATTCCAGACCAGAGCCAGGGAAAGAACACAGATAAGATGGCCAGGGTGGATAAAGTACTTGCTGAGCAAACATGAGGATCTGAGATCGGATTATCGGCATCTACATGAAACGCTGGGTGTGGCAGTATCTGTAAGCACTAGCTGTGTGTTTGAGGACAGGAATATGAAGATCCCTTGAGTTGGTTGGCCAGTTCAGTCCAGCCCCATCAGTAGCTCCAGGGTCAGTAGAGACCATGTTCTCAAAAATAAGGCAGAAAGCAATTGAGTAAGAGTTCCCTAACATCGACCTCAAGCTTTCTTGTGCATGCGTGCACACATGTGTACACACATACATAGATAGACACACAGGAACATACAAACGTGCATGCACTACGTACACACAATAAGAAAAACAGTGCTAAAAGACAGCCAATGGGGAAGGCACATCTGCCTTAGTTAGAAGCTTCAGGACAGTGGAAAAAGAATGGGAGGGCAGGCTAGGACACCAAGGTCCTTGAGCAGACAGCAGGAAGCCTGCTGGTGCTCATGCCAGAGGAGGGACCTTTCCCTCTCCCACCTGGGGTCCTTGGGACTCAGTCTCCGGTCTCCGTGAGAAGGGCGGGGTGGAGTTTGGCAGATCCGCAGATGCCCTAATTAAGCCTCGGGTACGTTTCCCAGCCCAACTGTCAACCAACGCGGCTGTGCAAGCCAGGAATGAATATTCCCAAAGCGCCAACAGAAGGAAGTGCTTCACAAAAACGGAGCCCGAGGGCGTGAAGGGAAAACAAGCCCTGTTCACACGCAGGCAGACAGCAGCCGCCGCTCAGCACAGCCCGGAGGAGGCAGAAACGCAAGCCTAGCAGAGACAGCTCTGAGCTGCTGAACCTTGTCAGTGCCCCTGTCCCAGGTGCCCGCAGGTGTGGAACCCTGAGAAGCAGACTCTCCCTGCCCAGCTCCTTGTCCCCTCTGCTGCCCTGTCAAATCTGATGTACCAACCACACCCTCGTAGGGTGGGTTTCTGGGAACGGCCGACAAGTCCAGATCAGATGGCTGGCCTATAGAGGTCCCCTTGCTGGGCTGTCCTTGCCCCAGCCTGGCTGACACCATCCCTTCTCCCTGAATTTGTCTGCCTCTGTCACCTTGGGCAAGTCACTCCTTTTTGGTGCTTCTTTTTCCTCCTCTGAAAAACTGAGTTAATAACACTCCAGGGTGAAAGAAACCTGTTTATTACCTGTGCATGCTTACCTGGAGTCTTGATGAACCTTGAGAAGCAGAGAGTAGAGAACGTTTCTGTTGTTTTGAGGCAGGGTCTTACGTAGCCCAGGCTGGCCTTGAACTTGATCCGAAGCTGAGGATAACCTGGAATTTTTGATCCACCTTTCTCAGTCCCACAGGTGCGGAGACTAGAGGTTGCCTCTGTGCTGTTTTTTGGGGTGCTGAGGATCAAACTCAGGGCTTCCAGCAATGCTAGAAAAGCACCCCTCCAACTGAGCCATATCCCCTGCCTCCAAAAAGTAGTACAGAAAATTCCTTTCCCTAGTGTGAGAGTTTGCCTTCTGTTTTCTCAGTCACATGGGGCCACGGTGGCTGCTGGGACACTGTTTCCCAAGTAAAAGACAATCTTGTGATACCTCTGTCTCAGCTTCTCTGCCCACCAAGCAGCTGTTGGCCTTCTGAAATGACAGTGGCCCCTAGGGTGGCCCAGTCACCCTTCTTGGCTACAGATCCTTTTGGGCACCCAGGGCCCTGTCCTGGTTCAGATCTGGTGGGACCAACTTTGCTCTGCTTAGTCACCTTTTGATGTGTAACTGAGGGAAGCCTCGAGTTGACTTGAAGACTGTCTGGTCCTGGGGCTCCTACCAACTCTATGTTCCCAACAGAAGCTGCTCCTCCATAGGCCTACATGGCTAATCTTGGTGCTCCTAACATGCTCCCTTAAGGCCCATGCCTCTCGTCTGGGGATGTAGATCCAGGGCTTTCACATCCTCTTTCTGTTCTGACATGTCTTGGGGTAGCAGCTTTCCTCTTCTGGCCCAACACAGGCCTCTGAAGGTCAAAGGCCTCACTGACCTCTCATGTTGCTTGCTTGTTGGAAGCAAGACTTGAGTCAATGTCAGGCCAGCTGGGCTTTTAGAAGCCTTGGCCCTCTACTTGGGTCTGGAGGTTGCAGGAGTTCAGAGTCAGCGAAGGAGCTTGCTTGCTGCAGGCTCGCTGAAAGTAACAAAGGCAGGATGAAAACCCCCTTCTGGGCCTTGGTTCCTTCAGGGGCTATTGGCAGCTTTCCACAGAGACCTTGGAGCACAGCTCTGACTGCATGTAGAGTCACTAGAAAGGTCCTGACTCTGCTGTTGACCTCAGTGCCCATTCTTGAGGTCGGCCCCTACAACTTGGCAGGTTTGGACACAGTGTTTGCCCTTTGCTACCTGCTTATCTCCTGTCAGTGTCAATAGTGGCTGTTTAGATAGCTGGGTACCACTGGCCCTTGTTTGAGGTCTTGAATTTTGCCCTCTTATTTGGGAAGGGGCAAAAGAATTGGGTTAGGGAGCCAGCTTGGCGATCCCAGGCATTCCTGGGAAGAGGGCAGCCTGGGAAAGCCTTGGGTTAGCCAGCCACTCTGTTTCTCAGAGCTCCTTCCATACTCATGTGAATGTGCAACCTCACTCACATCTGAATCTCCTTTAAGCAATTGAATGTGTGTGTGTGTGTGTGTGCGCGCGCGCGCGCACGCGCATGAGGTACATGTGTAAATGTGCTCACAGGCTGTGGGTGCATGCATCTCACATGCAAGTGGAAGCCAAAAGTTAGTATCTTCCCTGATCACTCTCCACCTTATTTGCTGAGGCAGTCTCTCACTGAACCTGGAGTTGGCTAGTTAGGCTAGACTGGATGTCCTGCAAACTCCTGGCATCTGCCTGTCCCCACCTCCAGCCACAGTACTGGGGCCACAGATGCTCTTTGCTAAGGTTAGTTCTTTTTGGTGCTGGGAATCCGAATCAAAGTCCTCATTCTTACACATCTAATACTTTACCAGCTGAGCATCTCACCAGCCCTACTTTAAAAAACTTGGTGTGTGTGTGTGTGTGTGTGTGTGTGCACGCGCACAGACACACACACACACATACACACACACACACACACATACGGAGGCTAGAGATGCCATCCATCCATTGTGTCTTTTGATACAGGGTCTCTCTGGTTGGTCTGGTGCTGGCCAGTGAGCTGCAAGGTTCCTCCTGCTTCTGCTTCATTCTAGGACAGAGATTACACATATGGGACGTCATGCTGCCTTTTGGTTTTGTTTTGTTTTGTTTAAATGTAGGTTCTGGGGATTAAAGTTGGGTCCTTATGTTTGTGTAGCAAGTACTCCACCAACTGAACTGTCTTTCCAGCCACACTTGGAATGTGCTTGGATTTTCACCTTTGTCAATGCTAGAAGACCAAAGTGACCCTTCTGTTTTTCGCCTTCAGCTGAGTACCCAGTAAATCCCAAGATTGATTCAATATGGAGTTATACAGAAGGCTTCAAGTTAAGTGACTTTGCCCACTGACTCCTAATGGAGCATCCTGAGCCAAGCCCAGGAAGACTGGACCAAGCTGTGTGTTTGGTAGGTCAGAAGTAGCGAGCCCTTTGTGACTTATAGAAATTTTCTATTTAGATGGCTTTACCAGGGTATTGTCCCATCCTAAGTGGGTGTGTGTACCGATTCTGCACTCTAGTCAAGTCCTGAAGGTAAAACAAGATTGAATGGGCCCAGGCAGGGGGCAGCTTCCTCCCAACGCCATATAATCTAAGGGGACACTCCTGTCCCTTCAAGCTCCATGAAATTTCTGCTTGCTCTTCTCCCTGACAAGCTGGAACCCATGTATTCCTCCACTCTCATCACATGTGATAGGGGATGAGGCTCATTTTCATTGGTTGGAAAGGGACAGGTCTGAGGTCAGATGTGGGTGTGTCCTCTGAGGTGGACCAATGACTGGATAGAGCCACAGGAGTCAGGGCTAGAACTTTCTCTGTCACACCCCTCTTATCTGAAGGTAGGAATTAACCCCTATCATTTATCAGCCCCTGGGCAGACTCCGATAACAAAGCAATGGCACAGAGGTGATAGGAATACTGGCCCCAAGCATACTGTAAGCATGCCTCGGGATAGGTACCCTAGATCTCTGGGTGAGTATCTCCAGGACCCTTTGAGGCCAGATAGCCTGAGGTGGGCCAGAGCACTCCTTTTCTTCAACATTTCTTTCTGAGGCTAAAGATGAAATGTGGGAACAATCAGAAATTGTACACAGAACACCTGGGCCCCAGCAGGTACCTAATTAGCACCGTGCACTGTGCTAACTTGGTAATCCACACCTTTACCTCAGTCAAGCCTGAACAAATGTGGGTCTTTCTGATTCCTGTTGGGTCTGTGCCACACTGGAGCTGTGTGACCCAGCCGCCTGGTGTTGGGTGTTGGTGGTGGTGGTGGTGGTTGTTCTTGTCTGTGTGTATGTGTTTGTGGCACACATGTGAGTGTACACTCATGCACACATGTAGAGGCCATTAAATGACTTCCTCTGTAGCTCACCTATGGCCTTTAGACAGTCTCTCAGTGAGTCACAGAATCATTGATTTTGGCTATGTTGGACAACCAGCAAGCTCTTGGAGTTACAGTCAGGTTAACCATACCAGTTTTGTTTTGCTTGTTTTTATGTGGGTGCTGAGGTTTCTAACTCAGGCCTTCATGCTTGTAAGGCAAATGTTCTTACTCACTGAGCCATGTCTTCTGAGAGACAACTTGGTACAGTAAAAGGAATCTCCCTTTTTCCTTTCCTTTCTTACCTGTTTGTTTGTTTGTTTGTTTATAGACAGGGTATCCTGACTCTCAGACTGGCCTCGAACTCCTTACGTTGTGAGAATGGCCTTGAACCTCCGTTCCTCTGGCCTCCATTTCCCGAGTGTTACATTTACAGGCGTGGGCTGCCACACCTGCTTTGTGCAGTGGATAGGATGGAACCCAGGGCTTTCTGCATGCCAGGTGGGTTTAGGCAGGCTCTTCAGCTTCTGTAATAAGTGTCTCAGGCGATGGTGGGGACGTGCTGAGCTGAGATTCCTGTGTTTGTGGCTCAGTGTCTACTAATTAAGGTGAGTGGGGTGGGGTGGGGACCACCTCAAGAAGCTGATGGAAAGACCACACTTGTAGGCACAGTGACTCACTCAGTTTTGGAGTCAGACAGCCTTCTCAGAATGTGGGCCTAGACACACACTGGCTGATGACCTTGGGTAGATCACTTCACCTCCAAGTATCTAGCTGTCTTCCTCTGCAAAGTATGATCAAACCTTTAGCTTCCTGAGTCTCTTTTTTTTTTTTTTTTGGCAGGCTGTCATGTAGCCCAGGATCTCCACATAGTAGCCCTTGAACTCTCCATGTAGCCAAGGATAACCTTGAACTTCTGACCATCCTGCCTCCACCTCCCAAGTGCTGGGGTTCCAGGTGTGACCCTCTGCATCTGTTGTACGCAGTGCTCAGCATCATACTGGGGACTTTGTGCTTGCTAGGCAAGCCCTCTACCTCCTGAGTTACAGCTCTAGCCACGGGGTTCTCAGCCTGCTGGCAGAGGAGGGGTTAACAATGCCTGTGTCCACTGTGGAATGGGCAGGGGTGAAAACACTGATCTCTGATGATGGGGCTGACAGGGGCTATTTTTGGAGCCCAACCACATGGAGTAATAGGATTGGGGTGGAGGCGAGCGTGACCAGAGGCTATGTTCTCAGCTACCAAGGCAACAGCAGCAGCCACCTTGCCAAACAAAACACTCCTTGCTTTCTTCCCCTCCCCTCTTCCTTGGGTTTTATTTTGACCTTCTAGAAAACCACCCTTGCCAGCAGCAAGGAAAAGATGGCTTTTGATTTCCTAACTGTCGGGTGTCTTGTAACCACTGCTCCATACCCTTTGGCTCTAGCCTTAGTGGCCACTGCATAGTGGGGAAACTGAGGCAGGAGAAGGCTAAGAAAGTGGCCACCAGGTGGTCTGCATGGAAAGGCATTTTAAAATCCTGTCTCTCCTGTTATTTCTCAGTCCCTCCACTCTCCCTCAAAATCTAGCAGAAGAGTGGAAATAGGGGAGGCTCCCTACCCCCAACAAGCCTGCAGTCCTTTCTAGTTTATCTTCTTCCTATCAAAATTCATGCTCAGGAGAGTCTCTCTCTGCCCTTCACACCCAAGGGCAGTGGCCATCAGCCTCTGCATCCTTACTCTTGGGGAAGCATGCCAGCAAGAAGGTAGGGCAAGCTTCTGCTGTCAGGGTGAGTGTGCCCTGGATGCCCATTAAATGTCTGCTCAGGAGACACTTGGCTACTGGCTTGAAAGTGGTAGAGACCCCTTGCCTGCTACTCTGGGTGTTGGAAGAATCCCAGGTTCAAGTTCATTTGGGGACCACCTTCTCCTGTGGACCTTTGCATTCAGGAACTTTGCAGAGTGGATTTGCAAAGGGAACCGAGTGATACTCTTTGAAGATGGGAACTCAACTCTGACTTCTTATGGGTTTTTTCTTTGTATGTGGCCTTTCTCACCCACATCTGTCAGGGGCACTCAGTTCCTGTGGAGAATCAGGTTGGTGTAGTGTTGATTGTCAACTTGACACACCTGGGATGAGGATGCATCAATGGGAAACTTGGCTTCTATCCAATTCCCTTGTAGGTGTGTCTGTGAGACATTTTCTTGATTGTTCATAGATATGGAAGGGCCCAGCCCACAGTGGGTGACAGTCCCAAGATAGGTGGGCCTTGGCTATGTCAGAAAGATGGCTGACAGTGACCCTGAGTTCAAACCAGTAACATTGCTCTATGGTTCCCACCTCAGCTCCCGCTGGAGTTTCTGCCCTTTCTTCAAGGATGGAAGTGTAAGCTGAGTAAACCCTTTCCTCCACAAGTTGCTTTGGTCATAGTGTTTCATCACATCGACGTTAACTGTGACTGAGACACCAGGCTCTCCCTCTTAATAGTCCTCAGGAGACAGAAACAGTGGATCACTAGTGCACGGCGGACAGCTATGCTAACGGAATGGATGAGCCCTCGTCAATGAGAGAGCCTGTGCATGACCCGGGGGGGGGGGGGGGTCTCTAAGCTTGTACAAGTTAGAAAAGAAAAACGTTGTGATAAGTAAGTCGTGGCCACCAAGATGTGTGGCATCAGGAGGAAAGACTTGGCTGAGGATGTCATGGGACCCAGGTCACTGATACACAATGCTGGACCCCAAAAGAGGGAGAAGAAATAAACCTCACAGTTCAAAGTCTGTATCAGACCACACTTCTGAAGCAAAGGCACTGACCTCTACAGCTGGGGACCACCCCGAAGGTGGAAAAGGCAGTCACTCAAGTTCAGGAAGCAGCTGGGGTGGGGGTCTGATAGCACCTCACATCTCCAGCTGTGTCAGGAGACCAGCAGAGAGCTGGGTGTTTCAGTAAACCTGCCTTAGAGTCAAGGACTGCAGAGCAACCAGCAGTTCTAGGGGAACATGGGTAGACCTCAAAACAGTAGCTTTGGGATAGGGACTCCAAAACAGGGTCTAGGGGAATACCCTTGAGTGGCTCAGGGGCAGTAAATAGACCCTGATGGGACTCCGGCCACAGGCTACCAGGTGTTTGGCAAACAAAGATAGTTCAACCCAACAGTCCAGGGCACCAGCAGGTCGCAGTGCTGCAGCCAGGCAAAGTGACAGAGAAAAGGCCAAGACAGCCCCACAGCTAGACCTTTGAAAAGTCAGAGCTAAGGTGAACTGGGATCTCTCATTAGTCCTGCCAGCTGAGAGGTCAGGAGGGATGCTGTTTGTGAGTGCCCGGGAAGCCCCTCTGAGCCCCCAGTCTTAGGGGGTGTGGCAGGCTGTGAGGCAATGCCCGCTGGGCAGAGTTTACCCCCAAAGCTCTGTCTGAGGGGGCAGGTTTGCTGAGCAAATGGAGAGGGCAAACAGAATTGCAGGGGGATTGTTTGAACTCACTTCTAATCAAACAAAGTGACTCATTCCCCCAATCCCCACAGGACTCTCCTGGAAGCACCTATTGACCAGCAAAACAAAAGATGGTCTAATTTAGCTATTCATCGAGACTCCACCCCACGGGACCCTAACCCCTCCCCCATGGAACCCTAGCCCTCCCCATGAGACCCTAACCCCTCCCCCACGGGCCCTAGCCCCTCCCCACAAGACCCTAGCCCCTCCCATACATCCTCAGTTTGTTGCCACTAGTTAACCTTGATCTTGCTACCCTGGAGAATTTTGGCTCTCTGCAGTCCCTTCAACGCCACCGGGAGGGAGAATTAATGGGATGCCCATGTGCCCTGCTTCCTCGTGTTTAATATGCGGCAGAAGTCAGAGTCACCGAAGAGCGACCCTGTGTCATCCAGGCTTGTCCAGTGGGGGAAGAAATTGGCTGATCTGAGGTTTTTTTGTTTCTATTAATATCCCATCACAAACGCATTGTGACTCAGCCTCGTCCTGCCTGGGTGCTCAGGGCTGGCTCCTTCCCTCCATTGCTCCCAGGATCCTGCAGTCAGTCTGGCCCCTCCAGGGTCATTCGCTGGGCTGAGAGCCAGAGAGCAGTTGCCTATCCACAGAGGATCAACCTTTGCAGTGCCCCCAAGGCAGCATTTTATTAAGCATTCATGGTGACTTTGGATCCTGGAGTTAGGAACCTCCCTTTAGTTTAGGCACCAAATGTTTTTTTGGCTGCTGGCCTCAAAGAGTGAGTCCGGAGTAGGAGGAAGAAGATGTCTGGTTGGTTTGGTAGGTGGGGTCTGGGGTCCTTGTGACTTTGACCCAGATGAGTTTAGGGGAAAGTTAATGAAATGACCCACTTTAAAACTTGCCCAGGGCTGGGACAGACAACTCAGTTGTTAGAGTGCCTGCTTAGCAGGTAGGAAGCCCGGGTTCCACCCCTAGGACTGCATAAGCTAGACTTGATGGCACATGCCTTTACAGGAGGGGAGGCAGGAGGATGAGGAGATCAAGGTCATCCATATGTAGGGAATTGAGGCCAACCTGGAATACAAGAGACTTGACTGAGTGCTCAACTCAAGTTCTGGAAATAGAAAGTTGATATTGTCTGCCTTAGCCTTAATTGTCAACTTGATAGTCACCTGAGGGGAAAGCTTCAGTTGAGAAGTTGCCTAGATCAGACTGGCCTATGGGGGACTAATTGTCTTGACTGTTAACACAGGAAGGCTCAGCCCACTGTGGGCAGCACCACCCCTAGGCAGGTGGTCCTGGCTTTGATGGCCATGAGCTTGGAAGCAAGTCAGCAAGCAATGGTTCTCTGTACTTCCTGCTTTGAGGTCTTTTGTTTGTTTGTTTGTTTTTAAGTTCCTACCCCGACTTTCCTTAATGCTAGACTGTGACCAAAGAAATCCTTTCCTCCCCTATGTTGCTTTTGGTCATGGTGTTTGTTACACAAAAGGGAAACTGGAAACTCGATAAACAGCTTTATCGAAGTGAAATTCACATAGAGTGAAACATTCTGCCGTGTATAACTTGGTTACACAGCAGGAGTGAAGATCTCCTTGGTTCGAAGCAAGACATTAAAGAGGCATGGGGTGCAAGGACCACCATGTTGCTCAGCTCTCTCCCAGCAGGCCTAAAGCTATTTGTATCTTTAGGTGTCCCAAGCTGGTTTAAAGGTAAAGTGTTTGCTGTAAGTAGGAAGACCGGAATTTGATCCCCAGAATCCACATTAAAATGCTGTGTGGCAATCTCCAGCAGCACTGGGAGAATGGCGCTAAGCAGATCCCTGGAGTTCTTGGGTCAGCCAGTCCAGTCAATCAGTGAGAGATAGATCTGTCCCATGGGGAGTGACTAAAGACACTCAACATGAACCTGCATCTTTCCATGTGCATGTACACACATGCACACAGAGTTCATTCAGCTGCCAATAAAGTTTCCTCTACCCAAATTTTCTTGAGCCCTAAACTCTAAGTTGACTGTTCTCCCCAGTCTGGCTCTGACCTTGTCAGCCTGCTCCTTTCTGCACTTGTACATGAGTCAGAGGCATAAGACAGTGTGTCTTTATAAGGATATGTGTGTGTACCTGCTAGTCACCACTATGTGTGTGATATTCATGTAAGGGCCAGTATGTGTCTCTGTGTGTATACAAGTGTCTAGAAGATTCTGTCTGCATGTGAACATACATTTATGTGCCTGTAGGATTGCATGTATGTCACCCATCCATGAACCTATGCATATGTGTATATGTTCATGTAGGAATGTGTGTATGTCTATGTTTGTAAGACTGTGAAGCGTAGACATATGATGTTATGCATGTGCCCAATTTTGTAAGGACACTCAAATGAAAAGACCCTTGTATATATGAGTGTGTTTTTTAGTGCAGACATGTGCCCAAATGCTCACATGTGCAAACACATGTATTTGTGCATATATGTAGGTCTATCACCTATAGTTATTCATATAGCATCTTCAGAGAGTTCATATGTACGATTCTGTACATATGAACATACGTACATACAATTCTGTACATATGAACATTCATACGATTCTGTACATATGAACACACATACATACGATTCTGTACATATGAACATACATACATACGATTCTGTACATATGAACATACGTACATACGATTCTGTACATATGAACATTCATACGATTCTGTACATATGAACACACGTACATACGATTCTGTACATATGAACTCTCTGAAGATGCTATATGAATAACTATAGGTGATCGACCGATGTTCAGGAAAGGAGGTTGCTAAGGAATAAATTGTGTCAGGGATACAGGCACTGTCCACTTAGAGGGATGCCCTTCGCCCTCTAGTTCCTGCTGAAATTTAAGGTCCTAATAATGAGTATTAACAAACATGTTAAGTATGAATTAGGCATCAGTCTAAACATTTTCCACAAGGATTCTGGGAGGAGACCTGCGTAAGCAATGTCCCTCCATTTATGGGACAAGTAAGACCCCCTGCTTCCAGGTCCTTCAATCTAACCCAGCACACTCGCTGAGAGCATGGCCTCATGAGAGTGCCAAAACCTACTCCTCTCACGTCTCACCATCCTGAGATAACCTGCCACCCTCTGTCATGTAGGCCATCTAGAACCAAGGGGACACAGAAGAAGGAAGGGGGTGGAGAAAGGAGGGTGTCCTTCTGGGATCCCTGAGGAAGAGGAATAGCCAGACTGAACTATTGAGCCTCAGAACCAGGCCAAGCCTCTGAGCCTCCCAGAGGCCATAAATAATTAGGGGGAATGGGACATTAACTCAGATGGTAAAGTGCTTGTCAGCAAACATGAGGACTAAAGTTAGAGACCCAGAATCCAGGTTTTAAAATGCCAACAGCAGTGGCATGCTTATAACCCTGACTCTGAGGAGGTTAAGACAGGCAGATTCTTTGGAGACAATTCACTGGCCAGCCAGCCTAGCTAGCCTATTGGTGAGCTTCAGACTGGTAAGAGACTATCTCAAAATAAAACAAAACAAAAACAAGACAACTTATAAAAGAAAGCATCTAATTTGCCTTACAGTTTCAGAGGGCCAGAATCCATGATGGCAGAACAAAGGACAAGTTGAGCCCTCACATCTTGGTTGGCAACCACAAGGCAGAAAGAGAGCACTGGGAATCATAAGGGTCTTTTGAAACCTCAGAGCTAGAAGTGTATGTGGAGACATAAAAGTGGAAACAGGAACAGGATGGGGCCTCAGCCTGCTGTACAAGATGACATCAGTCAGCTGATTCTGTAAGGAGACCCCAAGCAAGGATTACCCCTGTGGAGGCCTAGGTTTGCCGGAGTAAGATTTGATATCTGTGGTGGTTTGAAAAAGAATGTCCTACACAGGCTCATATATTTGAATATTTGGTGCCCAGTTGGTGGAACTATTTGGAAAGTATTAGGAAGTGTGGCCTTGTTCAGGGAGATGTGTCACTGGGGGTAGTGTTTATTCCAGCTATAGAAAAGTAGCTAAGACAATAACCTTACCTTGCACAGGCCTTACCACCAACCAAACTCAAAGATCTCAGCCTTGCCTGAGATGTAGAAGATGTCTGTATATTGCTGTATCGAGGTTGGGAGAATCCAGAGGCAGGTTCTCTACTGAAGTAAAGCAGGAAAGGAGCCATAGAGGCTCCTGGACTGGTGATGGGATTCTTGGCAGATGCTGAAGGGCTTTGATTAAGCCTTGTCACAAAAGGAAGATGTCTGTCACTAGGAACAGCAGTGGCCATAGTCAATGACCCCAACACAGCACCTCCTACACTGTGGTAAGCACAGTGAGTCCTAGACAGGTCCCTGCCTGGCCTTACCTTGTGGAATTAGTTGCTCATATCATGCTCTTGCCAACTGCCTCCCTCTGAGTTGAAAAGAAAGAAAGAAAGAAAGAAAGAAAGAAAGAAAGAAAGAAAGGAAGGAAGAAAGAGACAACTTGGACACAGACAGACATAGAAGGAGAACCAGTTGGTGACCCAGAGAGAAATCAGCCCCCAAGGGCCATAGTCAGGAGCCTGAGTAGACATTCCTCTCAGGCTTTCAGAAGGAACCACCCTTCTGACATCTTGAATGTGGTTCTGTAGCATGCAGAACCACGAGGCAATCTGCACCTAAGCTGCCCAGTCTGCAGTACTTTGTCACTGTGGCCAAGCTAAGGCATGTGGTAAAGGCACAGGTTGGCATGTTCTCCCTATGGCCATCACAACTTCGGGTGAAGAGTAGCATACCCTATTAGGACAGTTGATTTCTCCGGCCACAATAAACAGGGTTATAGATGGTTCTAGAATGTCCTCGGGGGCTCTATCTCTTCCCTGCTCTGTGCTGTTTCCTTAGTTGTGTGAATCGTCTTTGGACTGTTGTAGAGGGGTAGTCTGGAAGGGCTCATCTGTGGAGAGAACATTTGACCTTCAGGTTGAAAAGGTGCCAGCTCCGGATAGCACCAGAGAATGACCAGTTCTTATCGTCCTGGAACCAGGAACCATGCACCCCACTGGGACCACAACTCGATGACAACTGGCCACTGACTTTGATGCTCAGCCCAAGGCCACCTGGGCTGGTGCCTGCCTTCAGGCAGAGCCAGGCGTCCATCCAGCATCCACGGCTCATTATATTTGACTATTTCTCTATTCCTGGCAACATCATCGGGAGGGATATGCAAATAAGAGAATCAACTGAATTTGTTTCACAGAACAAAGAACGACATTTAATCAGCACAATAAATACATGTAGCCATTTGCTGCATAAGATGACAGTTAATGAAAGAAGACTGGGAAGAAGGGAAAGTTTGGAGCTGGAAACAGAAAAGAACAAGAAGAGGCTGGGGCTGTAAGAGCAGGAATGACGAGAGACACAAAGGATTGAGAGACCTGGGGTTGCTCATCTACCCATTCATTCATTCATTATGTATTTATTGAGCATGTGTGAGATTCAAATACTAGACATTGAAATTATATTGAATCAAGGGTTGTGATGGCTCGGTCAGTAAAGTGCTTGCATCACAACCCTTGAGAGCCTGGGTTCAAGACACAGAATCTATACAAAAGCAGCTGGGTAGAATGATGTGTGTTGAGGAGGGGGATCTCTGAGGTTCATGGGCCAGCCAGGGTAGCCTGCTTCTCAAGTTCCAGGCCAGTGAGAGACCTTGTCTCAAAATTCAAGGTGGACAGCTCCTGAAGAATTCCATGAGAGGTTGTCCTTTGGTTCTCAGATGTACATGAACATACATGTACCTGGACACACACACACACACACACACACACACACACACAAAGAGAGAGAGAGAGAGAGAGAGAGAGAGAGAGAGAGAGAGAGAGAGAACAGTACAGATCAAATACAAAGCAACAAAGACTACAGATGCTGCTCCTGCTTACATGGGGCTCACTTCGTCTTGAGAAAGGAAGACATTCATCAAACAATCCCAGGAATACAGACAAATTACAGATGCTAGCAAGGCAAGGGAACTGTGTTTAGCAGCTTTTTGTCAATATAACAAAATACCTTAGCTATTGAACTTATGAAGACAAACGTTCTGTTTTATCCCACAATTCCAGAGTTCATGATTACCTGACCCTTTCCTTTGGTGAGACAGAATATTATGGTTGGGAGCATGTGACAGGGTAAAATAGCTCACGTCACAGTTTAAGGACCCAAGAGGAGGCTAAAGTTTCAAAGTCACCCTCAAGGGCATACTCCCAATGACTTAAAGACTTCTCATACACTCCACATCTTAAAGGCTTTCTTTAAATGTTTCCTCTTTGGAGACTGCTCCGGAGACTAGGCCTTTGACACAGGAGGAATATTCTAGATCAAACTGTAGTAGGTGAACAGGATGTAATCCAGCCAGAAAGTGGGAAAGGCTTCACTGAGGCTGTGAGGAGATCTAATGGAGTTATAAGATAGTTGGGATCAGTTGGAGGCCAGGAGCCAGGGGTTGAAATGGAGAAGGCGTGTCTTATACAGGGGATATATCTTTGTTTATTTTTCTGGTACTGTGATAAAACAACCCCCATAAAAGGAAATTAAGGGCATAGGGGGATTGTGCTGGCTCACAGGCTCAAGTCTACGGTCAACACAGTGGGGAAGTCAAGGTAAAGGGGCTTGAAGGAACTGGTCACATTGCATCCTCAATAGGAAGTGAACACCATAAATGAGTGCTAGTGCTCAGCTTGTTTCTCCATTTTCCACACTCTAGGAGCCTTTGCCCAGCCCACGAGTAAGATGGGTGTTCCCACATCAGTGATCAGTCAAGATAACTCCCCACAAGCATGCCCAGATGCCCATCTTCCAGCGGATTCCAGAGTCTGTCACGCTGACTGTGGCAAGAGCCCTTATATGCTGAGACCATAGAGATGGAGTCAGGAAATAGAGCGTGGGTAGATGTGAGGATGGAACCAGACTCTACAGGCTCTTCCTGGTCTGCAGGGTTTGTTAAGATGGAGGCAGAAAGGCTGGTGAGGAGGGCCTTGAATTCACATGAGCATGTTGAGATGGCCAGGCCTTCTCTGCTGGGCTAGAAATTTCCTGCTGTGGCTGCCCTGTGTATTGCAGGATGTTTAGTAGCCACCCTGACCTTTGACCTACTAGCTATCTCCAAATTGTGATACCCCACTCCCACCCCAGAAAGTCTCCAGGTAGCAAACTCTATAGTGCAAAGTCGTTAAGAAGCCTGGACAGAGAGGAGGAAGAAGGGAGGAAGAGGGGGAGGAGGAGGAGGGGGAGGAGGAAGAAGAGGAAGAGGAGGAGGAAGAAGAGGAGGTAGAAAACTGACAATTGAAGGAAAGACTAGGGGGCAGGGTGTTCTTATTTTCTTTCTGTTACTGTGATGAAACACCCTGAGCAAAATCAATCTGGGGAAGAAAAGGATTTGTTCAGCTGGCAATCTCAGGTTACAGTCCATCATTTCAGGGAAGTCACAGAGGCAGGAGCTTGAGACGGCTGGGCACATCACTACCATGGTAAAGAGCAGAGATAAATGAATGCATCCATTCTACCTGTTTGCTTTTTTGGTACTCAGCTAGCTTTCTTCAGTCTTAACAATTCAGGGCCCAGCCTAAGGATTGGTGCCACCCACAGTGGGCCAGCCAGTTACCAAGCAAGACAAATCTTCCATAGACATGCCAACAGGCCAACCTAATCTAAGAATCTCTTAATTGAGACTCTCCCTAGGTGATTTATTCCAGGTTGTGGCATGCTGACATTTATACCCAGCCATCAGAAGGCAGGTAGGACTTGGTGACAGAATGTGAGGAGTGTGCAAAAGGAAGTGCTGAAGACAACTGCATGCAACAAGATATTGGTGCCACTCACTCATCGATACCAGTAACAGCGGAAGGAAAGCTTTCGGAGGAGGTACTGGGCATGAAGAACTACGTACATCTTTTTTTTTAAACTTGGTCTTAGATCTCCAATTTTCAAAAGTTAATGCTTGTGTTTGATCTAGAAGAGCAAACATTCAAATGCGATTATCTTCCCTGCACTCAAAACAGACATAACTAATGGAGCATGTTTCTAAGCCTGGATATCCTGATCTCCGACACAATTATCAGAGGCAGTGTAATGCAGGATAAGGAACTTATTGCTCCCTTTGTTCTTGATGCTCGTTTAATCTCATCTAACTTGCCAAAGGGGTAACATGTTCTTGATAAGGTCCAAAGGATCTCTAATGGACGCCAAGCAGCAGTGGGTGGGCTATAGGACTCCCTTTCCCTCAGGCTGAATTTCAGTTTGACTGTGACATTCCCTCATGGAGACAGTGGCTCCTTCATACGAGTTACAAATGCTCCAGGGGCTTTAGAAGTCCTACGTGGAAAGTTCCAGAGGCCTTTGGGGGGTGATCATGTCTCTCAGAGCTTTTGTCCCCATCTTCCATCTGGCTGGCTCTGTCTCAGCCTCTGTGTGACTTTGATCAGTTCCTGAATCGTGGCTCTCCGATCAACAGAAGTACTGTTGTTCCTACCTCTCTCTGAACCATAATTCTGTTTCCACAATTTTAGTTTCCCATGTTCCTTTGTGGCCGGAAGTATTGTCTTTGTTTGTGTGTGTGTGTGTGTGTGTGTGTGTGTGTGTGTGTGTGTGTATGTGCGTGCATGCGCGCACGTGCGCGCATGCAGGCCAGAGGTTGATACCAGTATTTTCCTGGGTGCCTTTCACCTTACTGTTTGAGACAGCATCTTGAGTGGAATCTAGAGCTCACCAACAAGGCTGGCCAATGCACTCCAGACAATCTACTGTTTAAAAAAGATTTATTTATTTTTATCATATGTGTGTGAATGTTTTGCTTGCATGTCTGTGTATTACATGCGTGTGTGGTGCCCACAGAGGCCAGAAGAAGGTGCTGGCTCTCCTGGGCTATGGTAATGGGTGGTTATGTGGGTGGTGGAAAGTCATGTTGGTCACGTCCTTAGCAAGAGCAGAAAGCACTCTCTGCAGACCCTACACCCAGATTTCTTTACATCAGTTTGGGGGACTGAACTGATATAAAAAGTCCTAGTGCTTGCAAGGGTACCCTCACTGCCATCCCACCCCAGACTCTGCCTTGATTCTTCCAGGAGAGACCAAATTTACTTAACATATTGCAGGCTGTCATTACACTGTGCCGTTTTATTACTGGTTAGTTATCTTACTCTGAGCCTCATTTAGAAATTAAATTTACCTAGGTGTAGAAGACGCGTGAGAACTGGCAAGGTGGCTTGGGATAAAGGCACTTGCCTCCAAGTCGGATGACCTGAATTTGCTCCTTTGAACTCACGCACAGGAAGGAAATAATCAACTCCCACAAGCTGCCCTTTAACTTCCACACAGAGATGTGCCCCCTCACTAAATAAATAGGCAAGCAAATAAATGCAATTCAAAAATTCAAGTTGTTGCCGGGCAGTGGTGGCACAGGCCTTTAATCCCAGCACTCGGGAGGCAGAGGCAGGCGGATTTCTGAGTTCAAGGCCAGCCTGGTCTACAGAGTGAGTTCCAGGACAGCCAGGGCTACACAGAGAAACCCTGTCTCGAAAAACCAAAAAAAAAAAAAAAAAAAAAATTCAAGTTGTTTTAAGTATTTGATTAAAAAACATTTTAAAATAAAAGTATTTAAAAATTGTAATGTCTTTTAAAGATGTCCCAACTTTAACCCTTTAAAGGCATGCATGTGAGAAACACACACATTACACATATACATGATGTAGGTCTGTGTATGGTTCTAAGTGTGCATCAGGGTCTGGGCACACACTCTGATGGAGAAAAGGGCAACGGCAGCTATGTATTGATTTATTGATTTATGTCATTTCCATCCAAGAGCATATCACGCATCCTGTTAGGGCTTTTCAAAAGCAGATGCGTGAAATGTGAATTTTAAAATATTTGTCTTCCTTCCAACCCCAGTGCTGTAGCAAGCCTTCCATCAGAATGAGTCCATACTCCTGCTGCGGGCTGAATAGTGTCTCTCCAAAGCCTTAACCCAAAAATGGTGCCTGTGACTGGATTTGAAATAAGCTCTTTGTAGATGGGATCAAATTGATGTGAGGTCCTACTAGATAAGGGTGGGTCCAAATCCAATAACTGATGTCCTTTTAAGGCAGGGAAACTGAGGCATGAGCGATGCCCAAGGAGGACACTATGAATACAGAGGGGTGGGGCTGGGGAAATGACTCAGAGGGTAAAGTGTTTTCAAGGCACTTTATGATCTCTGCACCCACATAAAGCCAGCCTTGCAGCTCCCCTGCTGAGGGAGAAGAGACAGGAAGATCTCAGGGCTTGTGGGCCAACTAGTCTAAAGCATGCGTGCACACGTGTGAATACACACACACACACACGCAGAGGAGGAGAAGGTAGTGGCAGTGGAGGAGGTGGTGGGGGGAGGAGGAGGAGGAAGAGGAGGAGGAGGAGGAGGAGGAGGAGGAGGAGGAGGAGGAGGAGGAAGTGGAGGAAGCAATGAGTTTTTAAGCCAAGAACCACAAGGCTCAAGAACCACAGCCAGAAGGGAAGCCTAGATCCTGTTTCCCCTCTAGCCCCCACAAACCCCACTGGTACCTCAAATTCAGACTTCTGGTTTGCAAAGTCACATTTGTTCCAAGTCATTTGTGATGATGGCCCTGAAGAAGGAATGTGAGACCCAGCCTTGATTTTCAAGAAATGAGGTCACCATTATATCAGACTGTAGGTGGGCTCTGTCTCTCTTGGTTGGTGAGTTCAGTGGAGAAGTCACCTCCTTGCCTCTGGAACTAAGAGTGGCTGCTGCCCCAGTACTTACCCACTCCCAGGCTGTGAACGTGGGGCTCCATCACTATGGTTACCTGCAGTGATCTCTTCTTTTTGAGATGGCAACTTATCTGACATGTCTCCTCCCTCACCTCTCCCTAACCCAACCCTGTTGAGTTCCATTAAAATGTCATGCCAAAGATGTCCCCCAGGCATTGGTAGAATGCTTGCTTAGCACCCCCGGCACCCCATAAACTGGGAGTGGTGGCATACAAATGTAATCACAACCTGGGTGGAGACAGAAGAATCGGGAGTTCAAGGTCATAGTTGGCTACTTACTGAGTTTGAGGCCAACTTACAGCATAAGAGAACCTGTCTCAAATAAAATAAAATAAATTTAAAAATCAAATCAAAACTGATCTTTGGTCATCATGGGTGTTTTTATGCTTACTTTGATGTTCCAAAACATCACTTGCATTTTTCAGGGAGATTTTATTTGCACCTGAGCAAGAGCTGCAGCTAACTGGCTGGGCCCCAATCCCTGTCACATGGCTTACCTATGCTGCTGAAGGGTGAAGGAGGAGGACTTGCACACAGACCTCCCCCTTGGTCTCTTGCCTCACTTACTTTGATGGACACTTGTGAGCAGCAAGAACACTAGTATAAATACATCCTTCAACGTATGTAAGGTTGTCCCCCCGTCTCCAATCAGTCACATGTATCACCGCTTTCCACAAAAGCTCTGTCTTCCTCAGAATGAGTCTTTCTCCCTCCTTCTTTTCTGAGTCTTCATCCCATGCTTTCCTCCTCAGGAATGCTGCCCAGAGCACTTCAAATCCTGTCACTCTCTGGACAGCATCCTCTCCTCCTGAGAGCCTTCCTGAGTCCCTGGCTGTGTCAGGCATCCTTCTGTGTGCCCCTCAAGCACCCTTGTAGCCCTTAATCGAGGGACATCATATTGGTAGACACTGTCTTTCCTCACGGTGTGAGTTCCTGAGGCACAAGCACTGACTGGGCCTTATCTGAATACCCATCCGGCAATGTCAGACAGGGATGTTAGGAGACAAGGAAAGAAGAGGGACCTGTGACCTCTGGAGAAGAGAGTCTAGAACTGGCAGGACATCAGAAGTAGCTGCCACACTCTTCCGGGTAGAGATCATGGTCTGGAAGGAGGATATCAGCCCTCAAGGACCTCCATGGGCACTACCCACAAGTATAGCTTAGGTTTGGAACCAGGAAACAAAGGGTGGATTTGCAAACTCAGCATCTGATAAGGACTGGGTAGGGACTGTGACAAGCAGAGCTCATGTCTGCTTCCCTGCCCAGTGAGCATCCTTCTAGAATCTTCTAGAACATATATATGCAATCCAGACTCCCTTACGCCTCCTTTTCAGAAGTAGCTTATAGCTTCCTCTCTTGAAGCCCTTGAAGTACAAGTGGCTGTCTCCAACTCCTCAGCACTGGGGTTATAAGCATGTACAACTGTAGCTGACTTTTTAAGGAAGATTCTGGGAATCAAATTGAGAACTTCATGTTTTCAGGACAAGTGCTCTACCAAGGAGCCATCTCCACAGCCCTCACTGAAACACTTCTTATTGCCATTAAGCAATTCTCTTTAGGAACTATCTCAATCCCTCAAGGCTTAGGGCTGTGCTCATACCCAAGACATTGAGGATGCTTTACTGATGTTTGCTGGGGGAATGGATAACTGCATGGATAAATAATGCTAAGCTCACCCGACTTGCAGAGCTCCGGGTTCCACAGGGGTAGGGAGGAAATTGTGTGTGAAAACGGATGAATGTTGTAAGTAAGCAAGAGCTCATTCGAATAAGCAGAGAGGGAGCGAACAAACCAATGCTGTGAGTTGGCTGCTCAGTGAGGTCAAGCCACAGCTACCCCCCTCTGCAAGAGACATCACCCAGGAGTCTCTGTCCTTGGTTCCTGGATGCTCGGGTGGTCTGATCCCATTTCTCCAGCTCAACCACTACAGAAGGTAGTGATGTCCATTTCTTGAGTTCTTCTGGTATTTTCCACGTGCTCACTGATGCTCTGAGTTCATACTTCACTGTGGTACCTTGTTTCCCTTACAGGTGGGGTTTTTGAAACCCAAAGGGCCAGGCTCACCTGTCTGCGGAAGAAGTATATGAAGAACCTAAGGACGTGACCACCTCTCTCCTTCCTGCACTGCCTACACCACCACCTACAGAGGGCAGAGTCCAGAAGCAGAAGAGCCTCCTGAAGGGGGCAGGGCTCCACGGCCTCCTTCTCCAGGGGACCCTAACAGAGAGCCAAGGTTGGACTCTGGCCCAGCTTCTTTTTTTCCCTGCAGAAGCCAACTGTGCTGAAGGTCAGGATCTTGGACGGGTCAGAGTGGGAAAGTTAACATTCCCAAGAGGCTCAAGGCAACAGGATTTCCTGACCAGGGACGATTACCTTTCTCACACTGCGTGGCCACAGTTTACTTCCTGCTATTATGCCAAAGAATGAAGACATTGCATTTGATAACAAATGGGAAGGAGTGCTCTTGGCTCTAGGCTTGGAGGAGGAAGCAGGACCAGGTTAACTGCCCACTGGAAAGCTGTGGCGCTAGACCTGGCTCCACCTGCATCTGCCATCAGCTGAAGCAAGCAACTCCACACTTCTGAGCCTCAGTTTCCCGTTCTGTAAACAACAGGAAAGAAGGTTGGGAAGCAGAGTGCTGACTTGGGGACTTGCAGATGAAATGTTTTGCAAATTAATAAATGCTCTTTGGGTATTTCTCTTTCCAACCTTCCCTTCCCTCCCCTTCCCTTCCAGCCCTGCCCCACTCCACCCCACCCTCCGCTCTCCTCCCCTTCCCTGCCCTGCCCTGCCCCTCCCTTCTCTCCCCTTCCCTTCGTTTTTCTTCCCCTCCCTTCCATCTTTCCTCTAAGCTAATCTGAAACTCCCTATGGAGCTTTGAACATCTGATCCTCTTGCCTCCACTTCCTGAGTGCCAAGATTATAGGTGTGCACATCATATCTGGCAGTGCTGGGGACAGAACTCAGAGCTTTTAGCACGCTAGGTAAACACTGTTGATAGTCACATCCCCAGCCTTTTCTGAGTGTGGCTATTCTCCCATAGTTTGGTGACTCCTCCTGACCTTCAACCGGCAATAGCTTAACCAACTCCAGCCCAATGCCCTCTCCTTAATGAAGGCCAGGCTGGTAGCAGGCTGGTCCCCCATGGTCTCTAGTCTACCGAGGCTCCCCCTTCCATGTGACCTCAATTTTGCTCTGCATTATTGTCTGCTAGAAGCTAGCTCTTCATTGGTTCTCTGTCCTCCTAAGTGTCACCCTTCTCCCTGACAGCTTTTCTGATCTCTCGATGGTTGGATCACGTGACTCTGCATCTAACTGTTTATATTTCCCAAAATGCTCCCAAGACCAGGAGTGACCCTCACCTTGAGCTTGTTAGAAATGTAACTTGTTGGGTCCTATCTCAGATCTACTGAGGCAAAAACTAACTGTGGAGTCTTGCAGAGGTCCTGATGTACTCCCAGGATTTGGAACCTCATAACTGTGACCTAACTAACACAGGAAGGTAGCCTGTCTTCCCAGATGGCCCAGACTATATGTCATACATGGCTTTGAGAGCCCAGCCCAGAGACTTGCATGCAATGGCCAAAGGGGACATAGAACAGCCACGGAGATGTTCTGAGAGTGGAAACTGGGTTTCTGCCCTAGACGTGCCCTCCCCTTTCCTGGGCCTTGGAAGTCTCCTTGTTCCGTTTGCAGTCTTTTCCACGTATCCTCCCCAGACTGTATAAAGTCCTGTGTATCTGGATTTTTCCAGAACACCCACCCTTACCCTATGCGACAATACAATGGTCTGTCCCCATCTCTTTATATAATTTGGATACTTCCAGATTCCATCTGTTCTCATGTCAGATCACACCCTCATCGATGTGATCCGCAGAGCACTGTGGGCATATCCTCTGTGCATCCTGTGTTTTGGAGCCTTTGCACATTCTCCTCTTCTGCAGCACGGCTGCCCTCTTACATGACTTTCTGCTTTCCAGGTCCAGAAAGGGCAAAGAGAGGAAAAGAAGAGTGTCCCAGCTACTCCCAGCCTTAGCATGGAGCTGATCTGAGCACCGACTGACTAAGTCAGGGATGGAGATATGGTCACAGGGAGAGGCTCCGGTACACTGTTCACTGGAAGGAGCAGAGGGACAGGCGAGTGCATGGTCTGGGGCCGCTCTAGGGATCTGCTTCCTTCATCTTCCACTACAGAGCACAACCAACCTTGAATCCAGAATCACACACCGCTTTAAGTTTGGGCACAAATTTCTCACTCTGTTGCCTAGGCAAAGAACCCCGGTTTAGTGTGAAAATAACATTTTCTCTCTCTCTTTCTTGCTTTCTTTACATTCATTGACTAAGAAGCAGTAAATTTTAGGATTTACTTTTTTAGAAAAATTGTGTATTGATCTGGGGAGATGGCTCAGTAGGGAAAGTGATTTCTCTACAAGCATCAGGATCTGAGCTAAGGTCCCCCATAGCCAACACACACACACACACACACACACACACACACACACACACCCAGAGTAGAGTGGTATATATTCATCATTCCAGCTCTAGAAAGGCAGAAACCGATGGCTTCCCTGGGACTTGCTGGCCAGCCAGTCTATCTGAACCAGTGAGCTCCAGACTCAGTGACAGTCACAGTCTAAAACGATAAGGTGCAGAGAGAGAGAGAAAGTCACCTGACAGAGAAAGTCATCTAGCCTTTATGTGCACACCCAGGTGCATGAACACAGTACACACAAGACTGTGTGTCATTTCTTGCATGCAGTAAGCACTGGACACTTTTATGGCTTTGGGTATTTTGCCTGCATGTATGTCTGTGCACCATGCATGTGTACAGACCAGAAGAGAGCAGTAAATTTTCTGCAATGGAGTTACAGACTGCCATGTGTGTGCTGGGAACCAAACTCTGGTCCAGTGCTCCTAACCTCTGAGACATCTCTATAGCTTCCACCTTAGCAGCAGCAGCATCACCCTAACCACTACCACCACCACCAGTAGCAGCAGCAGCAGCATCACCATCACCATAACCAGCAGCATCACCACCACCACCACCACCGCCACCACCATGACATTCATCACTATTATAATTATTATTATTTGAGGTAGGGTCTCTCTCTTACTGGTGCTTGGAGCATACTATTTTGCCTGGACCAGCTGGTCAGCAAGCCCACCCTCTCAGTACTGGATGATGGGTGATGGGGGTCTGAACTCAGGCTCTTATCCCTTTTAGCAAATATTTGACCCACTGATCCATCTCCCTAGCCTCTGAAAGTGGACTTTAAAAAACTGAACTGAAAGTAATTTGTCATGAACCAAGCTCTAGGAACGGAATCCAATGCAAGGTGTATCATGTAGAAGGCCAAATGCCCTAATCACACACTGTTACTTTGTAACAATAAGAACAAGGGTGACAAATGGATGAACACCGGCTTCTAACATGACTCATCCCCAGCTTAGGTCTTGTTATAGACAATTTAGTCCCTCAAATGGCTTCTCCTGTCTCCCGGGTACAATAACCCCAGCGGAATTCTTCTGAGCACAGATGGTGCTCACAGAGAGAGGGCTTTATTACAGGAAAGCATTTGGTGTTGTGTACAGCAGTTCCCGAGACTGGACAGGAACTGTCCCACCTTTTAACTGGGGTCCTGGATACTCACAAACCAATTCCCATGGTGATGCCCTGGAGGTGGCAGGACATTACCCAGTAGAGAGAGCTGGGTACAGTCTCTAGTCTTTCCTGCTCTGTGATTCTGAGCAGGTCATTCAGTCATTCAACAATCTCAGCCCTAGCTCCCTCCCATAGGAAGTGGGAGAGCCGCCTTTAGTTTGTTCAGATGACCTGGATACTTAGACTCCAGTATCAAGTTCAGTAGCCTGTGCAGGTGTGCATATGCGTGCGTGCGTGTGTGCGTGCGTGGGCGTGGACGTGGGTGTGCATGCAGGTACATGTATGACCAGGGGTCAACCTCAGATATCCTTGAGGATACCTCAAGACCTTCTGCCTTGTTTTGAGATGGGGTCCCTCCTTGGCTTGGCCTTCAACGAGTAAGCTAGGCTGATTGGCCACAAGCCCCAGGGTTCTGCCTGTGCCTGCTGCCCCACGGCTGGGACCACAAGCCCTGTCCACCAGACCAGCTCTTTTTTGTGGGCTCTTGGGATGGAGCTCTTCCTGGTTGCAGGGCAAACACCTGCCAACTTAGCCATCTCCCCAACCCTGTTTTTAAGAAATAACTTAACTGAAAGACAGCTAGGGGGAAGGATAGCTTTGTGGGGGACAGGACCTATCGAGTGACTCCTCCCTTCATGTACACACACACACACACACACACACACACACACACACACACACACGGGTCCACAGACTTTCTGGCTCTCTTCCATGTGAGCTCCATCCTTGAACCCAGCTACTGAGGCCCTCATTCCTCAAGTGACTTTCAGCCAACTTTCCAGCGTCCAAAGCGTCAACCAACATTTCACTAAAGAGCAAAAGCAAAGAATGGGGCATTGTGTGGCCAAGAGTCTCAGCTCTGACCCCCAGAAGCTTAAAAGCTACCTGGGAGCAAGAAAATGCCCAAACAAAAGGACACAGTGTCATTTCTCTAAAAGAAAGTGTGTGTGTGTGTGTGTGTGTGTGTGCGCGCGCGCACGTGTGCAAGAGAGAGAGAGAAAGAGAGTTTTCTAGACCCTTCACTTGACTAACAAGCACAGAGAATGTCAGAAACAGGTGTCTTCTTACTTGAGGGTTTTGAGAGAGCATAGGTGTTTGCTAGCCAATGTGCTCAGATAGAAATAACCTTTCTGAGCCCATGGTGAGATGGCTCCATGCTGAAAGGCACTTGCCACCAAGTCTGATGACCTGAGGTTGATCCATAAGACCCATACCATGAAAGGAAAGAACCGATTCTTGCTTGGCAAATCTTCCTCAGACCTCCACACATCTTACCATGACACAATTGACTGCCACCAGAGACAGAATAAATACACGTAGCAATTGTTTAAAAGAAAGCTCTCGTTGGTGGGAGAGGGAGCTTAAAACCCCCACACTGTAGATTGGTTACACTACACCCCAGGGCCGTGTTACCTATGAACTCCAAAAGCCTGGAAGCTTTGCTTCTTGCCTTTCCACACTGCAGCTTTTGCCCTCTGTGGTCTGGGGATTCATGTCCATATCTGAATGGATTTTCAGCTGCCTTGTGTTAATTTCCAAGCATCCCCCCCCCCTGGACTGTAGCACAGTTGGTAGAATTCTTGTGCACTATGCACTAAGCCCAGGCACTACATAATCTATGCATGGTGGTCCATATCTGTAATGTAGTACTTGGGAATTAGGAGTGGGAGGTTCAGAAGTCCATTCCTGTCTGTATAGTAAATTGGAGGCTAGCCTGGGCTACAATGAGGCCTGGTCTCAGTAACAACATATCTATGAACAGATTCATCTATGCAAAGCACCCTCACTCTGTGTGTGTGTGTGTGTGTGTGTGACTCAGTGATCCCAGCTGATCTCTCATCTATAACAGGGCCCTTTAACAAGCCACCAGCCACCTATCATTCTGAACTGGAATGTCCTGGACTCTGATGTGTGCTGGACTCTTTGATAGTTGGATGCAGGAAATACTGTATCTAGCCCAATTAAATCTATTTCAAGGGGTTGAGGAAGTGGCTCTGTCAGGGACGTGTTTGCTGCACAAACATGAAGACCTGAGTCTGGTTTCCAGAACCTAGGTAAGAAGCCAGACATGGGAGAGCATGCCTGCAACCCCAGTACTGGGAGGCAGAGAGAATAGGAGGATCTCAGGGGCTTGCTGGCTTACTGACCTCGCTGAACATGTGTGCTCCAAATTTAGTGAGAAACCCTGCTTCAAAGACAAGGTAGAGCATTTACCTGTGCTCTCCACAGGCATGCTTACACACACACACACACACACACACACACACACACGTATACCACATGTATACATACACATGTGTATACATACACAGATACTACCCATCTACAAATATGAGCCAATATTACATAGTAAGAAGAAAAGTAACTGTTGGTCTTAGTTTCTGCTTTAAAGGATGTATTTTGTAGTGGCTTTTAAACTCTGAGCCTCAGTTTAGTCACCTGCAGGGTGGCAGGTTCTACTTCCCAGAATACAGGCTGAATCCACTAAGTCCCAGTCCTGGTTGGTCAGTGCCCTCCTGGGGCAAGCAGTCGGTTCTGATGTGCAGGTGTCTGACACATTTACGCTCAGTGTTGGGTTGAGGTGTGTGACCCTGACTTAGGGGCCTCTTATCACAGAGGTTTGGTCAGTCGTAAATGAGCCAACACTCTCCCCTGCTCCCCATCTCAAAGGTGGCAATCCAACTATCTGCCTTTTAGATATCAAAGCTGGCAAGTGACCCTAGGAAATGGCCATGACAGCCACAGGGCAAGGGAGGCTGGGGTCAGGTGGGCTAGTACATTCCGCAGGTCTCTCTGCCTTTGAGTGAGTTCGTCTCCCTGTGGCGCCTGGATTCTAGGTAGGAGCATCTGCTTTCCTACCGTAGGACTTTCCAGACACTGCTTGTTCTGAAAGGAGGAGATAAAGATGGAAGTTTGCAGAACTTTCTCCTAATACAGCTGGGTTCATTTAACCTTTCAGCTGAATTTCCTAGAATCCCCAGCTGAATGTTTAATCTCACAATTCAAAAGCCACTGAAAGAGGGTCAGGGGACGCCACAAACATTGTTCAATGGTTAACAACACAGACTGCCCTTGTAAAGGACCCGAGGACTCAAGTTTGTTCCCTGCACCCAATGTTGGGTGGCTCAAAACCACCTGTAATTCCAGATTCAACACCTCTGGCCAGCACAGGCATCTGCATTCAAATGTGCGTATACATACAAATACACAACATAAATATAATTTCCAATTTTTTATAATAATATTAAAACCTTAAGCAGCTTTCTTTCCTCTTCTGGTTGTGCAAGCAATAGCATCTCCAAACAAATTCATTTGGCCCTGGGGCCTTCGGCATTAAAGGAACTCAGTAGGCGGCATTAGCCAACTTCCATTCCCGTGTTTGCACGGTGATGTCATTGCCTGCCTGTCAGTCTAATCTGGGCAGCCCTGATCTCTGAGCCACCCACATCTGGAACTAGAGATGGACAAGTGGGTTCCAGCCCTGCCTCTGCCCCACTTCATTCTCTGCCTTGGGCCACGGGGGCATGCTACCCTCTGCACGTTCCCACGTACACACATCCATACTGCTCTCTCTTCTCTGCGGCACATCGGTTGTGGGTTCTGACAGCTCAGGCAGGTAGGTGTCAGTTTTACCAGGACATTCCACATTGCACAGTGCTGTGGGAGGTACCTGGCTATGAGGACCCTCCCCTGGTCTGGGTTCAAGGTGCAGGAACCCCTGTCACTTGCTTTATGCTACTCTAGGAGCCGGGAAAGATGGCACGCGCTCCCCACCCTCTTGCTTCATCCCTTGGACTTTGACACATTTATTTTCTGTGGCATCTGCACCATGCCAAACATCTGGAAGGAAACGGGGGAAGGGGGGTGGGGGATCCACCAGGAATGTACGTGTTTGTTCTGCACGGTATCTTTGAGCATGTAGTCAGGGAAACTTGACATCTTTAGCCAATTGTTTGGTGGTATGTAGACCCAAGCCAGCATCTAATCCAATAAAGAATGTCCCCCCTTGCCCTCTCTCATGTAACAGTTCACTGGACAGCCTGGGAACACTCTCCTTTTTCTTCTCAGATGTTTCTAGAGTCAATGGGAGTCAGCAGAACAGTTGCTCAACTGGCATACTGGGGATACAGTATCTGAGAACCAAGACATTTCCGAGGGAGAATGCTGGGCAGTTTGGGAAGGTCTTCCATATTTATTTTTCTATGTCTATGCTGTCCCGACGTCTTCTTAGTCCTTCAGAGCTCATATCTTCCATATTGACCATCACAGGAACCTAGCATGCCTAGGTGTGTTATCTCCCTGCTGGTCCATTGCTCCTCTGACACATGTGGCTCCTTTCTGTTCAAGAGAGCAAAATGTCAGAATGAATGGGAAACCTGGAAGGTTACATCATTTTAAAGAAGACATTTCCGAGCTTAGGACTAATCAGGGCTGAAAAGATACTTTAATCAGTAAGGTTGTACTTGAGTTTGATCCTCAGGACCTTTGCAAAAGAAAGCTGGCTGTGGTGGCACACACTTTAATCCCAGCTCTGGAAAAGTGGAGACAGAGAGGCTAGGACTCACTGGCCAGCTTGCCTGGCTTACCTGACAAGCTTCAGGCCAGTTGGAGATCTGGTTCCAAGAAATGGAGCCTGAAAAAGAAAAGGTGGTCTCTACACATATATACATATATCTTTACATACATGTGCATGTCCACCTCCCTGCATGAATGCATACATGTTCATGCATAAACACAAACACACATATATAAATACACAAGGATTAATCAGATATCTAAACACTAAGGAGTGAACTCTCTCTCTTCTCTTCCAGTGTTCACTTTCATTCTTTGCCAATGCCAGGCATCACAGCAAGCTCTGAATGTAGCTCCTCATCTACCTCCTTCTCAATGTTGGTTCTACTTGACAAATCCTCAAAGTCAAGTGTACCCAACCCAAGGGGAAGCACAGAGAGGGCCCCTGAGGAGGGATAACGCTTGAGTCAGGCTTATGAGGGCATAAGAATGGCTTGCAAGTAGCATCCTTTAGTCAAGAGTCCTAGGCCTGTGACATGGACAACTTCAAGATCACAAGACTTCCTGACCCCCTGCTCACTGAAGCCTGAGACCTTGTTCCTGACCAGGCTCTCTTCTCTTATCCTCACTGGTTGTTCTAGAGTGTTCTGCCTTTAAGCCTTTGCTCAAATGCCTCCTGCTTAGGGTGCCATCTCTCCTGCAGATGGGGCCAGTTTCCCGGGCCCATGACTTGTGTTATCTTACAAGAAACATCTCGAACTATTGACACCTTCAAGTTCATAACCATTTCAATATCTCTGACCTTGGACTGGAGAAATGGCTCAGCAGGTAAAATGTTTGCTTTGGAAGTTTCAGAACCTAAGTTTAGGTCTCCAGAACCCATACAGAAATGATGCAATCTGTAACCCCATTGTTCCTATGGTGAGATAGAGAATCCATACAAGCCCATGGGCCAGCTGGTCTGGGGAAGGCAGTGACAAACAACCAAGACCCTATTTTAAATGAGGTGGAAGAGAAAGACAAGCACTCAAGGTTGTCCTCCGATCTCCATTGAAGGCTGACACTCAGAACACACACCTCTCGGATCTCGAGCTCTCTAAGCAAAGTCTAATTGGACAGCGGAGTCTGGGAGTAAGCAGAGATGAGCTGAAGTCCCAAATGGTATGGAGAATGATCCTAGAAGCCCACTACAGGGTGTTAGCAGTGGCTAAGTACAGGATCAGTATGTTATGACTGACTGCCCATATGACAGCCCCGAAGTCACCCTTTCCCCTGACTCAGAGCCCGCTTTCAGGGCAGAAAGACAGTCCTGCATTCCCAGAACACAAATGACCGAAGATCCTGCCGTGTCCTTTCTCTCTTGTGTGACGTCATCGCTAGATTGCCAGCCACTTATGCTGGAAGTGATGACCAAGGAGGAAGGGGAAAGACAGGGCGCCCAGAGTTCCCTTTCCCCTACGTCTTTCCTTTCCCGTCAATGATCTCAGGTCAGGGCAGACGGTGTGTTGTGCAAGGCACGAAGTGATGGCAGTGACCCAAGTGTCCCTCAGTGTCTGGTGGGAACAATAAGCTCTGAAAACCACATTGTGTCATTCTGACTGTTCTGAGTAGGGCTTGAATGTTTTTAAAACATTTAAGAACCTCCCATGCTATTAAATAAAGACCAAAAAGTGAAATGCATGCTAATAACCAAATGTTTTAAAATGTATTTAGGATGACACGTATCAATAAGCAAACACATTGATGAGTTTAAAGGGGCAGGGAGACAGGAAAAATGCTTAAATATTAAATATTACATGCCAGATCAGTGAGCTCCGAAGCTGAGGTGCAGAGTGGTCATGGAGACACTCAGTGTTTGGTCACAGCAGAGAAGAGTAACGGATACAAACTCTACCTGAACTAATGACAGTCACAGCCACAGAATGGATGTCAATCATGGAACAGTGGCGAACAGATCAGAGATGGCAAGATTTTTAAAAAATTAACATCTATTTTGTGCATGCGTGCGCGTGCGTGTATGTGTGTGCGTGCGTGTATGTGTGTGTGCGTGCGTGTGTATCCAAGTGCATTTGTTCTCACGTGACATGGAATGGAGGTCATAGGACAACTTGAGGAAGTCAGTTTTCTCCTTCCATCATGTATGTCCCAGGGATTGACCCCAGGTTGTCAGGGTCAGTAGCTAGTGTCTTTACCTGCTGAGCCATCTTGCCAGGCCCTGGTGAATTATTAATACATCGTGAGTGAGCCAAGCTTTCTAGCATTGTCCTGTCTGGCAGCCAAGACAAGAGTATACTGAGGAGGTGAGACATATCACAGGCAGAGCCACTGAGGAAATCAGGGACACTACCGGTCTGTTGGGCCAATACTGCTGTCATCAGAAGCAGCAGGTGACTACCACACAGTGGCTGCCAGGTAGAAGAGGAGCCTGAGGCCTCAGCACAGAGTGGCTAGCTCAGGCATGGACTGTGCTCCCCCATCTCAGGGACCCCATTGTGGTGGGGGAAGAATGGAAGCCAAGGGACACAGTTAGTCCAGTTCACTCCCACCTGAGTGAAACAGGAGGGGAAAACCCATGTAGCAGCAGCACATGCCTCTCAAGTGGACAGTCTCACAGGATCCCAAGGTCACCCTAGAAGGCTGAAGGGTCCCCGCTGGTGTTGATGGAAGGCCGGCCCTCACTAGGAACACCAGGAAATCGGCAGAACTGAAAGCCTTGTGCAGAAGTCTGGAGTTGGTAGCTGGGACACTGGCAGGGACCTCTAGGGCTGGAGGCAGATGCTACTGTCAGAAGACCCTGCCCTGAAGTATGCAGAGATCATTTTCTCTCCTTTCCTCCCTCCCCACTCGGTGCATACGTGTGTGTGTGTGTGTGTGTGTGTGTGTGTGTGTGTGTGTGTGGTGTAGTCAGGGTTTCTCTATATGATTTATTAGTGTGGCTTATAGGCTGTGGTCCATCTAATTGAACAATGGCCATATTCTGGCAGAAAGGCCAAGATACTAGTTGTTCAGTCCACACGTGTGGATGTCTCAGCTTGTCTTCAGTCTGTGTTGGAGTCCTGCAGAAACAGGTTCTAACACCAGCAAAGGAATGCCTCAGCAGCAGAACAGATGAACTTGCCAGAGAAAAAAAGGAAGCCAGCTAAAAGCAAAAGCTTCCTTCTTCCATGTTCTTTTATGTGGGCTGCCAACAAGAGGTGCTGCCCAGATTTAGTGTGGCTCTTCCCACCTCAAATGAGCCAATCAAGACAATTCCTCACAGGTTTGCCCAGTTGCTTGGTTTTTAATTGGTTCCAGGTTAGCTACCACGATATGCCTACAGGCCCACAGGTGTGTTTGTGTATGTGCGGATGAGCATGCCCATGTGTGAATGTGTACATATGGAGATCTCATTTGTCATTCCTCACAAGTTCCTACCTTTTTTTTTTTTTCAGAAAGGATTTCACACTTGGTTCTAGGGTTCCCCTAGTAGACCAGGCTGTGGGACAGTAAGCCCCAGGGAAATCTACCTGCCCCCAGTTTCCCTGGTGTTTGGACCATAGACTCATGCCTCTAATAGATTACTTGTTATTGCTGTGATAAAACACAATGACCAAAATTAACTTGTGGGAGAAAGGGCTTAACTGGCTTCCACGTCCCAAGCACAGTCCATCCTAAAGGGAAGTGGGGGCAGGACCTTGAGGCAGAACTGAAGCAGAGAGCATGTAGGAAGCTCACTTGCTCACTCCCTATAGCTTCCTTCCGTACATAGCCCAGGACCATCGGCCTAGGGATTGCACTGCCCATGGTTGGCTCTGCTCTCACATATCAAACATTAATCAAGAAAACACCCTACAGCTTTGTCTATAGGCCCATCTGATTGGAGCATTTTCTCAGCCGAGGTTCCTCTGCCCACATGATCCTAGCTTGTGTTAAGTTGACAAAACACTATCCAGCATGTATCCTTTCATAGACAAGCTCTGGGATCAAACCCATGTCTTCATGCTTGTGTAAGACAAGTCCTTTACCAGCTGACCCACCTCCCCACTCGTCCTTTGTTCTATTAACTAGCTCTAGGGTTGGGTTACTTAACATCTGCTATTCCTCCCCCTCGTGAAATGGATATGTAAGCTGGTAGGCTCATCCTCAGTGGTCAGAGTTCATGGGCATAGCACCAAACCCAGTTGTTCTTCCAGGGTATGTCCTTGACCATTTACTCAGCTCACTGTTTACCCTTTCTGGATTTCTTTTCTCTTCCCGTCTCCCCTATGTACTGCCTGGGTGGTTCAGAGCTGTGCAGGTAGAGAAATCAAACCCATATGCCCATCAGCAGGCATGAAGCCTCCTAGGGGACATTTTTGACTGCAGTGGTAGTAACCTTCACTCCCACCCTGGGTCAGCTGTACCAGGATAGGCTCCCCGGTCCTACCAGCCAGCACTTAAGAGGCCAGCTCTTGGCTCTTGATCCATGTGTGCTGTTGCAGACAGGGCACAGGTGTGGAAACCAGCAGGCAGAGCCACCATTTTGGGGAACTAGGTGTCAGAGAGGAGCTGCTTCTGTTCCTGTCCTGTCTGGCTCCTGGGGTGGTCACGGCTTCTCATACAGGGTTCCATATGAGAGTTTTGCTCATACAGAACCCTTCCCTACTGTCCCTATAGGTGCCATGCACATGTGACTTACCCCTTGGATCTCCCTGCGGGAGGAGGAAAGTATTGCCTTATCCATCTGCACCACCTTCCCCTAAGGGTCTCTATGGGACCCTGGGTGCTGAATCTGCCCTTCAGTCAAGGATGAGGATGGGTAAAGAACAAGCATCCAGGATCCTGGCTACTCTGCTGGTGATCCATGTCAACCTGTGCTCTGCTGAGTGCCTGTGGTGGCTCAGGAGACCACCTGGAGCTAGAGTTACAGACTGTTGTGAGCTACCTGGTGTGTGTGTTGGGAACTGAACTTGCTTTTAGCCACTGAGCCATGTCTCCAGCCTCTATGGCTGTCTTTTAGAAAGCTGCAGTGCAATTGAACCCCCACTTCCCACGGCACACAGAATAATATGCTCTTGGGTAGAGTGTTCAACCTCCCCTTTCTCTCTCCAGTCCTTGGTAACTGGCTCCAAATGAACCACCTCTATGCCAGCCATGGCTCAAATGAACCACCTCTATGCCAGCCATGGCTCAAATG
>JADRCH010000032.1:9107655-9166549 GCA_019843965.1 Rhynchomys soricoides | reverse complement strand
ACAAGCACAGGCTACCACATACAAACACAGGCTACTACACCTTGCTTTTTTACATAGGTTCTGGTTTTCAACTCAGATCCGCATGCCTGGACAGTAAGCACATTACCAACTAAGTCATCCCCCAGTCTTGGTGAACCTCTAAGTCAGTGTTTACTCGGAACATGACTTATGGACTGACCAGTGGCTCTGAAGACTCCATGGGAGTAGATTTATGGGAAAGTTTTCTCATAAGTGGCTCTGGGCTCTTGTGATGCTGATGCAGCCCTAGGTGAGGACATGTTGTCTGGCCGCAAGGGTGGATTTTTGTCTCCTGGCCTCTCTTTGGATGGCTTCGAGAGAAGGATCTGGGGAGACCTGGTGGATCTTCCCTAGGGATAAAGCTGATAAAGTACATCTTTTAGGGAAGGAAGGCCATGGTTCAGCTCCATAAACATGCACCTAGGGCCTGCTGTAGACAGAGACCCCCTAGTAATGACAGTGAGCTTCTTATAAGCAAGGGACAAATGGCCAAGTGCGCTGACCATGCACTTGGAGGTATGGCCCTGTCTGGGAGCAGAAACAATGAGTACCAGGGGGCAAGCGAGATGACTCAGTGGTGAGGGCACTTGCTCCACAGCCTGACGACTATAATTCAATTCCCAGAACCTCTGCCAGCCCCAATACACAAACACACACACACACACACACACGAAGACTTCAGAGGATGAGTTAGGGATAGGTCACCATTAGCATTTCCAGATGGAACCTGATCTTCTCTCTCCACAGAGCCCAGGGGAACCCAATCTCCCCAGGGCTTCCAGTGCCACCATGAACTGCCAACCCCAGGAGCAGCCACTTTATAAGCCCTGTCCCCAGGATGCTTACAGGGGGAGGGATGGCTAAGGGCTAGCTGCAAGCAGCCCTATTTCAGTCAGAGGAGTTTTCCAACCTCTTATGCTCCTGGATTACCACAGGCTGATCCCTGGCCCAGCCAGCTCCAACTTCCTAATCTGCCTCTGGCCTCCTTGGAGACATTCTGGGTCAGGAAATGGTCTCTGCCGCTCATGGACAGGTCAGCCATCCAAGCATCCATGACCAGGGGTCTAACATATGCCTGGACAGGTAGAAAGAATGTTCTGGTTGGGCAGACCTTTAGGGGAGTCCTCTAACACCCAGGGATGGACACAGGTTACATCTGGGCAGAGCAGGGGGAAACCTGAAGATATAGGATACCCAGAGACCGGAGGATGACTCCCTCTGCTGACTCACGTCCTCTAGAAAGCCTTTCTGACTGAAGCCCACCATGATGCTTATTCTTCCGTGACCCTCCCCATTTGCTACCTCCGTGTCGTGCAGGTCAGATGGCAACGTGAGCTTAAGTGTCTGGCATGGAAGGCCTGGTTGCCTTGGATACAGCATCCGCTGAGTTACTGGGCTGCAGCTACACACGCATAGGACCATGCTATCAGCCCCTCACCATGGCTCAGGCTTACCTCAGTACTGGAGTTCTCCTTAGCACTGATGACACTACAGATCACCTGGGACATCATCCTTAAAATGCCTCTAAGTCCTCAGGATGCCAGACCTGAACTTGCAACAACACTGTAGATGACCGAAGAGCCGCCCTCTTCTACAGCATAAGGACCTGTGTTCAGATCCCCTGGACCTGGACTCCATGTTAAAAAGACAGTGTCACATGCCTGTAATCTCAGCACTGGGGGTCTGAGGGGGGGTTGCTGGTGGACCAGCCTAGCCTAATCAATTTCAAGGAGAGATTCTGTCTCAACAAAACTAGATGGAAAATGGTTGAAGACAACTCCTAACTCCATGCACATGCGCAGTCACATTCACAATAACATACATGCAAAGTTATAAGACAAGTGTTTTAAAAAGTCACAACGCTTGAAGTACACGTTTGTATTGAGCTAAGTTTTCAGCTATCCTGGGCTACACACAGCCTGTGGATACTGTACTATTTAAATGTTTAGAAGTAAGATTATAAGACAGCGTCAGAGGAAAATGTCTGCTCCGTGGACAAATCACATCCTGTGGGGTCAAGAGAAGACAGACACCCTACCTGTGCAGCAACCAGTGCTGGGGGCTCTCACGGCAGTACGCCCTCACCAGGTCTATGTGATGTGTGTGATCTGTGTGAATTGTGAGATCTGTGAGATCTGTGTGAATAGTGAGAGCTGTGTGATCTGTGTGAATTGTGAGATCTGTGAAATCTGTGTGGATTGTGAGATCTGTGAGATCTGTGTGAATTGTGAGAGCTGTGTGATCTGTGTGTATTATGAGATCTGTGTGATCTGTGTGAATTGTGAGATCTGTGAGATCTGTGTGATCTGTATGAATTGTGAGATCTGTGTGATCTGTATGAATTGTGAGATCTGTGTGATCTGTGTGAATTATGAGATCTGTGTGATCTGTGTGAATTGTGAGATCTGTGTGATCTGTGTGAATTGTGAGAGCTGTGAGATCTGTGAGATCTGTGAGATCATGCTTCTCTGTGTCCACCACCATATTTCACAAATGGGGATATAAAATTGTGCCAGCTCCTTGGGTGGCATGAAGCCATACCTATGAGACCCTGAAGGGAATCTAGGGACAGCCCTTGTTTGCGTTTACTGCAGTGTGTGCCTTGCTGTCTAGGGAACACTGGGTAGCTCCTCAGGAGCATTTAAGAGGATTGTGGGTACTAATGTGCTGGATGGTTGCCTGTAGAGAACATTATATCGGGCTACTTCCTGACAGTCATACCCTCTCTCTGACCTCATGGTCCCTACAAGGTGAATCTCATGACAGTCGGTTTCCCACTCAGAACCTCCAGAGGCCTCCCAGCTTATCTTCAGTAAACCAACTACTTCACCTGGCACGGCTGAGCTGGCCTCCCTCTCTAACCTCTTCCCTCAGTGAGTAGACTCCTGCCCACACCAGACCTCAGGACTTCTGTGAATTCACCTCCCTAGTGTCTTCTTTCCTTCCTGCCTTCCAAGACTGACTCTCATCCCCCTCTTCCTTCAGAGCAGCCTCCACTCACCGCTCAGCATAAACCCATTCCTGCCCAGCCTGTGTTTCAACCTCAGTCTAGCTATTCCTTCCAAGCCCTTTCCCCAGTGGAGTTATGAACGGACTGTTGGTTAAGTGGTTGGCTGTGGGGTGGGGTGGTACATGTCTTCAGGCATGATGTGACCGTTGCGCTTTGGAACTCACAGCAGCTATGACCTGCACAAGACCTAAGAGAGACTAGACCTGTCAGCAGTGGGTCCTGGAGAGGCGGGGGGCTCACCAAGCTCTGCACATCCCTCATGATTGACAGGCAAATTCGTGGTTTCCAGAGGAGTGAGAGACGTTTTCTTCAGTGGTGTCGCCACTGGTAAGCTGCCCATATTCCTTGAACAACCCCTGTTCTTGTAAGCAATCCTAATTAAACCCATTAGGGCCCAAGTGTGCAAGTGCGCACACACACACTCAAACTGGGACTCTTTCGTAGGAAAAGAAAAATCAGTGAAGGGGTGAGAGACAAGAGGTGGTCACAGGAGGTTAAAATAATCAAAATGCACTATGTATGTCACGAAAATGTCATAATAAAACCGATCTTTTGTATAACTAATATAAACTAATAAAAAATTAGACAAGAAGAGGGTGTGGTTCCGTTTGTGGCTGCAGTGGGGTAAGCTACAAATTGGACTCCTTTCCCCCAAGATGCACAGATGGACTGAAGAGGTTGTACCCTTTACAGTGGGCAGGAAAACATGAACTAGGAGAAAAGAGACCAGGTGAGTGAGTGATGTAGGAAGTGCCTTCTGCTCTCCCAGCACTGGGGAGATGGAGTCAGGATGCCAGATAGGAGGGCTGTGATGCAGGACAGCAGGTCATGGTTGTCAAAGCTAATCACAACAGGAGGGCTTCTTAGAGGAGGCGACAAGTACAGTCTGAGGAAGCACTGGGATCCTGAATGTTGCCAGATGACACAAACTGGAAGCCTTGGAGGCCCAGGCCTGGCCATGGATTCAGTGGAAAGCCCCAGTGTGCCCTGAGCTCTATGGCCTGTATGGGAACCTCATATTTCCTCTCTTCCAACAATTGGAGCAGGCCACATGCCTCTTCCTTCCAAGGGGATATTCTGGTGAGATCAGGCCCTGTAGTTAGGGGCTGAATCATAGGTGATTCGGTACAGTAGGTGTGAGGGCTTCCAGAAAGGAAGACATGACACACCAGAACCCAACGTTCCCATGCGGCTTGGCCAGGGTACAGCAGCATCCCTTCCTCTAGTAGAGTACTGTTTATTTACAACAACAGACATAAACATAGACTCCTCCCTTGTGGGCAGCTACTGTGTGAATGGACAGGTTCTCATCCAGGGCAGGTGCTGCGTCACTGCCCAGAGGAACAATGCCTCCCACATGGGGACTTGGGTGAGGCGGGAGCCCACGTCTGCCGTAGGAAGAAGTCCTTTGGTCTGCAGAGGGACTTTCTGAGGCTGTGATTGCACAGCATGGCTTATGATGGTGAATCACACTTTTGAGTTCACACCCAGCAAGGAGACAGTAACTGGCAGCCATGGTCTTGGCGGTTGAACCAGGGGAACCCCTGCTTCACTGGCCTTCTCTTGGATGTCAACCTGACCCCCAGGATCCCTTGTTCTCTGAAGTATCTTGAATATTTCCTGTGAGACCATACGATGGTTGAAGTGTGGGTCAGCCTTGGTGGCGCTCTGTCCACAGGCATGGTTCCAAGTGAGGAAGCAACATGGGATCCCGACTCAGATGCCTGGCACCTGTCCAGACTCCAACACTACCAGGAAACCTGACCTTGGCCTTTGGCCTTCCTGAGACAACTTCCACAGACGAATACAGAATAACCTCAAGCTTTGCTGGGTCAGGCTCACAAGGAAGGCCTTAGTTCCAAGGGAAGGGTGTGGTCACACAGGAAAAGTTAATAGATGCTGGGTGCCGTATAGCTGGACCCTGCTTCTGTCCCACTTTTGTGTGTGTGTGTGTGTTCATTTGTGTGTGTGTATGCACGTGTAGAGGCCAGAGGCCAACCTCAGGTGTCAGTTCTCTGGTGATGCACAGCATGGGTTCCTTCTCTCTTTTTGTTTACTTGATTTATGTGCATAAGAGTATGTATGCAGAAGTCATAGTGCAACTTGTGAGGGCCATTTTTTCTTTTTCTATTCTGTGGGTTCTGGGGATCCAACTCAGGAAGTCAGGCTTGGCAGCAAGCACCTCCAACTGCTGAGCCACATGCCTGCCTGACCTTTGCTCTTTCAGACAGTGTCTCTCATTTGCCTGAAGCTTACTGACTCAACTAGACCAGCTGGCCCGTGAGTCCCCAGAATCTACCTTCCCAACACTGGGGTTACAAGAGCTTCCCAACACGCCCAGTCTTATCTTTCAAAAACAAAAATGTGGTTCCTGGGACAGAACTAAGATCCTCAGGCTTATGTCAAGCACTTTATCAACTGAGTCATCTTTCTGAGCAAGTCGCTGGGGCTTTTCTCAATCCCACTTTTCTGGTCTTTCAAAGGCCACCTGTCAACCCAGTAGAACATAACATCAGAACCGAGAATGATATCTTCCTCCATAAATGCTGATTTGAGGCTAAGGCAGAGGTGGGCAGATAATAGCCATCAAGAGGCAACCCCCTGCCATTTAATGTCTCAGGCTGGGAGACTGGATCATAGACACTCCATCAATGCCACTTCCTAGCATGAATGCCTGTGTATCTCTCCCACACCCACCCTGCCCAGGGTCTTGGAAACTTGTTGGTTGGTGGACCTCAGCCAAGGAGACTCAAGCAGAGGGTGGGAGAGCACTTGCTGTCAGGGCTGGCCTTCTTCAGTGAGGCCACCTCTCATGAGAAATTGAACTGACCTGCTCAGAAGCCACACAGAGGTTCCCAGCCTCTGTCTGAAGCCAGGCAGGAGGCCACTGAGGACCCTCAGCCCAGCACAGATTCTGCCTGACTGAAAGCTAAGCCCTGGCTGGAGAGTCATAAGCAAATGAATGGCATTAAGCCATTCAGCTCAGGGTAGTTTGATAGCTGGCAATAGGTAACAGATCCAGCAGAGTTCCTTTTCTGCTGCTCAAGATTGCAGGACAGAATGCAAACTCCAGAATCTTTTGGTCTTCCTACCCCTATGTCCACCAATTCCATGAAATTAAGTTATATCAGTCTTGGGGAATACAGACAGACTTGAGGGAGTACAGCATGGTGCCTGGTATTCTAGAAGTCCCAAAAGAAAGTGTCGGGAGATGGCTCACTGTGCTCACTGGCTTACACAGTGCTGGTGCCTGCAGCTGCAGTCCCAGTGCAGGGGAGCAAAGCTAGGAAGGTGGCAGGAGCTCACTAACCAACTATGGCTGATTCAACGATTCGGGTTCAGTAAGATCATGTCTCAACCAAAGTGCATAGAGAGTGATTGAGCTCAACCTCTGTCCTACATGCATGCGCGCGCTCATGCACGCGCAGACACACACACACACACACACACACACACACACACACACACACTTATACATACACCAGAAGGCAGGGCCTACAAGCAGGCAAAGGCAGAAAGAAGCCTTAGAAGAATCAGCAAGAAGGTTTTCTCTGTAAAGAAAAGTAGTCATGGGGTTCAAGAATTCTGGGGATGTCAAGACCTAGCTCCAGCCTTGGCTGTAATTGTACCTGTGAATCATTTGCTTACTCTGGCAAGTCTTAGTTTCCACACCTGCAAATGAGGTGCCCTCCTAACAAGGTGACTATGAAAGTGAAAAGAGACAGTCATTGTTAAGTACCCTCCTTAAAGCCAGAAAGTGCACAAGCAACCTGTAGGCTCTGCACAGCAGGCTCTCAGAGGGGCCTCATAGACTCCAGGCATTCGGACCAAGTTGGGTGACAGCGAGAACAGCCTTCATTTGGAGGAATCCTTGGAGAGGGGGAGGGGAGGTCTTGCACTGGGGCCTGCTTTCTGTCCATCTGTCCAGAGGGCCTGGTTCAAAGGTAGCTGCATCCCCTATGAGGTGTTGCTGATGCCAGGACCCTTGACTCTGTCAGCAAGATCCCAAGGCTGTCCCCTCTCCACCTTTGATGGCTGACCTACAGTCATGAGGTCAGTCACACACATCAAAAAGGCATGCTTCCCATGGGGTAGCTCGCCTAAGGGCCTCTGTCAGATGGATTCAGGCCCAGGTCTGAAAGGGAAGCAGGAGCCTGGATCTCCTGAATCCAGACTTTGCTTCCAGTACCCTGTTGCCTTTTATGGTCCAGGAGCCCCCCACCACGTTTCGTGGGGGCTTCCTTGCCAGTCCACACTCCTCATTTATCTGGTCGTTGGATTCATATTCTGTGCTGTAACTAACTTCTGCAAAATGAATGGCTTTTAAAAAATGAAAATCTGAGATGGATGAATTGAGTTACTGAATTGAATAAATTACACACACACACACACACACACACAGAGAGAGAGAGAGAGAGAGAGATGCTAGAACCCTAAGGGTGGGGACATGAGAGTGTGACCTCATGTAGCCAGCTGATCTTTGTAGACATAATCAAATAAAGATGAGCAGATCTTCTGGAAACAGGAACTCTAGGCCAACAGGACCTCTGTCCTTAAAGAAGATGCTCAGCCATGGGAGAAGAACATTATGTGATCGTATGGGCAGAGATCGGAGTGCTGTGTCTAAAGCCAAAGAATGACCAGAATTGGCATGCACCAACCGTGTGTGTGTGTGTGTGTGTGTGTGTGTGTGTGTATGTGTGTGTGAGACACACACAGAGGTACTCTCATACGTGTAGGTATGTGTTCACATAAGCGTGGAGGTCAGATAACAGCCTCGATTGTCATTCCTCAGGAAATGCCTTTCTACCTTGCTTTTTGAAGTAGTAGCTCCACTGAAGACAGAGCTACTGGGGGCCATGAACCCCTTCTCAGTTCTGGGGTTTCAAGGACTAGTAGCCATGCCCTGCACATTTTGACATGGGTACTGGTCCTCTGAACTCAGATCCCCACACCTGGCTTTTTAAAATGTGCACGACAGGCTTGAAGTTAGGTCCTCATACTCACACAGACAGCAAACACTTCACCTACTTTCTTTGGAGCAAACCAATTCAACATAAAAAGAGTCTACAGTAAAATAGGCTCAGCATTCCTCAGGGAAAAGCTTAATACCCAAACAACAAAGGGCTCATTTGTCTCAAGGACCCTTCTATACATTTCACATACATCATTGAACTAAAATCCTCCCTCTTCTTGCCATTGCTCCTACAGGGGACAGTCATTAAATGTCACCAATGATAGAGTTCTAGAATTTTCAAAAAAGTCCCTTGAAAGGAAACAGAAGGGACAGTTTAGGGGAAGTTCACCTAGGAGGTCAGGGTCACGTTCATATTTGAGGGTAAAGGGCCTCAGGCCTGCTCATTCCTAGCCCTGGCCCCACAACTATGCCAGATGTCTCCAGGAGATGGCCCGTGGTCAGCCTAGAGGCCAGGGAGGACAGATCTGCTGTGCTCCCCCTCGGACAGGGATTTCACACCCAGGAAAATCATTTCCTGGTAAGGAGATTAGAAGGCACGGGCTGCTCTCAGGAACAGGATGGGGCCGGGTAAGGCAGGAGAAGAACAGCGGGAGAGGTCAGGGGCAGGTGGGGGCTCTCGGGAGGAAGTGTCACTGTCAATCAGGGCGCTGACCCATCTAATCCAGCCTCCCGGCTCTCTTGATCCCAGGGACAGATGCCGGGTAAAAAGGTGCAAACACTGAGGGCCTGGTCCTCCCTGCAGGCCGGCAATACGGACTTCTCAGCAGAGAACCTGCTTAATCTTGCCAAGAGCTAAGTTGTCCAAAAGGCTTGTTCCGTGGCTCTCCTATGCTTCCGCTGGGCCTCGTGTATGAGCTGTGGTCCATGACACTGGGGACAGTATGTTTCCTTCAGCCAGCTAAAGTTGTGCTCCTGTTGGGGGCTGAGATGGGACTGGAGGGAAACACCAGAGGGCTTTTTCTTGGCCCTCCATGGGGAGGGCTCTCCCAAACCTCGATCTAGCCGCTAGACCCATTCATTTATTCAATAAGAATTTACTGGAACTCGGGGAATGGGTTAGTCTGCATTTAGTTAAGGTTTCTATTGCTGTAAAAAGCACCATGGCCAAAAGTAACTAGAGGAGAGAAGGATTCATTTCACTTTCTAGCTTTTAAGTTCATCACTGAGGGAAACCAGGGCATGAACTCGGGGCAGGAACCTGGAGCAGAGGCCATGGAGGAGTGCTGCTTACTGGCTTGTTCTCCATGGCTTGCTCAGCCTGATTCCTTATAGAACCTAAGACCACCAGCCCAAGAATGGCTCTGCCCACAGGAAGGGGGGCCCTCCCACCACAAGCATCAACCAAAAAAAGGAAAAAACAAACAAAAAAACCCAAAACCGTACCACACAGGTTTGATCATAGGCCAATCTGCTGGGAGTACTTTATCAACTGAGATTCTATTTTCCAAAATGACTCTAGCTTGTGTCGAACTGACAAAAAATCAGATAAAATCAGTTTGTAAAGTACTTGCTGTCCATGCAAGCATAAGGACTTGATTTCAATACCCCTTCCCCTATGGTGCACATAAAAAGCCAGGTGTGGGGCTAGAGAGATGGCTCAGCAGTTAAGAGTGTTTAGGGCCTTTCCAGATTGCCCAAGTTCAGTTCCCTGCTCCATGTCAGGTGATTTACAACTGCCTGTAACTCCAACTCAAGGGAGTCTTATTCTGTCCTCTGTGGGTACTGCACACACACACACACGTACACGCATGGGGGGGGTGGGTCATGTAAAAACAAAAACAAAAACCAAACAACCAAGCAACAACAAAACCAACAGATGTGGTTGCTTCCTTCCTATCCCAGGGCTGTGGAGTTGGAGACAGGAGGATGCATGAGACTCACTGGCCATCCAGAGAAACTGAATTGGTCAGCTCCAGGGTTAGTGAGAGAACCTGGCTCAAATAACAAGGTGGAAAGCAACTGAAGAAGACACTCAAGATTGATCTCCAGCCTCTGCACTTGGTACAACTGTGCTCATATGAATGAGGATGTACACATACATGCACACACACACACACACACACACACACACTCAAATAGTGATGATGATGAACAAATGCTTACTGATCCAAGGTGAGCCAGGTTCAGATGAGTTTACAGCCTTAAGAGATGAAGTAGATAGCTGCTTCCAATGACACTACCATCCTTCCATGTGTCCGTCTGTCCATCCATTATAGATCAGTGTCCCCAAGCTGACTACGCACTAATTTTGAGAGAAATGCTATTGGGTTTCCCCCGTATTCTTCCCTGGACTTTTAGGACAATGAACATACAATATTAAATTTATATCTCTTCCATGAAGGTCTCTTCAATGAAAACTCTACAAAAACAACTTATTCAATTTACTCACTGAAAGAACTGCTCAGAACTCTTCTGATGATTGTAATGATGATGGTGGTGGTGGTGGAGGAGGGGGGGGAAGAGGAGGGGGAGGAGGAGGAGAAGGAGGAGGAGGGAGAAGAGGAGGACGAGGAGGGGAGGAGGAGGAGGAGGGAGAGAAGGAGGAGGAGGATGAGGAGGGGGAGGAGGAGGAGGGGGAGAAGGAGGAGAAGGAGAAGGGGGAAGAGGAGGAGGAGGAGGGGGAAGAGGAGGACGAGGAGGGGAGGAGGAGGAGGAGGAGGGAGAGGAGGAGGAGAAGGAGAAGGGGGAAGAGGAGGAGGAGGAGGGGGAAAAGGAGGACGAGGAGGGGAGGAGGAGGAGGGAGAGAAGGAGGAGGAGGACGAGGAGGGGAGGAGGAGGAGGGAGAGGAGGAGGAGGACGAGGAGGGGGAGGAGGAGGGGGGGAAGGAGGAGGAGGAGGAGGAAGAGGAGGGAGAAAGTGGCCCACAGGTCTTGAGCAATGAGGTCTCCTTCTCTAAGGAGGACATTAGCAACACAGATGGTCCCTGTAATGATCAATGTTGTCACTTCAACAGGATCTAGATTATCTGAGAGACGGATCTCTGGACTTGTCTATGAGGGAGTTTGTAGTCTGGGTTAACTAAGGTGGGAAGACTCACCTTGAATTTAAGAGGCACTACCCCCTGGGCTGGGGTCCTGACAGTAGCAAGGAGAAATCGAGCTGAGCCAGCGTCCGTCTCTGCTTCCTGACTGTGGACATGATGTGAACAGCTGCCTCATTCTCCTGACACCATTACTTTCCACCATGGTGAACAGTGCCTTTGACCTGGGTGGGAAAATAAACCTTGTCATAAGCTGCTTTTGTCGCAGCTTTGAGAAAAGTACCTAGTACAGTTGGTAACTTACAACGGTGTGAGGTATGATTTTCTGCCTTACCAAAGTCAAGCACATTCTGTAGGAAGCAGAGTTTGAAGTTTGGTTTTCCTTGGGCTAGCACTGTGCTCTCTGATCTAGCGGTACTGGCTACAGCAGGAAACCAAAGTTCCCTCAGAGGAACATATGAAGTCATGCTAGGTGGCTGGGCCAGGAGGTTCAATGGGGTGGCTATACCCATGTTTCTTACTTAGGATATTTTCAGTTTGTGACTCAGTAGGAAGCTGAGGACCATCTATATGGTAATGGATAAAATGAGGCCTGTCCAACCCGTGATGCCTAATGTGACGGGCTGTGGAGATGGGGCTTTTGGAGGTGACTTAGGTGCCCACGGAGAGAACCAGCTATAAAGTCAACGCCTAACTTACAGTGATGGTGAAGAAGTGATCACATTCATATATTCATTAGAAACTCTACCTTGAATTTCAAATGTGACCCACTGAGAAACTTAAAGTGTATGAGATTCGCATGTGTGTGCATGTATTCTGCGTGAGAATGCACATGTACAGGTGTCATTCGGGTACTGTCTGCCTTTCTTTTCTTAGAATCTGCCAAGTAGGCTAGGCTGGCTGCCCAGAAACTCCAAAGATGTGCCCATATCTGCCTCTACAGCACTGGATCTTACAGTACATGCTACCATGCCTAGCTTCTTCATGTGTGCTCTGGGGACTGAATTCAGGACCTCCTACTGGCAAAGTAAACACTTGGCCAATAGCTATCTCCCTAGCCCTGAAGCTATGAGGGGTTTTTGTTTGTTTGTTTGTCTTTATTTGTTTTGTTTTGTTTTTCAAGACGGGGTTCTCTGTGTAACAGTCCTGGCTGTTCTCAAACTTGCTCTGTAGACCAGCCTGTTATTGAACTCGCAGAGACCTCTGCCTCTGCCTACCAAGTGCTGGGATTAAAGATGTGTGCCACCACACTCGTATGTTTTTAGTATATATTCACTCTAGTAGTTCTGTTCCTCTAGAGAACCCTGACTATCACATGGCCCAACACAAAATTGTAAGCTTACTGAAAACAACATGGCAATATTGAATATGAAACAATATGGCAACTTCTAGAATGAGTACATTTGCTGTGGAAGCTAAATAAATGGAACAAAGGTGTGTCTGTCTCTTCTGTTATCTTCTATCCCTATTTTCTGCAAATTTTACTCATTCATGCATGTGAATTGACATAGAATCGTGTAGGAGACCAACCTCCAGGCACACACACGTATGAGAGATTGTCTAAGTTAGGTTAACCTTCAGGCAGGCCTATTGGGAATTATCTAGATTATGTTAATTGAGACAGGAAGATCTGCCCACTGTGGGTGGCTCCATTCCTTGGCCATGATCCTGGTCTGGAGAAAAGAACAGAACAGTGGCCTTCTTCCCGGCTGTGGATGCGATGTGAGCAGCTGTTCTGAGCTCCTGTTACCCCACCTTCCCTGCCTGGTGGACTACACCCTTGAGGGAGTCTCTGCAGGTATGGAAAGCAGAGGTCTATGAAGAGGTGAGAATGAAAGCTTGGTTCAGAATAACTTTGTCAACCTAGACCAAACTTTGGGGAGTCTGATGCCGTGCAGTTTATTGTCAGTATATTTAAACCTGACATAATTTGGAAAAAAAAAAATTTCCCGGTGTAATAGAACCCAGTGCACAGGGAAACATATTTACATCAAAGGCTACCTGTGTTAGCCTAAGGAAGGAACTGACCTGATCTTGGTCATACAGATAGTATAGAGCTCTTTTGGACATTAGCCATTTCTGCTCCTGGTATTGTGAGCTAGGGGGAGCCTCTGGCTATACAGATAATATAATGGTCAATTAGACTATTAGGCATTGCAGGTTCTGGTTGACTCGGTCTGGTCCAACAGATAACAGATTCAGGCTATTGATAACCAACAATCCCCAGCTTCTGGATGGAAGAACAGGTTTTACATCTTTTCCATTGAAAAGACAATCCTAAGCGCTTAACATTCCTGGTTTCCCTGGTGATCTGTTGCCTCAAGGATCTTTGTACTGTCAACACTGTCCCTTAAGTTGTTTTTGTCACAGAATCTTGTCACAGCCACAGGAGAAGGAACTAAAACATGACCACCATTCATGCAGCCCTCGGCCCACATTAGCTCCCTCTGCATTTGCTCCAGTCTGTTGTCCCCAAGGTGCTCACAGCAGACGACTTCCAAGCAGCTGCAGCTCAGACAACCAGAATCATGCTGATGGGACTTGGAGATCCTATGAGGGGGGCCCCCACCCCATCAGGAGTTAGAGTACTACCTAGAAGTGGTGGCAACTGGTGTGGCCCCATAAAAAGCAGCAAGACTTACTGGGGTCAAGTGGTCATGAAGACTATCCCAGTCAGAGAGGAAAGACTGGCCAAAGAGAAGCAAGGTACATCTCTGTTCTTTGAAAAAGTGAGAATGAAGACTTGGTTCAGATTCACTTTGTCAGCCTGGACCAAACTTCGGGGAGTCTGATGCCAGGAAGTTTATTATCATATATTTAAACACGGCATAATTTAGAAAGAAAAAAGTTTCCTGGTATAGTATAACCTAGTGCAGAAGCATGCCAGCCCACAGATATCGGTAATGAGATCAGAGTAGTGGTTAGCACAAAGTACTGTGGCAGAAGCGTGAGCCTGGAGATGACCCTCAACTGGCTGAACACATTAAGGTTTGGGGCTTGAGCTGGCTCCTTGTCTGGCCAGGAAAATGTGGGGAGGAATAAGACTTGGTCTGTGTGAAGTGGGCATTGGGTTCCAGCATGTCTGAGGCGAGGTAACCAGAGATCAGATACTTTGGCCTGGTCAGGGCCTTGTGACCATTGTCCTGTGCAGGAGAGAGGCTGTTCAAGCTCCAAGGCAGAGACGGCTTGGGTGTGGCACCCAGACCTGAGAACACCTCCTTCCTCTCTCTGTTCTGCTGAACATTTTGACCCAGGATAGGGCCTCCTTAGGATTCAGTCTCCCCATCTGTGAACTAAAGATGTGTCCACTTTCACTGCACCCTACAGCATATATTCCTCAAAGTAGGACTCCACCTCCCTCAGAGCTATAGGTCAGCTAGATAAAAGACTGCAATGCCTACCTTCCCTGCAACATAATGGGCCATAAAACTAACAGCTGGATAATGGGAAATGCCTCGTGAAGCTTTGGGGACTGTGAAGCAGAGCTGCCAAGACAACCCTGGACTGTCTTGGTGGCTTTTCAATTGATAAGACACCATGGCCAAGATAACTATAAAAGGAAGTATTTAAGTTGGAGGTTCACGGTTCTAGAGAGGTTAGTCCATGACCATCATGCCAGGAAGCATGGCAGTAGCCAGGCAGGCACGGTGTTGCAGCAGTAGCTAAGAACTTATGTATGACCCACAGGCATGAGGCAAAGGCAGAGCTAACTGGGAATAGTATTGACTTTTGAAACATCAAAAATCCACTTTCCAATAAGTGACATAACTTCCAGAGTGACACAACTCTTCCAATAAGGCCACACTCAAATGGTTCCACTATTGTGAAAAAAAAAATCCAGATATTTGAGCCTATGGGGGCCATTCTCTCACCCACCTCTGGACTTTTACATGAAAAAGAATTCCAGTTCTTCCTTGCTTGTTGTGCAATATTGTTTTAGCCTTTGGTTACTTGTAGTCAAAATGTAGTTATCTGACCAAGAGCTACATGGTTTACATTTAAATCACCAGTATTGGACAGTAGGAGGCAGGCAGAGCCCAGTTTGTATATGAGCAGTTTGCAAACTTAGTGATTAAATCTCCCACAATTGGCCCTCATTCCTAAAAAAAAAAAAAATACAAATGGGCAGAATGCAGGTGTGTGGGCACCTGTGTGTTTATGCACATTTAGTCTGAATGCTATGTTCATGTGTACATGTGTACATACTAACACACATGCATACTGTAAATATGTGTGTTAATGTTTGAAGAAACTGTGTTCGTATCCACAGTAGGTGCACAGGAGTACGAATCAAACTTCTGACCCCGGGGCTCCCATTGTCTAATGCAATATAGACAGGCTCAGAATGTTTGTCCCCTCCTGCCATGAACATTTCACTTGTCCCAGCCCTTCCCAGCTCATACTAAACCTCTGTTCTGTGACCACTAACCTCAGGCCATGTGTCTGCTTGGTAAAGTGCCTTGACAGTGACAGTGATCAGCATGTGTGGAGGTCATGTTGATACTTCAATTGTCAACGGTGGTCATTATTTATTTGAAGTGAGGCCCATCTCATTGGCTGGGCACCATTTCTATGAGTAAGTCCATGTTGAAGACTTAATAATTTTCGTATGGTAGGGATTGGGAATGAGAAGAACTGAAATTACTTGTGGTGGCCAGGAGGAGGGTGGTCCCGTGTGGGCTACAGGCGTCAAAGTGGGGCTAGCAGACACGAAAAGGATGGCCAAGGAGCACTGGCTACTCCAGCTTCTCGGTCCAGACAAATGACCTCCTAGGATACCAGGAGAGTTTGCAGATGTGAGCTCAGACTCTGGGGATCCTGGAGGTTGGCTACCTATCCAAATATGTCATTCCCTGAGCAGGAAACAAATGCATTTTTAGCCACTACAGCTGGTAGGAGGTAGCATGGTACTGGGGGGAGAGAGCAGGGTTGGAATTAAAAGGATCTGGGAGAGGGCCACTGAGATGGCTTAGCATGTAAAGGTGCTTGCTACCAATCCTGATGACCCAAGTTCAATCCCCAGGACCCACAGATGGAAGGAAAGAAGCAACATCTGCAAGTTTTCCTCTGACCTGCAAATGCCATGGCACAAGTGTAACCCAACACATATAAAACACACACACACACACACACACACACACACACACACACACGTAAAGCAGAAGGAAAGAGAAAGAAAACTGGGAGAACATTGTTGTGGTGTGAGAGTCTGACTTGGCTTTTCCTCCTCTGTAAAATAAGGCTGTCCCCCAGGCTGGACCTCAGGTGAGCAATGAAAACTACTTTCTATGATAGTCAAAGAAAAAACTTTGTTTCCTCCTTCCTTCCAAAGCAGAAGGTCTCTGCTGAAACCTGGAGGAGAATTTGGAAGGAGAGTTAAGATGGCTCAAAAGTGCCCATCACAAAAGCAAGCGACTTAAATTTGGAGCCACAGTACCCATGTAAAAAGCCAGGCATGTGTCTATAACATCAGTCTTGGGGCACAGAGGCAGGAGGACACCCAGACTTCACTGGCCAGCTAGTCGTGTCAAATCTGTGAACTCCTGGTTCAGTGAGACCCTGACTCAATAAAAGGGGGGAGGGTAGAGAATGTAGGGGAAGGTAGCTGGTGTCGGGGCTAAGGAGATTGACCACTGGGTAAGAAAGGTTGCTTTGAAAGCAGGAGGACCTGAGTTTTAACTCCAGCACTAGGTAAAAGCCAAGCACAGCCTGGCTGTGCTGTGTGTTGCCTGGAACAGACAGGCTGATCTTGAGAACTCTCTGGCCAGTAAGCCTAGAGGATTGGTGAGCTTCAGCCTCAGTGAGATAGTCTGTCTCAAAAGTAATGCAGAGAGTGATAGAGGAAAACACACAACACATCCCTCTGGCTTCCACCAGCACATGTGCAAGTATGCACACACACACACAGGCATACACATGGCACATACACATGCACACTCTCACATGCTTTCATGTACACTCACAAACACACACTTTCTCACATCCTCTCACATGCATTCACACACACATTCACACACATGCTTGCACACACACACACACACACACACACAGAGAAAGAGAGAGAGAGAGAGAGAGAGAGAGAGAATTTGGAAGAATCTGTGTCTTCCGAAAGCAGACCATAAGTTCATCTCTTCCTTTCGCTGGAGACCTAGGAGATTTCAAGGTCAGAGGAAGCAGCTCACAGAGAGAAGTCAATTTTGAACTAGTGTTTGCCAAAGTCTTTCCTTGTCAGAGGTGCCAGGCTCACTGATTCCACCCACTTGGGCCATTCCCAGGCTCCATTGGGTTTGTGGAGGAAGTTAGGAAGCTCAGAGGGAGTGATAACAGGTCACCGGACTTTGAATTGGTTAGGTAACTGTATTCAAAGAGAAATGACTGCTGGCCCATTTCAACCTGGCGGAGGTCTCCCACAGAGGGACATGACCGATGTCATAGGAACTGCTCCAAACGCATTTAGGGAAGACTCGGAAAGTGAGCTTATGGACTAGGTGACAGAAGGAACAGGTAAGCAGGGAGTGGAAGCTGCGGGGCTTTGTAGACTGGGCATGTAACTCAGTTGGTAGAGAGCTTGTCTAGCAGCCATGAAGACCTGGGCGCCTAGGTCATCTGCATAGGAAGATTCAGAGGTACTCACCTAAGATTCTAGCACTTGGGAGGGAGAGGCAAGAAGATCAGAAGATCCTGGTGATCAATCTCAAAAACTGTCTTGTAGGGTTCCCGTTGCTGTGAAGAAACACCATGACCAAGGCAACTCTTATAAAAAGAGCAACATGTAATTGGGGCTGGCTTACAGGCTCTGAGGTTCAGTCCATCATCATCATCAAGGCAAGAAGTATGGCAGCGTCCAAGTAGACATGGCATCCAAGAAAAGAGACTGTCCTGCAAGCAGCTAGGAGGAGAGTCTCAAAGCCCACCCCCACAGTGACACACTTCCTCCAACAAGGCCACGCCTCCAACAGTGCCACTCCCTGTGGGCCAAGCCTATTCAAACCACCACCACCACCACAACAAAAAATAGATAAACATGAGAACTCCCTAAAAGAAAATACCATTATAATAAACTTTTTTAAAAATGTACTTTTAGAGCCAGAGTGACAGCCCAAAATAGCCTTTCTTGTTCTTGCAGAGGATCTAAATTTGGTTCCCAGTACTCACATTGACCAGCTCACAACTGCCTAAAACTCCAGCGTCAGGGGGTCTGATACCCTCCTCTGGCCTTCACAGGCACCAGAATGCACATGTGCATTTTGGTGGTTTAAATGTGCTTAGTCCAGGGTGTGGCACTATTAGGAGGTGTGGCCTCATTGGAGGAGGTGTGTCCCTGTGGGATGGGCTTTGAGACCCTCATCCTAGCTGCCTAAGGGTCAGTCTTCTGCTGGCTGCCTTCTGATCAAGTTGCAGGACTCTCAGCTCCTCTAGTTCCATGCCTGCCTGGATGCTGCCATGCTTCCTGCCATGATGATAATTGACTGAACCTCAGAACCTGTAAGCCAGCCCCAATTAAATGTTGTCCTTTATAAGAATTCCCTTGGTCATGGTGTCTGTTCACAGCAATGGAAACCCTAACTAAGACATGCATATATAACACAACACACACAAACATACACACTCACTCACACACACAATAATAATAATAATAATAATAATAATAATAATAATAATAGTAATAGTAGCAGTAATAAAGTAAATATTTAAAAAAAAAAAAACTATTTTGCCTAAGCTTCACCTGAAACCCAGGAGAAAGAACCTGGGCCTTAAATAGACCAAGTGCCTCACCTGTAGTCACCAATTGAGAGTTTCTGAACCAGAACTTGAACTAAAGCTCCACAAAGTGAGCCCCAGAATTCACACGAACACCCAGCTTCTATGGTGCTCCCCAAACTCTCCAGAGTCGGGAGAGATTGACCAAGCAAGTACTTTCTTGGGCTTTAAGCATCCTTTATTCGTCCCCAAAGCAGTCACAGCTAGCACATGTGCAGAATAGCCTCATCTGTTGATACAGAGGGAATGAAACCATCAAGGGGGATGTCCCTAGAACATGGGATTGGGAGGATGCTGAGGAAAGCCAATAACTTAAAAATACGCAAGAAAGGGGTTGGTAAGATGGATTAGTCAGTAAAGCGCTTGTACACAAGCACAGGGACCTGAACTCAACACCCCAAACCCAGTAAATACACAGGCAAAGCCTCTCCAAGCACTGGAAAGGCAAGAACAGGATAATCCCAAGGGACTAAGGGAGACACTGATCTCTGACCTCCCCAGTCACATACATGCACATGGCCTCCCCAGGACACCCATGCGCACGAAATCACACACAGAAACACATGCAAAAATTCACAAGAAAGTGAATTAGATAACTTTAGGAAATAAGAACACAGCAAAAGCGTTTCTTAACTGCAAGGCACTGTTGACAGCTCTGCATGTACTTCCTAATTTAATCCTTCCAGATCCTCTAAGGGGAGGGTCATCATTATCCTACTTCACAGAGAGCTTTAGGGTCGCTGTCATGTGGCTTGCAGAGTGTCGGTTCACTTCTAGAGCTGAAGGACACCTTGCCCAGTTAGGTGAGCAGTGTGTACCAGCTAACTTTCTCACTGCTATGACAACGAAGTATCTTATAAGGATGGTTTGGAGGGTAAAGGCACCTCCTGCCAAGGCTGACAGCCTGAGTTCCATCTCAGGATCCACGTGGTGGCAGGCGACAACTGACTCCAGTGAGTTCTTCTCTGACTGTGGCATGCGTGAGTATACACTGTCACACTAATAATAAACACTAGCATTTTTTTCTCTTAGACATAAGCAGCTTACGGAAGGTTTCACTGTGACTTGAAGTTTAGAGATTCAGCCCATCATGGCGGAAAAGATGACAACAGAGCGTGAATGGGACTGGTCCCACCGAACCCAGTCAGGAAGCAGAGGGAGATGAATGCTGGTGCGACTCAGCTTGCTTGCTTCTCCTTTTTATGCAGTTTAGGACCCCATATCATGAGATGACGCTCCCTGCAGTTAGGGAGCGTTTTTCCTTCCTCTGTTAAACGTTTCTGGAAACACTCTCAAAGACACACGTGGTGTGTTTCCATGTTGACTCCAAATCCAATTCAGTTGACAATGAAAATTAACCATCGCAGGAGATCACAGAATGTCACCCTCATGGATAGCGACAGTAAACCTGAAGGACATGGGCAAACAGCTGGGAGTGACCAGAAGAATGACAGCTCTGCCTGCAGGATGCCTCACTTTGTAGCAGCAAATGCATAGTGCTATGATCCTTGGGGTGACAGTGATTACCACTGAAGCCTGAGAGAAAAGAGGGGCAGATCTGGAAGGATGTGATGGCTAGCTTTATGTGTCAACTTGACACAAGCTAGAGTCATCTGGGAAGAGGAAACCTCAATTGAGAAAATGCCACACCAGGTTGGCTTGTGAGGCATTTTCTTGATCGCTATGGAAGGGCCTGCTTACTTTGTACAGTACCACCCCTGTGTGGTGGTCCAGAATGCTGTAAAATGGCAAGCCACAGGGAGCAAGCCAGTAAGCAGCGCCCCTCTGTGGCCTATGATCAGTTTCTGCCTCCAGGCTCCTGCTCTAAGTTCCTGACTTGACTTCCCTGATAATGAATGACAAGCTGTAAGATGACTTGGCATTTTATCACAGCATTAGAAACCTGACCCGAAACAGAGGGCTTTCTGAAGGGGTCACCATCGGAATGAATAGGACCAGAAGCCAGGAGAACTGGCTAGCAGCTGCAGAAAGCATGGCTCAAGGGTTTGTGTCCTACCCCAGCACAGGCAGGCAGTGATGGCAGGAGTAGAGACAGGCACAGTCTAGTGGGTCACAGGGTCTCACAGCTGTCCTGCACTACTTATGGTGACTCCTCCATCCATGAAAATGAGAGCTGTGTTGTCGTTTTGGAAATGTGCCTTCCGTTGGGATACCTTGTGCCATCAAACAAGACATTTCAGTTTCCTGTTTTTCCAGAAGGAAAGGAAGAATGCTTGGCAGGCTCTTTATTAGAGAGTTAACTTTTTAAATTACTGTGTGTGTGTGTGTGTGTGTGTGTGTGTGTGTGGTCTATGTGCATTCATGCAAAGGCCAGAGAACTTCTTTCAGAAGTCAGTTCTATCCATCCACCCTGTGAGACCCTGGGATCAAACTCATGTTGTCAGGCTTGAACACAGGATTGTGCACGGGTTTATGCCAGAAGCATTCTTACCTACTGAGCCATCTTGTGTATCCCCATGTGGCTTCTTTAGCACCAGTGTCAACAGACATGAAGAGACTTTAAACTCGTGTCTCCTATATGAGGGGTGGAAGTTCTGAAGACATCGAGAATTCTCCATCTGGACTGGGGATGGAGCTTAATTTGTGGAGTACTTGTCTAGCACGCCTGAGGTTTTGGGTTTGATACTTGGCCTTGTTTAAATCAGGCCTCTAATCCCAGTATTAGGAGGTGAAGACAGGAGAATCAGAAGTTCAAGATCACTCACAACACAAAGAGAATCTGAGGCTCAGGTTCATAAGACCCTGTCTTTAAATTAAATAATTAATAAGTAAAAAAAGAAAAGAAAAGAAAAGAAAAACAATTGACTAATTCTCAGCGTTTGGAAATTTACCACAGAGCTGTCACCACCAGGGCAGCCGGGTGATGGCTACCAAGGACCTCACTGTACTGTTTTTGCAACTGTGTGTGAGTCTGTAATTATTTCGAAATAAATAAAAAAAAAAAGAAAGAAAGAAAAAACAAACATGTTCTGGAATCACACGGAGCCAGTTCAAACATCACATCTGACAGAAAAACAAGCTTTCATAATGGGAGCTCATCATGGAAGCAGCTGTTTCTCATTTCACAACTTAAAAAAAAAAATTGCTTGTAGGGCCACGGCTGGAGCTCAGCTGACGCTGTTTGCCTAGCACGCAGAAAGCCCTAGTTCGATTCCCAACATGGCATAAACCAGATGTGGTGAGGGCACACCTGTTATGCCAGCACGGGGCAGAGAGAGGCAGAAGGATCACAAGTTCCAAGCCAGCCTGGGCTACATGAGCCCCTGTCTCAAATTAAAGAAGAGGTCAGTGGGAGGGGTCAGTGGGTTAAGGCACTTGTCACTAAGTCTGGCAGTCTGGATTTGAGCCCCAGGACCTGTGTGAAGGAAGAAGAAAACTGATGAGTGGATGCCTGTGATTGGCAGATGGCTGCCACTTGGGTTGTATGACACACACACATCCACCCACCCACCCACCCTCTTCCACAAACACATAAACGCAAAAAAGCAATTGTGTAAACCCATTTGCTTTCATGCTGTGATATTGCTACTGCTCTCCAGAGTCCGGAATGCCTTCTTTTTACTCCAAAGTATTAAAAATTTCCTGTGTGATTTACGGCCTGGCCAAAGCTGGGAGCTCTGGTGGGTGAACAAGGCTGTAGGGGAGGCTGGGCTCCAGAAGAGAGTTGGGGCTCACACAGTTAGAAGCTGTAGCTTGGGACAGACTTTTCTGAATGGGTTTCATTTATATTTTTATTACATTTTAATTAAGTGTGTGTGTGTGTGTGTGTGTGTGTGTGTGTGTGTGTTGTGTGACCATGGCTTACATACAGGTTCTCTTCCTCGCCATGTGGACCCTGAAGATTGAACTCAGATAATCAGATACATGATCAAATTCCATTACCTGCTCAGTCACCTCACTATCCCCTGATGCTTTTCTGAACAGGGGAGACTCCTGGCCTAAAGATAGGGCTCTGCCAAGACAGCGTGCCCTTCCTGAGCTGAAGAGCTCACCTGTTATCTTCTTCTCCTTCCCAGTATTCTAGAAGGCAGAACCCAGGTCATGCCTACCTGCAGACGACCATCCCTCTCATCTCTCTGGCACCTCTACACTAACCACTGGGCTGCCAGCAAGTTGCTACAAGCTGAGTCTTCCTGAGAAGCAGGGCCACATGGTGCTAATAACTCCTGTGGCACCTCTGCAGACCCATGCCTGGTCCTCTGGTAAGCTCAGGATACCCATGGGCCCTGGCCAGTACTCTTGCAAAGCTGGCCTGCGTGTTCAGTGGGCAGCAGGAGCATGTCTGTCTGATGAATCCCAGGGCTTCACCCAAGCCTGGGTCTGAATGGAAACATTATCACAATTTAATTACCTTTCACAAACGCAGCCTGGGAAACCCCACTCCTTGGCCAGAATGCCAACTTCAAATGGAGCCAGGGTGAGCGGAAGCTGTGCTCCCCCAAGGATGAGGGGAAGCTGTGCTCCCCCAGGGGTCAGGGGACAGCCTTGAGGAGCTGCACACCCTTTAATGAAGCTTCCTAGTGACCTCAGGTCCCTCAGCACTCATGGAGCCCGTGAAGATTCTTCTCCAGCCATACACACCACAAACTCTAGAGCCAGGCAGGCACATGGGGTTTTGTTTGGAAAGTCCTGAGGGGTTTCCCCCTCCTTTCTTTCTTTCTTTTCCCCCTTTTCTGTCTTTTTTTCTTTTTCTTCTTCTGTGTGTGTGTTAATAAAACGGGTGATAGAGCCCTGCCAGGAACCATTGTCTTCCCAAGTCTAAAGTGTTCGAAATTAATTTATCCGCCTAGGATGGTGTATAAATTTCTCATTACGAGTGTCAGTGATGAACAAGAAACCATTCCAAGAAATGTCTCGGGCCCTTGCCAAGCCCCGGGCCCTGGGTCCCTCGCAGAGCCGGTGCCCGCGACAATGGGCTTCACACAGTCAGGAGTGTTAACTATGCATGCTTTCGCGTTGCCCGGGCTCAGCCAAATGTCCTGTGAGAACGACACGTCCACACCCGGTTTATTATTCTACACAGATGCTGGCTTGTTGTGTGTCTCCAGCTTGCGGAGCACAATGCAGGGTGTTGCGGGGGAAGTTGTGGTTGTGGTGGGTGTGTGCCGTTTAATATATACGCCTCTCCCCCACTCCTACTTTGGGTGGACACACCCACTTCCATCCCCCGAAAGGTTGGGACAAGGGGACTTGAGGGGACAATCCTGGGAGAGCCCTGGAAGAGTACGCTAGGGTGGGGGAGGAGTTACAGGAATCAATGAATTGAGTCTCTTTGAGGTGTGCTGGGCTATGGGGGTGAGAGGACAGGGAATGGAAGCAAGAGAGAATCGAGAAGAGGAGGGGGAGGTTAGGTCTTGGGATGGGAAGATGGCATACGCAGCTCTCCTCTCTGAAGCCGGCTGTCAGCTACCAGGAGCAGGTGGCAGGTGGAGGTAGCAGGCCATGCTTCTGTAGTCTCCAAGTCCCAGGCCCTGGCTCCACCTCCAAGGTTGTCCCCAGGAGCCTGGCCTTGGAGAAAGGAGCCTCCAGGGACTTCTTGCTGTGTGTCTACGTCCAATTCCTACACACAACCTGCAACCTGACACGGGAAAAGTTGGATGGCATAGCAAGCTGAGATGGACCAATAGTGGTCTTTCCTCCTTCTCCAGCAGTTGGTGGCAGTCTCTCACTCCGCAAATTGCGCCACCCAGTGGCCCCGGGGCAAGGCGCTGCACCTTTCTGCCTGCTCAGGTCAGCTCTGTCTTTGCCCTAAGCATCATGCCTGAAGCTCAGGACAAGTCTCTTGCCTAACACACAAGGTCTTCAGGAGCTCTGTTAGTGTCTGCAGATCCTGGCCAATCAGTAGTGGGTAGTTTTACCAAAGCCACTGGAATGGGGATAAATTTTAGACCTTGAGAGGAAGGCAGGAAGGCTAGCCAAGGAGCCAGGGAACCTCATTTGAGTCTTTGTCAGCATTCCTGTTTCACCCAGACCCACTGTGAATACAAAGTTCTGAGTCCAGGGTCCCTCACACCCCCAAGTGATGGTCTTTAGGATGAGAGGTGGCCATAGACGCTGTCAGCAGGGGTCTCTAGTTCAAGGAGGTTGGGGTGACTCCAAGGGGCTGGGTACCAAGACCAGCCACCAGAAGAAGTCTGTGGGTAATGCAGATCGCAACATCTCTAAGCCTTGAAAGAGCACACAGAGGCCGCTTCCTCAGGGTCTCTTGGCCAGAGGGCTGGGCATGCTCAGACCAACAGGCCACTTTGCAGAAGCACCAGGCTTGGCAAGCAAGCTCATGCCTGGTCTCTGTGCCTGGCCATTGAGGGCAGGGCCTCTGCAGTGTGGCTGATTGGGATGCCTGGCAAGTCACCGGCCCCGGGCGGTGGGCCAGCCTGCAGCCCTGCGGAGGTGGCCTCATTAAAGGACTCATGGTCCAGTGGGCAGGGCATCAGACTGGACATCTGGAGGTTTGGGGCCTGGTCCAGCTTGCTGCTGCTTTGCTGGGTGACCTTAAGCAGCTTACTCGGTCTCTCAGTGCTCCACCTGCCGCCTGCCTTCTCCCTGTCTGGCAAGGTTTCCTGGGGGGTGGGGGGGTTGTTAATGGTGTAGATCACAGAAACCCAGATGCTCCAGGGTCTCACTCTTGGCCATTCCTGTCATGCCAGGGCTGGGTGGGGTCATCTGGAGTCTTCCTGATGAAAGTATCTTAAGAGCTTCCCAGACACCACTGCCTAGGTCTGCAACAAAGTGACATAAGGACCCTGGAAGGAGGCTGTGGCATCATCTAACAGGGAAGGTTGTGAGGCTATATCCATGAAATTCTTTTACTGCAGAGGGAGAATTGGTCCAGGATCCAGCATCATGAAGGTGCTGGGCTAGAGATCTGAGCATCGGGCCTCCAGAATCTTCTATTTCTCTGTTAGGCTATCCCCCCTCCCCAGCCTCCCTTTCTAGACCAAGTGAATGTGGGTATGCTTGTGGAACCCTGCTAATCCCTACAATGAGGAATGGGGGAGACAGCTCCTGGGCTCAAGCATGAACCCTAGAGTTTTGATTCCTAGTACCCGTGTGGAACCTGGGTGTGGCTACACGTGCTTGTTACCCCTGCACTGGAGTTGGGGATGCTGAAGTAGGGGGCTGGCCGGTGCTTGCTGATAGCCAAGCCAGACGTGTCAAAACTTAAATGAAGCAAAAATCAAAACAAGCAAGCAGTCAAAAAACCCACGAGGGTCCAAGCTTATTGTGGGACCATGTCTCAGATGAATAATTAGAGAATGCTAGACAAAACCAGGGCATTCTTCTCTTGCTTCTACAATGCACACACACACACACACACACACACACGCACACACGGCCCTACAATGACGGGATCTTTGGTGACTTTCTCTCTTGTAGGGAATCAGGCACCTCCTCTGGTATCTGGACCCCTCTCTGCAGCCCACGCAGAGAGCCTTCTGTTCACCGTGCACTGAAGTTTACATACCAGCAGTTGATCTCAAGACCACCTGCATTTACACAGGATACCAGGCCTGCTCATGTTGGTCCTGCTGCCTGGACAGCCTCCCCACCTTGTCTACAGGGTGGATTGATCACCCTTCGTAGCTGTAGCTATACACCCTCCCTACCTGGTTCCTGCTCTAAACTGTTCCCAGGGACAGAGCCTGGCTCCTTCCTCTTTGACCCTGAAGCATCCTCTTATGAGAACACCACAAATCGTACTTATCCTCCAGCATAGTGGGATTCCGGGAAAGACCTAGTAGATGCTCTGTAGACACTGAGAAAATGCCCAAGAGGTCAAAAGAAGCACCCTGGCCCCTCTGGTTTCTGTTATCTCCTTGAACTAAGTCAATAGATGCTCTCAGGCTTCTCCCATTGCTCTAAGGCTTTCTGTGATGGTTAATACTGTCCACTTGACAGGATCTAGAACCATCTAAGAGACAAGACCCTAGGCCTGTCTGCAATCAAGTTTCTAGGTGGAAGTAGAAGACCCATCCTACTGTAGGCAGCACAATCCCTTGGTTGGGAGCCCTAAACTGCATAAAGGGAGAAAGTGAGCTGAACCCTAGCACCCATCTGTCTTAGATTCCTGACTGTGGATGCCATGTGAGCAGCTGCCTTGGGCTCCTGCAGCGTGCCTTCCCCACCATTACAGACTGAACCAAATGGAACCAAAGCAAAGTCTTCCTCTCTTTGGTTGCTTTTATAAGGCATTTTGTCACAGCAATGAGAAAAGAAGCTAATGCAACATCACACTCCAGCATTGCATGTCTAATCTGGGTCCATCAATCTTAAGCTCCTGTCTCATATGTGTGTGATTGTACATGTGTGGTCAGAGGTCAATGCCAAGTGTCTTCTCAGCTTCTCTCCTATAGCTACTCTATCTATCTATCTATCTTCTATCTGCCTGTCTATTATCTATCTATCTATCTATCTATCTATCTATCTATCTATTTTTGAGGCAGGGTCTCTCACTGAACCTGGAGCTCACTGACTGGTTGAGGCTGGTTGGCCAGTGGTCTCCAGGGATATAGATTTCTCTGCCTCTCCAGGGCTTGTGTTATATATAGATATATACTACCATTCCTCACGCCTGGCTTTTAAGTGGATGCTGGGAATCTGAACTCAGCTTCTTGTGCTTTTATGGCAAGCTCTTTATGGACTGAACCATCTCCCCAGTGCCAGCTCCTCTTCTCCACTAAATACCAAGACAATAGTAATTAAAGTTATAACTGTAATATTTCCTGCTTCCGGTAACCTTACTTTCTTTTTAGGCTCACAATACATTTATTTCTGCAAACAACCTTATGGCTCACACATAGCTAAGGAAACCAAGGCTCAGAGAGATTAAGTGGCTTGCCTGGGGTCACACAACTGGTAGAAGTGGAGCTGGGAGCCAAGTCCAGAGCTGTAAAGCACGAAGCTCAAGCTCCCACCCCCACCAACATCTGCTCTCTCCTCCGGAGCCTGCCAAGGCCGCTCACAGGCATGGCATCGGCACAGTTGCGAAAGGCCAAGAAAGGATTCCTGGACGACTCTTTTCCCTTGGCAGTGGTATTTTAAGCAGTCTTCGCAGCCTACCCCAAAGTAGGCTCAAGGGTGGGATTCCAGACACCAGGATTATGTAATGTCAACCACTCATAGCCATACCTGTAGCCAAACACCCACAGTGGACGTGCCCAGTTAATCTTTCTCCTACGTCACCATGGCTCAGTTGAACAAGACACATTTTATATTGATGCGTATGATGGCTAATCTTGACCGTGAACTTAATTGGTTCTGGAATCAACTAAGGGACAATCCTCTGGGTGGGTCTTTGGGGACACTTGCAGGAAAAATTAACTTAGGGGAGAAGACCCTCCCAGAGAGTAGATGGCACTTCTGGGCAGCATTCCAGATAGAGAGAAGCTCAAAGGAAGAACAGTAATGCTTGCTTGCCTTTACTTCTTGCTGGTGTGTGTCTTCTATAGTGTCTACTGGTGTGTAGTACTTCTATACTGTCATTGTCATCGCTGCTGCGGCTGCCTGTATCCTGCACTGACATTAGACCTCAGCCTCTCTGTGGATCTCTGGAAAGCATCCAGGCCTCCAGCATCACATCAGGAACGCTGAGGTTTGGAGCTCGGTAGACTCTGAGCTACCAGAGTCTCAGCTTCTCCAGTATGCAGATGGCCATGAAGGACTGTCCAGCTCTTTGTAATAGATATCAATCCTGCGGGTTCTGTCCCTCCAGAGCACTCTGATCCACACAATGTGATAGGCAGCTTTCTGTCACTGTGATAAAACCCTGAGAAAAATCAACTTATAAGGAAAAATGTTTTATTTTGGCTTGCTCTTTCAAAGGCTTCACCCATGGTAATTTGATCCTGTTGTTTTGGGGCTGTGGCAAGGCCCCTGGTGGGAACCTTGGTCATGGTGGTAACACATGGCAAAGCGAGCTGAACATCTATCTCCTGGTGTGGGGAAGCTAAAAGACAGAAAAGACACCATTTCCCAGTGGCCTTTCAAGGGCCACACTCGGTGACCCAACTCATTCTGCAAGGTCCCTCCTCATAAAGGTCTTCCAGTCTTCCAATCATGCTACAGACTGGGACTGGAGCCCAACATGTGAGCCAAGTTAGAGTAATTCACCTTTTCAATGCTGTCTTGGTGACAAGGACCAGAAATAAAGAGTTGAGTGGCTGCAGCGACAGCCCAGTGGTTAGGAGCACTGGCTTCTTTCCCAGGTTCAGTTCCCAGCACCTACATGGTGGCTCACAACCATGTATAACTCCAGTTTTAGGGGATCTGACACCCTCTTCTGGCCTCCCCTGCAACTGCATGCATGTGGCACAGACATACATGCAGGCAAAATACCCATACACATAAAAATTATTTTTTAAAGTAAAAAGTTGATCAAAATCTTCAAGTTTTTAAGATTTTTGGTTTTCTCTCTATTCGCCTCTAGAGTCAACACAACCCAAACTAAAGCCACGTCAGGTTTTTGGGTTTGTTTTGTTGTTGTTGTTGGTTGGTTGGTTGGTTGGTTTGGTTTGGTTTGTTTGTTTGTTTGTTTTAACACGAAACACACAGGAATTAGAAAAGTACAAATAAGCTGACTCAGCTGGAAAGACAGATGAGTGGGCAAAGCACTTGCCCTGCAAACAGACGAGCTTGAATTTGATACCCGGAACCCACCTTAAAAAGAAAATAGCTGAACATAACGGTGCTCACTTGTAATCCTCATGAAGCAGAGACAGGTGGGTTCCTGGAACTCTCTGCCAGCCGGCTTCTCCACAAGCATGCTCACACAAAGCTATATGCACATACACTCATATTTACATGTGTACAACATACATACACAGCACACACATGGGCTGGGGAGGTGATGCCTGGAGTAAAGGAACAAAATTAAAGGACCTGCCTCTCCTGATTTCAAGGCTCACTGTAACACTACAAGAACCTAGACAGCAGCCAGGCAGTGGTGGCGCAAGCCTTTAATCCCAGCACTCGGGAGGCAGAGGCAGGCAGATTTCTGAGTTCGAGGCCAACATGGTCTACTGAGTGAGTTCCAGGACAGCCAGGGCCACACAGAAAAACCCTGTCTCGAAAAACAAAACAAAACAAAACAAACAAACGAACGAACCTAGACAGCAAAAATCCAGAAACCAATAGGACCTGAGCACCAGGTCTGCAGCTGTTTGGACAGGTGGGACTATTTGGAGGTGGAGCGGGCTGATGGAAAGGAAATGAATTATAGCCTGGCCCACTTCTGATCTAAACCTCTCTCAGCTTCCTGCCCCCCATATGTAAAGAGTCTTAGCCATAATTATCAACAACTACACACTTTACCATGCTTTCCCGATATGATGGATTATAGCCTCTCAGACATGAGCTGGAAGAAGTCCTTCAAGCTGGTTCTTTATCACAACAATGAGAAAAGTAGTGGACGCAGGATAACCTGAGGAGTGATGCTTGGTAGATGGGGTGGTTTGAATATACACAGGGAGCAGCACTATTAGGAGGCGTGGCCTTGTTGGAGGAGGTGTGTCACTGTGGAGGCGGGGTCTGAGGGCTCCTAGTGCTCAAGCTCCGCCCAGTGTGGAAGAGAGCCTCTTCCTGGCTGCCTGCAGAAGCCAGCCCTTTCCTGGATGCCTTCTTATCAAAATGTAGAGCCCTTTACTCCTTCTCTAACACCATGTCTTCCTGCAGGCTGCCAGGCTTCCCACCATAATGATAATGGACTGAACCTCTGAAATGTAAGCCAGCCCCAATTAAATGTTGTCGTTTGTAAGAGTTGCCTGGGTCATGGTGTCTCTTCACAACAATGGAAACCCTAAGACAGAAGGAAGCAAAACAAAAAAAGACAAATTGTGTTAGAGCAATTTAACATCTCCATACAAAGAAATGACTCTGCACCTTTATGTATGCTTTGGGTTGCTTATTTCTAGTGGTAAAAGTTCTTAAAAAAAAAAAACAAAAACAAAAACAAATGCTTAAGTGGATAGAAGTGCTAACTACAATGATTCCCCACTCAGCAGTAAACAATGTATCCAACTTCAAAGTATCTTTTTTTTTTTTACCCCAGGCACATGAACAATTTACTGTGTTGAGTAGAAACATTTTGTAAAAAAACACACCATAGGGGTAAATATAAAAGCTAAGCTCATAAGCCATCTAAAAGAAAGCAAAAATTTCTCAGCTTCAGCACAAAAGTGTGTCATACGAGGTGGAGAAAGGAATGTCTCAGAAGAAGGAAGACAGTGCTGAGACCTAATCAAAGCTGGAAGAAGACACAGGAGACCATTGTAACAGGAAGGAGAACAGTGAGCACAGACCCTCAGAACAAATCGAGTTAGGGAATCTCAAATACCAGTCAACTCGGTGTGATAATGAGTCCAGTGAAGACCAACTCTGGTCGTAAAGCTTTCATTTTTAATTTAAAATAAAGGGGGGGGGGATCACATTCAGTAGGAAAGAGGACTGCTATTGATTAGCAATGTCTGCCACTGGCAGGCACTAAGGAGAGGAGGTACGCATGCTCTATGTTCCCTGAATCACACCAGGAACACAGTCCGTTCCTGTTCAGTTTAGGGACAAACAGCTTTCCTGTCCCTGGGCAATGACGTCTGTTAGCTTGGTTCAAGAATCACTGTTAAAATGACATTTCCATTAATAGAGTCAGCCTGGTTATCTTTACACGGGGAACAAGGAAACCTTCCGGCCTTATAGGCTACCTCGTTTGTCCCACATAAATGTCAGCTACTCAGAACACTTAGTCCTCTGAGAGTGTGGAGGGGTTCATCCCAGAAAACAGGATTTAAGAATGTTACAGAGGATTGCCCCGATGGTCAGTCTAGCAGGTTTTGAAGGCTCAGAAATGTGGGTCAGCTGGTTCAGCAAGGAGGAAGGTAATATCTCAGAGAACTTACAATTGGTTTATGTGTTTCGAGCAGAGAGCCCTCCAGGTGGTTGCCCCTCGTTCACAGAACTAGCAAGTTTGTGAGCTAGACAGACACTAACCAAAACTGGGAGCACCCCCCACAGCCCAGCCCTGAAGGAGTGCCCCTAAAGAGGTCTAATTATGGGGGCTTCTCACTTTCTCATCACATGTGGCCCCAAATCTTTTTGGGTGGTGTCTATAAAGTATATAGGACCACAGAGACGGTAAAGGGGTTACATGCGGATCTGAGTTCAAGTCCGCAGGACCCGTGTAAAGAAGCAGCAAAGCACTTGCCTAGCGTGTGTAAGGAGCTAAGTCCAATTCCAATCACCCAAAAAACAAAAGCAAACCAAATAAACAAACAAAAACAGAAGAACCAATAGCAAAAGACTCCACAGGGGTAGATGGTACCTGAGGGTGAGCAATAAAAACAGCCCAACATAAAACTTTAAATTTAGTTAAAATATTATGAGATTTGAGCGTGTGCGCGCGCACTTGCGTGTGTGTGTGTGTGTGTGTGTGTGTGTGTGTGAGAGAGAGAGAGAGAGAGAGAGAGACTAGACAAACCTCCAGAACTCATCTCTTATAATTGTCAAAAGGGGATCAACATGGCATCCCACCTCCCAGTGGCTGACCTAGGATAGTGCCCACACATAGCTATCACTAACCAAGTGCTTTCCTTCCCTTTCCTTTGAATACCTCAATGATGTTGTCAGGGAGGGTCTCATGGACTCCATGCCCTTGAGGACAGTACAGGTCAGTGTGTTGATGGTGCAGTCAGTCCTCTTTGGAGTCTGAGTGTTGTGGGAACCCCTACATCATAGTACTGCTGCACCTGAATACTCCTGCCAAGAGGCCAGTAGCTTTGATGTTACCTGGCCTTTCCCCCACCTTGACATGAGGCCACTATGACTCCTCAGAGATCCCTGCAGGGGCCTAGTCCCTAAACTATGCCTGGGTACCACTATGGGCATATCAAGTCATGGCACGTTTGCTCTATTTGCCAATCTGTTGACTGTGCCCTCCTTGGCCTTCAAGTCCTATTCATTGGGCAGTAAACACGTTACCTAGCAACCAAATGTCAATATCAACAAAGGCTCTGATGAAGTTGTTAATCTGGGTGAGACTGACAGCGGGGCCAAGACTCTCTGTGCGCTGTTCCTCCCTGCATTGTCTGACACTTAGCCTGGCCCACAAGGGAATTGATGCTCAAAAGACTCCACATCTCTCTCCACTATGAAAATTTAATGGAGTGTGTGCCCTAGGCAGCAAAAAGGCCCCAGAGCTGGGCCCCCTAGGGATCTTGCCTGTCTTTTTTCTTTTCTCCCGCCAGTGCCCCAGCACATGGGTAGAGTGCTTCTCCTGTGTGTGTGGCTGCTAATTTTCAGAAACAATGTAGGACACTCCAGGTCCAATCCAGGAGGAAGGGGACATGCCTCCCATTTGCTCTGTTTTGGGGGCCTCAGGTGAAGAGAGGATGATGCAGCTGGCTCGAGCAGCAGCATTGTGCCAGGCCAGAGCAGCCAATAGACACTCTAGTCTACGACTGACCACGTGACCGATGCTGTGAGGGTGATGAAGGGTGGGTTATGCATCAACAAGGACCAAGCCACTGCTCCTTGGAGCCTAACCTGCAGAGGAGACTGGGGATGTAGCTTCGCCAGCAGCACAGACATAAGGCCCTGGGTTTGACCCTTAGCACTGCATAAGCTGGGAGGTGTGGAGTAACACTGGTGAACATAGAGGCAGGAGGATCTAAGTTCAAATCCATCCTTGATTGCGTATGGAATCTGAGATACACAAGACTTTGTCTCAAAAAAAAAAAACATGCAGAGGAGACAAACAGTCAGAGGTGCACCCTCCTCCAGAGCAAGGCAGACATCAGAAACATAGCACTAGAGGACATAGATACAAAGTCTCCGGTGCAGATAGACTGTGCTTCCTATTTGGAGAGCCAAGGAAAGGCTGGTATGTCCAGGATGGAGGCAAGAAGATAGGGATCTGAGTCCTACAGGGCAAGGACTTCCTGAAAGTTCCTCCAAACGGGAGCAACAAGCTGTGCAGGTTTTCCAGATGAGGATGCAGGGGTCTGGGTGGGAGCAGGAAAGCCAGATTCCAGTCCAGGTCAGGAGTTAATGGAGATTCCACCTTGTGGCTATTGATCAGGATAGGCGTGAGAGAGATATAGTCTGAGCAGGGCTGAAGGTCAGGGTCCCAAAGTCTGGGAGCCAGGGCTGGGCACCAGCTAAGCCTCAGCTCTTGCGTGCTGTGTCCTGGGGAACACACCTTCTCTCTGGAAGCCTCAGTTTCCTCTGCTAGTATGTCCCCACTCTGCCCTATCTGCCCTCCTGAGTACCAGATGGCAGGTAGTGCTTTTGGAAATGGGAGCCCAATATTAGAGACAGGCGAAACTGGGTTCTGAGCTTGACTGTACCATATACTAGCTGTGTGTCCTTGAGTGAACTCTGTAAGATCTCTGGGCCTTAACATTTTTCTTCTTTAAAATGGGCTGAACTGATTCTACGCTCTAACCCTGGTAGCCAGGTCTTGTCTCAGTGTGTGTTCAACCACTGGCAGATCCTACCTGGGGACCCCTTCAACAAGAGCAGCTGCCCAGGCCAAGTAGTGCTGGGACCCACAAGCACAAAGATCTGAAGGAAGGCATCCCAGCACCAGACTACTTCCTGGACAGGCTGTAGATGGCCTGGTATTGCCATACACTGCATGGTGTCCACTTATCAGAACACACTTTGAGACTGTCCCACAGTGCTACCCTATAGGTTGCTGGGGCCACTCTGTCACTCAGCGCTAACACTTGATATTGATTCTATTCATTTCAGAATTCCAAGGTAGCAAAGTCACCCTCCACAGGGACTAGCCTGGTAGGCCATGGGGTGGGTGGGGCACAGCTCTTGATCATTTTCAAAGGGAAATGCCAGGTGTCTAAAAGTCTAAATAAATGCCTTTAGAAGTTTATGGGATCCAAGGTCTGAATGCAGTTCCCCAGAAAGGGAGGCCAGGTAGGTGCCTCCTGGAAGGCAGGCGGCCTATGGTCACTCTTGGGACACAGGCTGTGGAAAACACTGGAGTAATAAGTTCTACTGTGGTTGACCTAAATAAAGATAGATAGATAGATAGATAGATAGATAGATAGATACATACATACATAGATACATACATAGATAGATACATAGATGCATAAATAGATACATAGATAGATAGATACATACATAGATACATACATAGATACATACATAGATGCATAGATAGATACATAGATACCAAATGAAATGAGCATCTGCTTCCCCGTTTGATTGGTCAGGGTATAGTTTTTACTGCCAGACATTCATATAGATGAAAGGCAGATACTGTGCTCATGGAGGAGAAGATGAACCACCAAGAGCAATGCCTATTGGGATGGGGTATCCTCACAGGAAGCCTTCAGTGCCCCTGGGCCTGCCTGGGGAGGGGCAGATGCAGCAGAAGTAAGGAGCAGAGCTGCTGATAGGAAGAGGATGAACACAGGCGAGGGTTAAAGGCTCAGGCTTACAGAGTCCCTAGCCCACATGCTAAGTCAGCCTAGACAAACATCCTTCCTCTGAGTCGTGCTTTCTACCTCTAACGTGCCGTAAGATTAGAAGGCTTTTGCCTTGCTCTGTAGGAAGAGGGACCCTCTAGGGTGGATCTGGGCTGGAGCTGGAATCCAAAAACTTAAGTTTTCATTTGGTGTTACAGCTACATTCCGAAGTGACCTTTCTGAGTATCTCTCAAAAATCAGCAGTTTCCCAAGAACCTCAATTCCAGGGAGTAGAAGGTTCCAGAAACATTGACAGACTGATGGACTATTCCCTTCATCTGTCCAGTTATAATTTCCTCTTAAAAAAAAAAAAAAAAAAAAAAGTCTGTTTAGCCCAGTCTGGCCTAGATATTTTGATGAGGATGATCTTCTGATGCTGCTGTCTCCACCTCCCAAGTACAAGGATATTGGTGTGCACCACAACACCAGGTTTATGGGGTGCTAGAGATGGAATGCTTTGTACATGGTAGGCAAGCATTCTACCAACTGAACTACGCTCCCATCTCCATAAATAATTTTGAAGAGTCTTTTAAAGAGTTGGGTTTTTTTTTTTTTTTTTGATTACTTAAAGGAAGAAGTGGGGCTAGAATGCTTTCAGTACCCTTCTGAATCTGTGAATCTGAAATGTGGCAGCCTGGCATTGTGTCTTACTAAGACAAGCAAGTTTGACACTGAGGTGATAGTAATAGCTATAACTGTCAAATATGGGAAGTCTACAGTTGTGTAGCGATTTCTTCTGAGTTCAAACAGCCCATCCTGGAGGGAAGTTCATTAAGAATTAGAAAGTTTCTAAAAGGAGGCTGATTGAGACTCAAGAAGCAAACAACTCCCAAGGCTTAGGAAGTCCCTGAAACCTATCAGACTTCTCAGGTTCTTCCTATCCCATGGCTAAATAAGCAGTAAGTAGCAGCTGAGAAGTGGAGAAATGCCTGCCTGTCAAACTGTGTGCAAATGATGCAGAGAGCTACCTGTTTCCGGATTTTGTGAGTCATTATTCATGCTGAGTTTACTTTTGGTGATGCAGCTGCCTTTGAATCATCCTTGCTGTAGGTAACTCCTGTAACTCCTCACCCATACTCCTTCCTGTAAGTAAGCCCAGGAAACTCATCCACTCACTAAGTTGGATTTTGGTGGTATTACTTTGGTCTGTTATCAGTGCTTCATCTGGGATGAGTAGAATGTTCACTCATGCAACCCATGTGACCCAGGAAGGGTCACACAACAGCTATCCAGTGTTCTAAATATTATAGGGGCCACAATATTCCCTTTGGAATACATTCATTTAATAAACAAGGCAGACCAAATCTAATGGCATTCAACATTATCATTTTGCATCCATTGGTGAGGTACCACTTTTGTGACTGGCTGGCAGCAGCTTCCTATATCTCATACTTCCCATGTCTCTTGGTGATACCATTTTTCCCATGATTCATTCATCTCAGGCCCTGAGCATAACATAGACTGTTGTCAGTGTGTCCAGGAAGAAGTCACATCAAGTGACGACATAGAAAGGAAGTTAAAAGTGACAAAGGACTAAAAAGATGGGAAGTTGGTGCTGGTTATTGCTCACCATCCAGGCTCATCCCATTCCACCACAGCTACTTCCTTGAAAAAAAGGGACTGGGATGGGGACACAGCTCAGTCGTTTGCCTAGCATACATGAGGCCCTGGGTTCTACCCCTAGAATCACATAAATCTGGGCATGGTAGCACATGCCTGTAATACCACTACTAAAAACATGCAGTCAGGGGGATCAGAAGTTCAAGGTCATGCTTGACTGCATAGCCAAACTGCAGCCTGGGCTACATGAGAGCCTGCCTCAAAAACACAAATAAGAGACAAACAATTCAGTGATTTGTGCCTTGGAAGGTGTATTAGTTTCTTTTCTGTTGCTATGATAAAACACCATGAATGGCCAAGGCAACTTACAGAAGGAAGAATTTATTTGTTCCAGAGAGATAAGGATCCTTTATGTCAGGGAAGCACAGGAACAGGCAGCAGGCAGAGCAGCAGGATCAGACACGATGAAGAACCCTTATTAAAATAGGTCTTGAAAAACCAAAGCCTACAAGCTTGAAGCAGAGAGGAACTGAACACGGAATGAGGTTTCTAATCTGAAAGCCCATCCCCAATGACTTCCTCCAGCAAAGCTGTGCCCTGTCAACCTCCCCAAACAAAGCCACTAACTGGGGATCAAGCGTTCAAAATATATGAGACTTTAGGGGACATTCAAACTCTACAGAAGGCAAAAATACTAACAGAAATCCAAATGGAGTCTGATTCAGATATAGTGAACCTCGTGATGATTGATGACCAGGGACCAAAGCACATCTCTCAGTACATGATGATCAGTCACACCTGGAGCAAAAAGTCCATTGCACAGTTGACAGAAAAGCTGCAGGGCTGAGGAGAAGGCTCAGTCAGTAACATACTTGTGTCATGCAAGCATGAGGATCAAAGTTCAGATCCCCAGCACCTGTTTAAAAAGCCAGCAGGCATGGTGACAGTCATCTGTAATCCAAGAACTGGAGAGATGGAGACAGGGGCATCCTTGGAGCTTGCTGCAGCTTCCTTAGCCAAATCAGCAAGCTCCAGGCACATTGAGAGACTATCTCAAAAAGCAAGTTGGAAAGTGACTGGGTAAGACACCTGGTATCAGTCTCTGGCCTCGGTACATGTACACACGTGTGCCTGCACACACACACACAAACACATACACATTCTTATGCCCACTCCATATACACACAAAGTTGGAATTTATCACCACATCATGTTAGTGAGTACAGAAACTGTGAGAACTGGTCTGGAGGCAGCTGAGGGATTAAAAATCAAAACACTGAACAAGTGGGTTATGGGAAACAAAATCAAAGGTCAGTGCTTTGTGGCCTGGGGGTGGGCGGCTACTGCCTAGGTTTGTTTCAGCACCCTCTGATGTTTGCATAATAGCAAAGTCCTTTGATGGCTTTTTCCCGGAGTGTATCCTTGTCACTAAGTGATGTGTGACTTCCATTGATCATATGCCAAATTCATGGAGGCTTTTTGTGGGACCTTGGGCAAACACCTGCCATTCTGAGCAGAGGCTAGTCTGTGTCCTGAAGCCCTCTCTAATCTGTTGCTCCATAGCCTGAGGTCCACCCATGGGTTTATTAAATAGCACTATCCACCCATGGCCACAGTTGGGGATTATGTGGGGAACAGAGTTACAGTGAGGTGGGGGGAACAGCATGAGAGGGTATGGGAAGACGGTGACAGTCATCTCTGTGCTATCTATGTCAGAAGGACATCAGTAGGATCACAGCTGCTTGGGTATAGTCTGAGTCCTCGGCTTCCAGGACTGAGCCATGTCCACATGGGTAGGGCTGAAGGGCACAGGCCTCCAGAGAGGAAAGTGAAGTGGGAATTGGCCTGTGCAAAGGTCTGAGGAGGAAGTAGAAAGACAAGCAAAGGAGGGACCTGGGATGGGCTAGGGAAAGCAGAATCACAAGCAGTGGGTGCAGACTCGATGCGATGGTGTACTTGCATTACACCATGCACAGAACTTGGAGGTGCTTCTTTAGCTGACCAAGCAGCTCATGGGGTTCTCCTCCAAGCCAAGGCAAGTACGACAGGGACAGACACACCCAGAGGTGCTCTGTGAGTTTACATGAGTCCCTGTCACCTTCCTGTCAGGGCCTTGAGTCAGGAGCATGAAGCCAACACATCCTCCGAAGCGCAGAGTGGGGCAGGATACAGACTTAAGTAATGGATTGGGGTCTAGGAGCTCTCAGTAAGTCCCAACAGTGAGCAAGTCTTACAAGATCAATCCCGAAGGATGAGAGTAATGGAGTCTAAGATACCAGGGAGAGTGGCAGTCAAGCAGATAGTGAAGACACAAATGGAAGTTATGTGCCGGTTTGATTCTCAGGTTCAAAGTGTTTAGAACATTAGAAACCTTAGAAGTGTTTGTCTTTATGTGGCTTATATCCTCTCCCAGTGGGTAGCTTGGAGATAAGCAGCATATTAATCAGTACTGATTTTAAGCTGGCAAGGATTTAGATTAAGTTAATTTAGGAAGGAAGCCCCATTCTAAATGTGGGTGGTACCATCCTGTGGGCTGGAATCCTGGACTGCACAAAAAGAAGGCCAGATGATCAACAGCATCACCTCTCTCTCAGTATGACCAGACAGCTCCTGCTCCCCACTGTGTGCTTCCTTACCTTGATAGCCAACTCATGCTCCCCACTATGTGTTTCCTTACATTGATTCGTCAGATGTTTTGTCAAAGAAATGAGAAAAGGAACTACACAGCTGCGAGAAAACAAAATGGCTTAAAATGGAAGTCATCCTCAAGGGATTCAGAGGAAAGCTTGGGATGGAATTCCTGCAGAGGAAATTTTGAGAACAGCAAACCCTGGGGCCCAGGTTGCAGCCAAAAAATTGGCACCGAGTTGGCCCTGGCAACCAGAAGAGTCAGGCAAGCAGAGAGGGGTGCTTGTTCATCCAGAAAATGGGTCTCATATTACAGGCCCTGCCTTGACTACCAGGCATCTCTGGCCAGAAATCAATCTTTTCCATTCCTCTGTAGGGCACAGCACCTGGATGCCTAGGTCTTTAATAGAAGTCAGGGACCCTGGAGGAGAAAGCTTGTGAATAGCTCCCATGGATGTGCCTCTTGCCTGGAGCCCAAGAACATCTTGTCTGGCTGTCTCTAGTCTGGGCTGTGCAGGACCTACATTTGGGAGGGCAGGAAGCAGGGGTGGAGCCAGTATCCACTGTTCTCTATGTCAAGCCCCAGGGAAGCAAAGGGAGAAGTGAGGGTCACAGGAGGAGGCAGGAAGACAGTGATGGCTGAGCAGAGAGCGGGTGTAGGATGCACAGCTCCAAGATGAGATAGAGGAGGGAAGAATGGTACATGGTACATGAGCGCACATGGGAAAGCTGCATCAAAAAACGTGAGGAGATGACATTGCAAGCTGGAGGCCCTGAGTTTGCTTCCCCAGAGAAGCCAGGCATCGTGACACATGCTTGTAGTTCCCGCACCAAGGAGGCAGAAGCAGCAGGATCCCCCTTGCCCTTGCTTGTTGGGCATCCAGTACACACACACACACACACACACACACACACACACTTATTATTCTAATACAGATTGTCATCTTCTGTTCCCACAACCCCCCCCCCCCCCGCCGTTAGTGGGTTTCTAGAGAAGAGCTTTGGCCTGTGCAAACCTGTGTCTGTACCCCAGCCTTGCTTCATTGCTTTGTGAACAGTGCCCAGTAGAGAGGGCTCCTAGCCACCTAGTTTTTACCGAGGCCCTGGTTCTCCACACTGTAGTCCCAGAGCGAGACCTGTGCATGCACATGTACCTTCTCATCAACCTTAGCCTTACAGCCCAGGAGAGATCATGGCCTTCCACCATCTGACTCAGCCCCACTCCACAGCTCTGCTGGCCTGCCTACCTGGACCAGATGCATCACAGGGTCAATACCTGCCTTGGCATGGCATGTAGCTACTGCCTCTGAGTCAAAAAGCAACCCCTTTGCCCCCCAGGGTCCTCCCACTCACCCCTCCCTCCAGGAGGGAAAGTGACTCCTAAGACTCAGAAAGCTAAGCAAACATACAAGACTCTGGATGTAAAGAAAATGCGCAAGCTCTGGAAACCAAGAAAACTTAAAAGCTTTCTACGACCCCTCCCAGGGCTATGGAGCAGAAAGAAAGAACAAAAAAATGAAAACAAAAAAAACCTAAAAGCAAAACAAAAAAGCCATCCAAACAAAACCAAATAGACAAACGAACAAATAAAAACACAATTGTGAAGAAGTCATGGGTGCAGCTTTTATGGTCCTCACTGTTAGGTGGGCTGTTCTGTGACACAACTGCCTTTGAATCACACATGCTCCTGTAAGCAGACACAGTAAGCTCACTGGCTCACTAAGCTCAACTCGGGTGGAATCATTTCTTTAGTCTGTCATCAGTGCCCTATCTGAGGTAAATAGGTATTCGTTCATGTTTCCTTGGGAGAATTCACACAACACCTGAGCCCTCCTTGGTGTCCTATGCAGGGCTTCATCCTGGCTGCTCTGTCCGCCACCTCTTTTCCTCTCACTGCTAACTACAGGATTGGGGACCTACTCACTGCTCCCCAGGTACATAATGATTAAATACACCCCTTTTCCTGGAGGGTGGGTATGGTAGCTCTTGGCTACATTTTGACCAGGTCTCTTACTCATGGCTGCTGTGGTTCACTCACACTGACAATGGAGTAAAAGTGACCTTGAGTTCCTCCTGATAGGATCAGGGCAAGCCACCCTTCTTGGCTTTCTTTAAAATTGTTTTTTAAATTTATTTTAAGGGGGGGGTTTACCTGTACCTCAGCTCACATGTGGAGCTCAGAGGATGGCTTCTCTCCTTCCACTATGTGGGTCCAAGGAATTGCTTTCGGATTGCCAGACTTGGTAACAAGCCTCTTTAGCCACTGAGCCATCTTGCTGGTTCCTTCTGCAGCCTTCTTATCAAAAACATCTGCTCTGAATTAAAGCAAGAGGCAATGCAAAATAGCCTCACATGGGGAGACATTTCTAGGAAACGTCTTCACACCTCTCAAGATAGAGGAAGATGAGCACATTCTGGGTGACATATGTTAGAAGGCTCCAGCAAGCAGGATCACTGAGCACGAGGGGTGTAGAGGAGCCCTTGTATTGGATCCTGGAGCAGATAAAGGTGTGAGTGGGGAAACTTGCTAAATCAGGCTGTGGAGCAGCTGATGACATTGTGCTGAGCTCAGTGTCCTCTCTGTTTTAATGACTGAGCCATGGATGTGTAAGATGTTCATCAGAAGAAGCTGGGTGGGGATCTGGGGAAATGACTCAGAGAGAAAAGCCTCATGCTTGCCACACAAGCATGAGGACTAGGGTTCAGATGCCTAGAACCCACAGAAAAACTGGGCCTGTGGTGGCTTCCTGCAACCCACAACGTGGGAGGTGCAGGCGTGGGATCCCCACTGCAGGCTGACTAGCTAGACCAGCCAAATGTTCTGGGATCAAATGAGAGGCACTGTCTCCATGTAGAAGGTGGAGAGCAGTCAAGGAAGACACCCAGCATCAACCTCTGGTCTTTACACACATGTGACCACGAACATGTACATATGCACACATATACAATTCTTTAGATTGGTTGTGCCAAACTTTAAGACTTGAAATTATTTCAATATAAAAAGTTAAAGATAAGATTAATCATTAAGTAAATCTTTTAGGTTCTTGGGGAGAATATTAGCAGTAGGGGTAAATAAAGGGCTTAGAAGGGTGTCCGGAACCCAGGGCTTGTTAAGTGCCAGCCGTCACTGTGGTCACTCTGCATGCCCACATTTATCTTGGAGACTTAGCTTCAGAACAGAGTACAGGGCTGTCTACCACGGCCACTCGGTTTACCAGATTGAACCATGGGAAGACAGAGGTGAGAGGATAATAGACCTCTGCACTCTTCAGGAACTGGGGAGCGGAAGGGGTAAAGAGCAAAGAGAACAATGGTCCAGAAACTGGGGGACCATTTTCCCAGCCAGTCTAATCACACCTTCCCCACTAGGGAAATGGAGACCTAGAGATCCCTAAACAGCAACGAATGTGACACACACACGCACACACACACATATACACACACAGACACAGACACACACACACCATGCACATGAATGCCACAGCCCATGTACAGAAGTCAGAGAACAACTTTTGGGAGTCAGTTCCCTCCTTCTACTATGCGGGTCCCAAGAATCAAACTCGGGGTCCGGTGGAATGTGCCTTTATCCACTAGGCTATCACACCAGCTTGTACAGAAAGCTCACAGTAGCCAAGTCATCCCCCCCCCCCAGCACCTACTCCTCCCACCCCCACCCCTATTCCTCTCTGCCCTAGGTAGGAAGTCTTCATAAAGAAAGCCAAGGGAAGCAGGCTCTGGAGTTGGAGCCCACATTATTCACCACAGGCTTCAAGCTAACACCCCATCACATCGTGGCAATCTCCAGGCTGTTATCAGATGACAATGGCAAGGTGCTACCCATGTAACACCCACAGCAACACTTATGACTGTCAGTCACAGACCCAGGATTCACTTGAAGCAACTGTCAGTGTCATCCAGAGCCGCCAGGGATAAGCTATGAGTCGCCATGTGCCAGGCGAGGCCAGGAAGTGGGTCTCCAGGTGGGCTTCTTCCGCCACAGTCCTTCTCAACTGCCCCTAAGGATAGCAGCATCTTCCTGGTGTTGGTGAACTATGTTCCCTGCAAAGATTTGGTGGTCTTCTAATCCCCACTCCAGAATGTGGTCACATTTAAAAACAAGTTTTGGCAAATGGAATCAAAATAAAGTCCTTGGGTAGACTTTCATCCAGCACGAGGAGTCTACAGAGATGGCTTAGTGGCTGACAGTGCTTGTGGTCTGCAGAGAAGCCAAGATCATCCCCAGCACCCATGCTGAGTGACTCACAACTGTGTAACTCCAGCTTCAGGGGAATCCAGCCTCAGCAGGCTCTCACATGCATATACACACACCTCACACACAACTACATAGAGTTTTAAATTTTTATAATCATAATTTTTCAAAACTTAGTTATCATCCCTAGAGATTTTTTAGGGAATCAGTGTTCTTCTGAAAACTTTTAAAAATTTATTTTAAAAGAGAAATTATCAGTCATTTACCCTACCTTTGCTGTACCACCCCAGTGTACAGAGATAATTGATGTAACAAAGAATGTCGTGGAAACTTTTGAAAATACAGGAAGATAGGCTCAGAGATAATGGCTCAGTTGGTAAAATGTTTGCTGCACAAAATGATGATGTGAGTTCAATTCCCAGAGTCCCCAGAAGAAAAAAGTCAGGCATGGTGGTCCACACCTGTAACCCCAGAACGGGGCAAGCAGAGACTGGAGGATCTTGGGGGTTCATAGCCAGCCAGCCAGTCAAACCAGTGAGCTCCAGGTCACTGAGTGACCGTCTCAAGGTGAACAGCACCTGGAGAGTGGCATCCAAGATCGTCCTTGAGCCTCCACACAGGTGTATGCACAGCACCCATGCACACATGAATACCTGCAGCATGTGCACCCATTGCACCCATGCACACCTGCAGACTGCAGACATATCAACAGGCACATATACAAAGACAAGCCTAGGGAGACAGTTCAGTAGGTAAAGTGTCAGCCACACACGAGTAAGGACCTGAGTTCAGATTCCTGGCACCCATGTTAAAGCTGGGTGTGGTCATACAATCTGTAGCCCCAGTGATAAGGAGCAGAGACAGATAGATCACTAGAGCCTGCTGGCTGGCCATTCTAGCTAACCAGTAAGCTCTGAGTTCATCAAGAGACCTGACCTCAACCTCTGACTTACACGTGCACATGTGCATACATGTACACATACACACATACATACACACACACACACACACACACACACACACACACACGGAGGGGGGAGAGGGAGGGAGAGAGAGACTGATGGTGTGTTATATATGACTGACTGCTAAACCATGACAGGAAAAGCCAGTGAAACATTTCAATCACACCCGTCAAATCTACAACACCTGACAGCTTAGATGTGACCTCATAAGAGATCAGCAGTTAAGTACCTGCTGATAAGATGCAAATGGAAGCTGGCAGCTCCATTCCCAAAAGATCATAGGCATGCTCCACCTAAGGACATTTCAGCCAATGACAGGCCCTGTATGGGACAATGGTCTCATAAGATTAAGATGGAGCTGAGAAACTCCCCTTGCTTAGTGACATCATAGCCCTCACAACACTGTTACACAAGGTGTTACTCGTGTGGGTGCTGAAGGCGGTGTGAAAACCTACCACATTCCCAGCTGTGAAAGCAGACTCTATCCAGCTACACACAGTGCATAAAGCCCCTATTGACAACGAATGGCTGCTACCAGTTCATGTACTTACTGTACTACGCTGTGTTAGATGTCTAATGATGTATTTACAACGTACTCATTCTACATATAAAACAAAGACACCTGCCATTCAGCTGCAGTGGTGGCCTGGTTCGAGAGGACCTGGGTGCTATTCCAGCGCTCATATGGTGGCTCCCAATCATCTATCATGCCAACGTATGCGTGCGGGGCACATACATGCTGGCAAGATGTTTACATATAAAATAAAATGAATATATGTTAGGAGGAGGAGGAGGAGGAGGAGAAGGAGAAGGAGCAGGAGGAGGAGGAGGAGCAGGAGGAGGAGGAGGAAGAGGAGGAGGAGCACGAGGAGAGCAAGAGGAGGAGGAGGAAGAGGAGGAGGAGGCTGCCCTCCCAATGACAACACAGTTCACAGTTGACAGGCCATGTGGATGGGGCAGTTCACACAGAGCCCCACCCCTAGATGGAGAGCTACAGGCAATTAAAGATTTCGGAGAGAGAGAATTAGTCTTCTCCAGAGATGAGCCCCTTGAATGGTTATCCAATCTCAAGTGGTCAACCCTAAAAAATACAGTGAGTGGAGTCAGCAATTATATTTCTATATTTATTTGCATATATATGTAACAATAATAATTAAAGAATAACAGGCCATGAATTGCAAGGGAGTGGGGGGGTTGGAAGGAAGAGCAGGAAGGGGGTTATATAATTATATTTTGACCTTAAAAATAAAAATCTGAGCAATAGCAATAGTATGATATATGCTTTAAAATTAAAATGAAAGGTAAATGGCACCTGCAGATGACAGCTGAGGTTGTCCTCTGGTTCCCGTGAGCTGCCTTCTTCCAGTAAATAAACAGTTTCAAGAGAACTGTATGAAGCTCGGTCAGCAGACTGCTTACCCAGGATGCACAAGCCTGGGATCCATCCCACATGAATAGGCACAGTGCTGCACACCTGTAATCCAAGTACTCTGGAGATGGAGGCAGGAAGATCAGAGGTTCAAGGTCATCCTCACCTACATAGCAAGTTAGCAACACCAATGCAAGCAAAAGTGCTCTCTCTCTCTCTCTCTCTCTCTGTATGTGTGTGTGTGTGTGTGAGTGTGTGTGTGTGTGTGTGTTCTCCCTTAAAGATTAAAGACACTGCAAAAGTGTCAACCTAAGGCAATGTGCAGACCCTGTCTGGGTCCTCATTAAACAAAGGGTTTTAAGAAAATATTTCTGGGGCAATGGAAGAAATTAAGTGACATTAAGAACTCATACTCTTACGTCTGATAGTAACATTATGGGTTTTTAAAAAGCACTCATGTTTAAGTATGTCTCCTAATTAGGTTTTTTATTGTTTTGTTTTGTTGTCATTGCTGTTGTAAATTTGACACAAGCTAGGGCCATCTAGAAAGAGGCTAACGCAATTAACAAAATGCCTTCATCAGACTAGCTTGTGGACAAGTCTGTAGGACGTTTTCTTGGCTGACGGCTGATGTGAGAGGACCCAGCCCACTGTGGGCGGTACCACCCCTAGGCAGATGGTCCTGGCATAGGAAGGCAGGCTAAGCAAGCTGTGGAAAACAAGCCAGTTACTTCTCTGTGGTTTCTGCTTCAGTTCCTGCCACCAGGTTCCTGCCTTGAGTTCCTGTCTTAGCTTCCCTCATTGGTTTGTGATCCATGATATGTAAACACAACAACCCCCTTTCTGGCCTAGTTGCTTTTTGTTGGTGTTTTGTTATGGTAATAGACACCGGACTAAGATGTGTGAGTAGCTGAAATAATCCAGTCAGGGGAAGCAGTCATGGAGAAGGCTTGGTGGGCAAAGAACTTGCTGTGCAAATCTGCCTGCCTGGGCTCTAATTTACAGAGCCCACATGAAAGCCAGACAGTTAGCGCTGGTCACAGCATTCCTACAGGGACGTAGGAGGCAGAAACAGGAAAGCTCCCAGATTCTGGCCAGTCCACACACACACACACACACACACACACACACACACACACCAAGAGGGAGCCCTGAGGATTAGGGGCTGTCGATAAGTAAGGAACTCTTGAAACTGTGACAGGTGTCACAATGTAACTCAGTTGGTAGAGTGCTACCTGCCATGCAGAAAACCCTTCACAGGTCTTCAAATCCTTGGTCCCCCAAGCAACTGAGTTTACTCTGTGCCTGTTCCACTCCTCAGCTTTCTGAAGACACCAGGAGTTTGTTTCCCCTTCTGCTTCTGTTGATGCCTCCAGGCAAATTACCTGGGAGGCATTGTCTGGAATGTCAGCTTGAGTCACCAGAGATCACCACACAATAGGTCTTGTAGGTGGAGTTGGGCCTGGTGGCTGGCACATTAACAGCTGGTGGATGTCACCTTGGGACACACACACACACACACACACACACAAACACGTCTCTTACCCTGGTGGACAGGTAGGGACATTTCTAGGAATCCTGATGGATCTGACACTGCAGTCACTTCTCCTTAGGGGGTCTTTGGAAGGCATCCGCTTACCTGCCAGCTCTGGGAGGCTCTGCATGAATATGAAAGGCAGAGAATCAATATTTACTGAGGACCAGCCCTAGGGCCTGGCCGGGAGCCTGGGTTTGGGTCTTGTTCACTTTGTACCAGATTCTAAGCCTCTGAGCATAGATGCTGGAGAAGGAGATGGGAGGTAGTGATCATTAGGCTCTTGTTGAAGTGTGTGTGTGTGTGTGTGTGTTCATATTTGTACATGTGTGAGTGAAAATGAAGGCAGGAGAGAGTGGGGAAGAGGGAGAGGGAGAGAGAGGGAGGGAAAGAGAGAGGGAGAGAGAGAGAACCTGTAGAGACCAGAAGAAACTAAGCTTTAGAGGGTTAAAAGATTCCCCAGGCAAAGGAGAGATTTTGTCTCAAAAAAAGAGATGGCACTGTCAAGATGAGTCAGCAGTTAAGACCGACTGCTGCTCTTGCAGAGGACTCAAGTGTAGTTCCCAGAACCACTTGATGAGAAACTTGAGTTTGGGGAAAGATTCACCTGTACAGGCCTACGTGTTGAGAATGTAGTTTGACTTCTCTGTGGTTCTGGCATGGTGCCTCAGGGTTGAAAATTCATTGGTCACCAGTGTTAGCAAGGACTCCTCAGGATGACTGAAGACTCAAGTGACCTTAAAGGTGAGGTGAACGTCTGAGGGACACAGGTATGTCTGGAAGAAATGTGGGTAAGTGTGACTTTGTTGCCGTGTATCCCCCCACCAAACTTCCAGCCAGGCAGCTCCTGAGCAACTTCCTTGTGACCAGAGCTCTCAGGGACCACCTGTCCCTAAAAGCAAAATGGAGGCTTATGACCACAGCATGCAGCTCAGACCACATTAGGCACTCTCTCACTGCTGTGACCAAACACCTGACAAACAGCTGAAGGAAAGGAAGGTTGATTTCAGTTCATGGTTTGAAGTCACCGTCCGTCATGGCGGGGAGGGTATGGTAGTAGGAACTTGGGGCAGCTGCTCACATCACATCTGCAGTCAGGAAGCAGAGAGAGGACCGAAACTGAGCCAGGTTCTAGGGCCTCAAGGCCCTCTTCCCGTGGCCCATTTCTTCCAGCAAGGCTACACCTCCGAATGGTTCCACAGCCTTCTCAAGCAGTGCCACCATCTAAGGGCCAAGTATTTAAACACACAAACCTGTGGGGGATGCTCCAGGTTCAAATCACGGCACTGACTTCTTCCCAGGCATAGATCTACTTTCCAGATAGTTCATTCTCACAGGTACTCATAGCCCTGGGCGTGTGTGCACTGCCTCGGGTGTCAGGGACTGCCGGGACTACTCATAGCCCTGGGCGTGTGTGCACTGCCTCGGGTGTCAGGGACTGCCGGGACTACCTGGGAGGCGGTTTGGCCTCTTGCTGCAGTAAGAAAGCAGCATGTACAGTGGTGAGGGGCTGGGCATCATGCCTGCCTGGCATGTGGGTATCCAAACATCCTCGACCCTTCCTTGGCTCATTTTGTAGACTCACAAGCGACCCTGTTGTCAGGACCAAGGCCCTCAAAACAACCTTCTCCATCTCGTTGGTGGCATGGGGTAGGGTGAGGGGCCCGAGCCACACCCAGGACTGGAACAGCATAGTTCTCCTTGCCAGCCATGCCCAGAACAGAATGAAGGAAGGAGAAAGAACAAGAGAGGCGGAGGCGGTGCTAGGGACACAGCTCCGTCAGTAAAGCGATTGCCGTGCGAGCAAAAGAACCTGAGTTCAGGCCCCAGACTCATTAAAAGGCTAAAAGGATGGACATGTGGTGTGGTGCACATTTGTATGCCTAGTGAGGAAAGATGGAAGCAGGTGCTCCCCAGGGCTCCCTGGACAACCAGCCTCCCCAAGCTGGAGAGTTTCAGGTCAATGAGAGACCTTGTCTAATCAAAAGAAAAAAAAAAAAAAATGGACACTGTCCCTGAAGAACAACAGCAAAGTTTGACCTCTGACTTCTTGTTCCCCTTCTCGAGTACACACACACACACACACACACACACACACTCTAGAGAGCAGCTAGACAGAGCCTCGTTCTAGGCCCCAGGTGAGCTCAGATCCTGATCCTGTTAAAGCCACCTGGCAGGGATAAAGCTAGTCTTGCCAGGTGAGAGGGCCCAAGCCAAAGGTCAAATGCTTACAATCTAAGCAGCATCCCCGGGTCCTGGGCTCCGGTGCCTACATGCACACCTGCACATAGACACATGCATGTATAGTGCACAGATACATTCATGTATACATGACCACTCCTGCCCCGTACCATCTCTTGGCTTTGTCCAGATTAAAACTCAGGTAGACGTGTCAGGAGGTCACCCTAACACCAGGTCCTGGCTTGACGAGTGGGCTATAAAGAGAGAGGAACAGAAGGAAGATGGTCCTACTAGGCTGAGGGAACAGTGTGGGAAGGAATGTGCTGGAGTCATGGAACTCAAAGCCAGTGGTGAAGCGTGGGAAAGATAGAGTAGACCACGGAAAGGGAGGCTAAGCCTCCAGGAGCAAGGAATGTTCACCTTTCTAGCTCCTCAGGTGCTGCGCATAAGAGGGCCCAGCACACTGGAAGCCATTCTAAATCCCTCAAGTAAATCCACGCCTCAGAGGCTCTGGTTATGAAGTCCCTCAGGGGGACTTCATGAAGTCACCCATTTACTCCCTTGGCAGATAGGAGGCAGGTTCCTCAGAGTCCCATAGTTTGTCCTGGCTCTCTCAGATGGAAGGTGTCTGGCTGCGTAGCTTGTTCTGGGTAGTAGATGGGTGTGTTGGGATTCCACCCTAGGATCAGCCAGCCTCTGGCCCTTGAGAAGCTGATTGTTTTCATTATGCTGTCTCCAGGATTTCTACCTGGCTGTAGGAATCTTATGCCAATGGCCCAACAGGTCAGATGACATCTGTGAGAATGCCTCTGCACCCACTGACATGCTTATTGAACAGCTCAGGTGCTCTGTACTTGCTGGAACTTTGCTCTGTTTAGAGGAAACATGGAACACAAGAACTAGAGCCTGACCCAATGGACTTGAGGTCTGTGTGGAGCTGGCAGGGGGCATGCCCTAGTCTATTCAGTGATCTGGGGCATCTCACTATTCTCTAGATGTGATTTTGATTCTTTTGGAGGTTTGGGGAATGTTATATGTGTGTGTGCAGTTATACACACCTTGTACATGAGTGTGTAGATATCAGATGTCAACATAGACCACTCTCCACTTTATTTTCTGAGACAAGGTCTCTTGTAGAATCTGGAGTTCTCCATTTGGGCTAGCCTGTGCTCTCCCTGTCTCTCCCTCCCAGTGCCGAGGTTATAGGAACACACCACCCTGCTTAGATCTTTCACGGTGGTTCTGTGCATCAAACTCGGGTCCTCGTGTTTGAATGACAAGCAAGCATTTGACCAACATAGTCTGTCCATAATCCATTTGATTCCAATTGCAGAAATAGGTCCCTAGTCAATGGGACTTGTGTTCCCTGTGGATCAATCATCCAAGACTAATGCTTTGCTGACCCCCAGCCCCCACAGGACCGTTGGCTACTGAAATCTCTTGGACCTGGTCATCTGTCTCTCACCTGTTTGTCCTTGGCCAGGTCCTTGCTGCCAATATGGCCTGCTGCCCAGAATTTTCTAAACCCTATTGCCACTTCCTAGACTCCAGAGCTTGGCTCTACTGGGCCCCAAACCCTAACCTTCTGGGATTTTCAACTTCAGAAAACAAATGCATCCTCTGGTCTATCTCCCACCCTGTGGCTAGCTTCCTCCTCTCCAGACCTCCAATCTGTTGGTCTTGTGAGGATAAAGAATCAGGATGGCCTCGTGGTAAGAAGGAGTGTTTGGGATCAATTCCAAAACAGGTGCAGGCTCTGGTACCCTCAGCCAGTCACTTTACTTCTCTGGGCCTCAGTTATCTTATCCAAAATGCTCCTGCCTCAGAGTCATGTGCTGGTCACCTTGCATCACTGTTACAAAATGGCTGAGAGAATCACTTCATAAAGAGAAGTTTCAATCCAGGGTCCCTCAGATTGAGACCTGTGATGACACCGTGCCCTTCAAGGTAAGAGTGCATAGAGAAAAAAGTTGCTCACTTCACAGCAGCCAGGGAGCAGAGCAGGAGCAGGATCTCTGGGGTAATATGATCATCTCATCGGCCCCCATCTTGGAGTAGAGATACGGTCACCCAGTAGCCATGATAACTAATAGATTTAGCAGTAGCCAGATCTGAAGTGATGGAGCTGTTGTCTCCTTAATAGAGGGGAAGGGAAGCTCTCAGGACCCTCACCTGGGATGGCAGTCATCGATTTGTCCTCCTATCTTCTGGGTGCTTGTGAGCTTGGGAGACGCTAGAGTATATAGGGAGTGAAAGGGTCAGTGAAGCAACTTCCATGAAGATGTCCTCTGTGATGGGGTGGGGGTCTCACAGTGAGAAGCAGCTGTTTGGGGTTTGCTCCTGTAAGTAACCCTTCACAGGTGCTCAGTCAGTAAGCCCGATAAACTCATTGGCTCACCAAGCTGGACTTTGGGTGAAAGGTTATTTTGGTCTGTCTTAGGTTCCCTTTTACATCTCCCCTGGGAAAAACTAAGATGGCATACAGTGACCTAACTTCATGGTGCTAGGCCCTACTTCTTAAACCCCTTTTAACGGTGCCACAGGCTAAGGACCAAGCCCATGGGCCTTTGGAGAATACTCTGGATCCAAACAATAGCATTCTGTTTGAGAGTGGCTGCTGAGATAACACAGCATGGAACAACCTTGTCTTCTCAGCAACGCCCAGTCCAGAATGGTGCACGCCTGATGCTACTGATGGCTGTTCCATGCTGGGTACCCAGAAGTCGCTCCTGGAAATTCTGTATCAACTGTGTGATGTGATCCCATCCAGGGTGCAGATTGTGCTGCTTTTTGCTGCTTCTTGCTGGGAAGCAAAGGTTGGCCTCAGCCAGAATAGACCTGCCTAAAGGATGGTGCCACCTCCTTCTAGCTCCCTACAATCAGACCCTGGGGCTTAGAGAGCTGTACCTCAGACTTAAAGATCCAGGCTTTCTGGAACATCCCCCAGTGCAGCATGTGGAGATGATGGGTAGATCAGAGGAAGGACAAGTCACCCCTCCAGGGGCAGGCAGGGTGTCTTATGCCACTTCCATCATACAGAAGTTAATGCTCGTGCACAAATGTGTAGAGGTACACATGCATGTGAGTGCATTGGGAAGCCATAGTCAGTGCTGGGTGTCATTCCTTGGAGTCAAAATAACTTTCACCCCAAGGCCAGCTTGGTGAGCCAAGGAGGTCTTGTTGTTATTGTTGTTGCTGTTGCTGTTTTGGGTTTGTTTTGGTTTTGATTTTGGTTTTCGAAAGTGTTTCTCACTAGCCTGGAACTCACTAAGTAGGTAAGGCTGGCTGACAGGTGAGATCTACCTATCTACCCAAGGCTGGGATTACAAGTGCACACCACATACCCAGCTTTTTATGTGGGTCCTGAGAAGTGAATTCACGGCCTCCTGCTGTGTAGCAAGGGTTCCTCAGCTCAGTTTAATGTTCTTATAACCAAAGCACATTTCACAGTGCTTCTCTGTAAGAGTTCTGGATGGGTCCACTGAGCTCCACAGTGTCTTCCCAGGAAAGCCAGGCAGGATGCTCTAATAGAGGATATGTAACCACTATCCAATAAATCAGAGTCCTGCAGTGAGGGAACAGTCCTGCCCATGGAGTCCTACAGTGAGGAACCCTGTCCCTGCTTATGAACATCTCAAGGCTCACTGCCTTAGTTTCATTTCTGATAAAATATCCTAACAATACTAACCAAAACCAACTTAGGGAAGAAAGAGTTTATTTTAAGTCAAAATTCCAGATTGAAGGCCATCATCGCAGAGAAGTCAAGGGGATAGGAAGTTAAAACAGCTGGTCATGTCATAGTCAAGAGCAGGAAAAAAAAAAATGAACATATGAACGCTTACTACTCATGAACTAACTCACTTTTCCCATCCTTAAACAGAGAATGATGCCACCCACAGTAAGCTAGATCTTCACATCTCAATTAGCATAATCAAAACAATCCTCTACAAACGTGCTCACAGGCCAATCACTGAGACCCTCTTCCCAGGCAATTTTAGATTGTGTCAATTAAAAGCAGACATCATACCCAGCCTGCTGAAAGGGCCTGGGAGATGAGGCATGTGGACCAGGGCCACTCTGCCCTTTGGCAGCTGAGTAAGCAAAGACCTGTGATTCATACACATAATTCACATGATATTAGTGACTTAGATGTTGATAGTGTGTTATCTTCATCTCTAACTGTGTTGCTTTGTGGGCCCCTTTCACGCCAGCATTGTAGCTGTGGAGTGTTCTCCCCTCCAGGCTCCTCTGGAAAAATACATATAAGAAACCTGTGTTCTTAGGGCTAAGGACCAGTCATTGGGAAGGAGCTTACCACACAACATGAGGACCTGAGTTAGATTCCACAATCTAACATAAAAATCCAGGTATGGTGGTGCTCCTGTAATCTGGAGAGTTAGAGACAGGAGGGTGCCTGAGGTTCATCAGCCAGTCTAGCCTACTTGGTGAGCTCTAGGCCAGGGAGAGACCCTTCCTCAATAAACAAGTGGACAGCTTCTAAGAAACTATCACAGACACACACACACAGAGACAAACACACACTCACACATACACACACACAGAGGAGACAGAGAGAGAGAGAGAGACAGAGACAGACAGACAGACAGAGACAGAGACAGAGACAGAGACAGGCTAATGTCTTCCAGGGACCAGTGAAGTTTGGTGTCCTGACTCAGTAGATAGGACATGGTGCATAGGCATGTATGTTTATATAGTCCAGGCATATTCTATAATTTCAGGAGCCTCAAAACTGCCTGAGTCCCAGCAGGGGAAGATTCGAAGTAAGGTGCAGAATCACATCAAACTTAGGCTGTCTGGAGACCCTGAGCCTTCTGGTATTAGTTGAACACACATATGCATGTGGAGGTCAGAGGTCAGCCTCAAGTATTGACAGTTTTTTAGAAGCTGCCCACTTTGTTTGTTGAGGAAGAGTCTCTCCCTGGCCTGGAGCTCATCATGTAGATAGACTAGGCTGGCTGGTGAGCCTCAGGCACCCTCCTGTCTCCATGTCTAGTCCTGGGATTACAGAAATACCACCATGCCTGGATTTTTACATGTGAGTTTGTCCAGGTGGGTGGTCTGACCAACCATTATGGGCTTCAGCCTCTGTTCTTCAGTCCAGTGATGTGAAGCATGCTCCCATTTGGGCATGGCAGCAAAAAAAGCATTGCCACCCTGGGCAAGTCACACTGGGCAAGGGTAGGGCAGCAGCATTGTCTGAGCACACATGGACACCTGGAATCAGGTGGGGCTCTGGTACAGTCAGTCCATCTGGTTCCTTTAACCACCTATTGTTCCCATCTGCAAGCACATAAGTGGGCTTTAGGGGTCATGGGAAACATCTGCAGGAACAAATGATGAGTAAGTGAGGAGCCCTCCATTTGAGTTCAGTTCCCAGGCCCCTAAAGTTCACGAGGATGGTCTATAGTAACCATGATATACACAGACAGCCCTGGGTGGGTCTATGTAAAAGACTTTTTTTTTTTTTTTTTTTTTTTTTTTTTGAGAAGACACATTGATCTATTTATTTTAACAGTGACTGCCATGGGCCTTTCATCTAGGTGGACAAAGAAGAAAGTGAAGGCAGAGGCATCTGAATGGTGGAGAGGATAGCATATGTTCCCAGTCCTCTCTCTCTCTCTCTGTGTTTTTAAAGGAACAGGGATGACACCATTTAATGTTGACAAAAGCTGCACATCGCTGGGGAGCAGGCTTTTTGTGCAGCAACTTCTCCCCACATGGCCATGAAACCATTATAGAGAAATGAGCCCAAACTAAAGAGTCCACATGGCGGCCCATAGCGGCACTTCAAGTTTTTTAAAAGTGATCTTAGAACCTAAAATTATGCTCTTGAACAACAGTTTTATTGTCTATTTGGACACACTTTGGTAGAGAGAAAATCAGTGAAAGAAGGGCCTAGATCAGACTGACCTGTTCATGTCTGTGAAGTACCTTCTTAATTGCTAATTTATATAGAAAGGTCCACTATGGGCAGTGCCATCCCTAGGTAGATGGGCCTGGGCAGTATAAGCTAGGTATCTGAGCAACCCAAGGGAAGAGAGCTAGGAAGCAGCATTCTTCCATGGATGGCTGACTCCTGTCTCCACATTCCTGCCTTGAGTTTCTGCCCTGGCTTCCCTTAGTGATGGGCAGTACCTATAAGCCAAATAAACAACATTTCCTACACTAGTTGCTTTTGGCCAGTGTTTTATTATAATAACAGAGAAGCAAACTGAACAGCAGCTGCAAATGTGTGTGTGTGTGTGTGTGTATTCATATATATATATATATATATATATATATATATATATATATATGTATATGAATGACAGAAAGCAGTTCCTAAATCCACTGAGCATCACTGACTCAAGCCAACCCATCCCACAGATTCTCACACACCTTTACTGCAGCTTGGTTCACAACAGCTAAGCTATGGAGCAGCCAGGGTGTCTGACAACAGGAATGGATGAGGAGAATGTGAGCTGGGTACACAGTGGAATTCATCCAGCCACAAAGAACAGCAGAACTGTGTTGTTTGCTGGAAAATGGATACAACTGGAGAGAATCTTATTATGTGAATTAAGCTAGTCTCAAAAAGACTATTGTCTCTCCTATCTGGTTCCTAGGTTTTACAGAGATGCACAAAATTGTGTATATGACATGATAAAAAAAATAAAGCTGTGTGGCAGAACTCTCCTGGTTTAATTTCTGACAAAAAGAAACTCAGGGAGAAAAGAGTTATTTTTATCTCACAAGTCCAGGTGGCAGTACACCATTGTGTGGGAATAAAGGGCAGCGGGAACCTGAAACAATTTTAGTCACATTACATCTAGAGTTGAGAGCAGAGAGAAATGAATACACATGGGCTTGCTCATGCTCACAGCCCTCACTACATTCATACGGTCCAGGACCCAACCCCAAAGAATGGTGTTGGCTGGCTCTCTAGAGGAACAGAACTTAGAGAATGAATCTATCTATATATATGGAGGGGGGGAAGTATCAGAATGGCTTTCCAGCTGTGGTCCAGCTGTGGTCCAGCTGTGGTCCAGCTGGGCCAACAATGGCTGCCTACCAACAGAAGGTCCGAGGATCCGGTTGTTCAGTCCGCAAGGCTGCGTGTCTCAGCTGGTGTTCAATGCACACCACAGTCCCATAGATGTAGGCTCTAATGCCAATGGACTTGCTATGGAGAGTGAGTAAGAGTGGCCAGCAAAGAGCGAAAGCTTCCTTCTTCTGTGTCCTTTATATAGGTTGCCACCAGGTGTGATGGACTTAAAGTGGATCTTCCCACTTCAAAAGGTCTGGGTTAAAGGTGTCTCTTCCTACCCCAAAAGACCCAGATTAAAAGTGAGTCATCCCACTTCAAGTGATTAAATTAAGAAAAAAATCTGTCACAGGTGTACCCAGCCACTTGGGTTCCAGTTAATTCCAGATGTGGTCAAGTTGACAATCAAGAATAGCCATCACAGTTGGGTCCTCCCACATCAGTTAACAGAACCATGAGACTCCCTCACAGATACGCTGACGACTGAGCTAGACAATACCTAATTGAAACAGATGATTCTAATTGTGGCAAGTTAACAATTAATACCAACCAACAGGGACAAAGGGAAGGAGAGAGGCAAGAAAAGAGAAGGAATCGGAAATGAAGGGAAATGTACTCAACACACAATATATACTTGTATGAAATATTAAGAATAATAATTTTAAAAATCTTTGAAGCCGAGAGCAGAGTCAGGTCTGAGCATCCTCAGAGCAGAGCCAGATACCTCCCAACCATGGCATGCAACAAGTCTCAAGCCACAGCTCACTTAGACCCCTTCAACAGTACAGTAAATGAATTCTTCATCTGGGATCCTGTTTACTTCGTTAACCCATTAGTTGTTGGGGAAACTCAATCTCACTTTCATTACTCTTGGGAGAATATTAGCTGCAGATCATTCAGTCCATCCTCAGACAAACATTCTCTGAGGCTGAATGTGTAGTAGGGGCATAATAGTTGCAGACAGATCCCTTGGGGCTTTTCTTCATGGCCGGAAGTATTGCAATCCTCAGCTCTCCCTGGCCTGTGCATCTTAGCATGTTTCTGTGTGTGTGCAGAGGCATGACCTGTGCCCTTGCCCAGGGGACTAGAGAGGCAGTACTCCCCTGCGCAGATCCCCAGGCTATCCCACTATGAGTGACCAAGGACAGCATGCAGACTATATTGCATCCGATTCCACACAAGGCCTGAGCAGGTCAGGTGAGTGGCTTTTCTGTAGTTCAGCTTTTAACTTCCTTCTCTTTGCCTTCTGTGGTCCATCTCTAGGGTGCCACAGGCTGCTGCTCATATGCCTCCTCCACTCATCTTTCCAGGTTGCCTGCTCAGCCCCTAGACCATTAATCTGACAAGACGACCTCTAGCTGACACAACCCAATAAGAAATGTCTTTTCCCACACTGCCTAGAGGCCAGTGAGTTCATCTGCACAGATATTTAAAGGTTGTCTTACAGCAGAAATGTGGGACGAAGAGCTTCCGTGTCACAGGATGAGGATGCTTAGTGAGGAGAGTACCTGTCTAGTATGCACAAGGTCCTGGGTTTAACCACTAACACTATAAGTGCAGCAGCGTGTGCCTATAAGCTTGGCACTTGGAAGACAGAGGCAGCAGGATTTTCTGTCATCTTGGGCTACATAGTGAAGTTTGGGCCAAAGTGGGCTACTACATGAGACCCTGTCTCAAAAGCAGGAGGAGGAAGAGGGGGAGGAGGAAGAAGAAGAGGAGGAGGAAGAGAGAGAGAGGAGGAAGAATAAGAACTCCAGTGTCCATTAGAGCAGAGTTAAGACAACACAGACTGGAAAATAAAAGCATGTGCACTTTTGACCTTCCCCAACAGGGCTCTTTGCCCATGAACTTGGCTGCACTTCAATGAGAGAGGTGGACTTGAAAGTCTTCAGTAAGCAGGCTCCAGGTGGACTCTGGCCCTTTGCTTGGTCCATCTACCTAAGCCTTTGATGGACAATGCTCCCAGCTGCCTGTCCTTCAGCTAGGAGGGATCTAAGAAGAGAAGCTTGAGGAATTCCTCTGGCCTCAGGGAAGCCCCACCTCCAACCCCCTCAGGAGGGGCAAGAGAGAGCCCAGGGCTCTGTGTGAAGTGTGGCTTCACTCACTGACACACACTAAGCCCAACCTGGCTTCTGGTCCAACCAGTGGCAGCTACAGGA
>JADRCH010000032.1:9037655-9102655 GCA_019843965.1 Rhynchomys soricoides | reverse complement strand
AGGTTGGCTCACTCCTCCTTGCCTGCCAAGCTGGTAGGGCTCTTTGAAATAGAGAGGGTGCCTTTAGAAGCTGAGGATAACACCGGGAACCTGAGGGTCTGCTGGTTAGCAACTTTGTATTGTTAAAAGCTTTATGGCTTCGGTTAACTCACTTTTCTTCTTGCTTTTTTTTTTTTTTTTCCTCACTAACTTTTATGTCTTTTACTCATAGTCAGGAGAGCCTGCCCCTCCCTGGCCCCCGGGGTGCAGGGTTAGTAAGGAGTCCTGTCAGAAGCCGGGGTGGGGTGAGTGGTCAATGGGCTTGGCGGAACTTCTCTTCTCCTGCTTTGGCGAAAACAATTCCCTATTTGGCAAAGGGCAGTGTTTGCCCTGGGACAGAGCTCTGCAACCCCGTGCCAGGCCCTGTTTACCCTGGCACTGGCTAACTCGGTGGCCGAGTGCTCCTAGGCTATTGAACTTCCTGGATTTCTAGTTGTACAGCCTACACCATGGGGGAAACGATAGAGTGCTAACAGGTACCCCTCACAAGGTCTCCAGTGGCTCTACCAACCTCGTCCTGGCTTCTGAGTACTGCGCTTTGTGACCAGGGGGGTAAGGTTGAGGTGCAGGCCGGATATCTATCTGGCTGAAGCTTACCCTGCCTTATGTCTCCGTTGCTGAATTGCTACCTGTGACTCTTGTCTGGCCGGGCTAGTCTCCTCACTTTAGCTGGAGTGTAGCTGCTCTGTGCTGCTCCATTCGTCTTCCAGAGCACAAGTCCCTGTCCATCCTCCTCTGCTTGAAATCCTCCTTGAGAGGTGGGAAGCCATCTTGTTGAAGTCATTGCTGGGCTAGCATGATGACCTGAATTCCAGCACCAGAAACTCCATTTAAAAAAACAGTAAAAAAAAAAAAACAAAAACAGAAAAACAACCTCTGTGCACCTGTAATTCCAGTGCAGGGGAGGTCATAACAAACAGAACCCTGGGATTATTGAATTAGCCAGTCTAACTGGGCTGATGGGCTTTGAGTTCAGTAAAAGGCCTGTTTCAAAAATAAGATTGAGGAAGACACGGGTAGCTGTGCCCTGGCCTCCACAAACACACACACACACACACACACACACACACACACACACACAGTGTAATCATTTTAAGATTTATTTTTATTTATTTAATAAGTTTATGTGTACATGTACGTATATGTAGTACAGGTGCCCAGAGAAGCCCAAAGAAGGTGCTGGATCTCCTGGGGACAGATTTACAGGTAGTTGTGAAACACCAGATAGGGTTCTGAGAACAGAACTTTGGTCCTCAGGAGAATAGCAAATGTTCTTCACTGCGGAGTCATTTCTCTAGCCTCGATTTAAGAGAGACAGAGAAACAGACAGGGAGACAGAGAGACATCGAGAAACAGAGAGACAGAGACAGACAGACATTGACAGAGACAGACAAGGGGGTGCCTTGAACATCAATAGCTGTGAATCTGGGCCTCACTCTGCTTTTACTGAGCAGGTTCCTCTATCAGACCTGAGGTGCTCTGCCAAGTGGGGGCCCAGCAGCCCAGCAGAAGCTCACAGTGGGACGAATCTAGATTAACTGTGTAAGACGTTACCTTAGTCCACAGTCACATCCTCTGTCCCAAGCCTCTGTACCCTGTAGTCAAGCTGTCTTAGTCAGGGTTTCTATTCCTGCACAAACACCATGACCAAGAAGCAAGTTGGGGAGGAAAGGGTTTATTGAGTTTACACTTTCAGGCTGCTGTTCATCACAAAAGGAAGTCAGGACTGGAACTCAAGCAGGTCAAGGAACAAGAGCTGATGCAGAGGCCTTGGAGAAATGCTGCTTACTGGCTTGCTTCTTTCCTGGCTTGCTTAGCCTGCTTTCTTATAGAACCCAAGACTACCAGCCAACAGATGGTACCACCTACAAGGGACCCTCTGCCCTTGATCACTAACTGAGAAAATGCCTTACCGCTGGATCTCATGGAGGCATTTTATCAAATGAAGCTTCTTTTTCTGTGATAACTCCAGCTTGTGTCAAGTTGACACACAAAACCAGCCAGTACACAAGCCATCCAATGTTCATGGTTCTGTCTCTGCCCTGTGGTGCTCACGATAAGTGGAATTAGACATACCTCAGCAACAAGCCAGTGAGACGTGCAGACAATGCAGCACCCAGGCCTGTCCCTGGAGAATGAGCCAGTCTCAAAAACAATTAGTGGCCTCTGGAGACGGCGCAGAATGAGTCATTAGGGGCTCTCAAGCTGGGTACTTTGGGGTACGGCTCATCTTCTGTGTTCTTTTTCTTGGCTAAAGCTTTGTGTGATTCAGTATATGCACACATTAGGAAGCCATCCCTCAGGTTCATTCCCCTTTACATTTGGGGACAGGATCTCCAAGCTTGAAGCTTCCTGACTAGACTAGGCTGGTTGGTTAGACTAGATCACCATTGGGGATCTACCTGTTTCCATCTCTCCAGTGCTGAGGTTAAATTAAGCAAGTACCACCATGACCAGCAGTTCTGGGAATTGAACTCAGGTCCTTGTACTTGCTTGGCAAGTACTTTACTTTATCTTCTTGGCTGGGGATTAAATATATATAAATATATTTTTAATATATAAAAATATTTTTAATATATTTAATATAAGTGTATTTTAATATAAACATATATAAAATATGCTTTAATATATAAAATATCTACTTAAATATATTACTATAATAAATAATGTATTTATATATAAATATATATTTTATATATTTATTTATTTACTACAGGGGGATGACATGTGTGGAGGTCTGAGGCCGAAGTACAGAAGTGCGTTCTCTCCTTCCACTCCATAGGTTCCAGAGATTGAAGTCAAGTCTTTAGGCTTGGCAGCAAGCTCCTTTACACACTGACCAGCTTGCTGGCCCTTGGTTGAGAATTTTGAAAGTGTGACACACCACACACCCGCTCCTCAGGTGTGACTGCCCTTTACACCCTCAGCACCAGATGCCTGCCTACATTTAGCGCCTCAGTTTGCCTCTGCCCCCTGTAGGATCCCCCCAGGGATCTTAAAAAAAAATGAAGAAAAACCAACTGACATTCATTCACAGATGCAGACCTGTGTGTGCAGAGGGCCCCCCACAACACTCACCCACAAGGGGACACATGGGATCCCTGCACACTCCCTAGGTGTCCATGGAGCCATACACAGTTGGGGAGGAAGGCACATGTAAGGAAGAAGGCTTCATGTGAGGCCAATGTCTCCCACCCCGCAGCCTTAGAGACCAGCCTCAAGGCCTATGCTGTCCCCAGGGCTTTGCCTGTGTCTTCCCAAAGTTCAATTGTCCTCTCCCCAGAGCAACCAGAGCCTCCTCCGGATTCACATGGTCAGGAATGCATCAGTTACCCTGCCTTAATGACACGCCCAGATGCGGGACACTCCAGTGCCACACAACCACGTAAGGACCCAGGCCAATAGAAGCTCCACTATCCAGTCCTTCCAGCTGAGCTACCCTTAGTGACCATGGTAGGGAAGAGGAGCACTGTAGGGTCAAGCCTCACACTAACGGAAAGCTAGTGAATTGCTGACCGGAATTAGTCACAAGGTGCCACCTCATCTCAGAGGCCCTGAGGTGTTCAGTGCTCCATGATTGCTGTCCTTCTCCGTTGCTGCCCAAGGTCATGACAGAAAATGGGATGCAGGACTGGGAAGAAAATGTTTGGTGTGCAGTGCAGCAGGAAACCCAGAACTCACATAAAAAATGGATGCCTTGGCATGTGCCTCTTGTCCCAGTGCTAGGGAGATGGAGATCCCTTACCTGAGGCTCTGGACAGCCAACATAGCCAACTTGGTGAGTTCCAGGTAAGAGACTCTGTTTCAGGGGGAAAAAGAAAAAAAAGGTTGGTTCCTGAAGACAACAGGCGGGATTAACGTCTAGCCTATACATGTGCACACACATGTGCACACACACATATGCATGAATGACACATGTGCGTACACACACACACACACATACACATACAGAGAGAGAGAGAGAGAGAGAGAGAGAGAGAGAGAGAGAGAGAGGGAGGGAGAGAGAGAGGAAAACTGGCTTTTGTTCTCTTACAGTTCTGAAAAGCCAACCCACGCCAAGATGATCCTGATAGCTCCAGGCACACCCACAAGCCTCAGCTACTGGCCTCTTCCTCTCCCTCACCTTCAAAACCACAAAAAATACCCACTTCCCCATGTGACCTGCTGCCCTCCTCTCATTAATCCCCCTGAAGCTACCAGATAGCCCTAGCTAATCCTCCCATTTCAAGTTCCTTAAATCGTCAGATCTCTTGTAGCTCAGGCCGGCCTCAAACTTGCTATGCAGCTGGGGATAACCTTGAACTCTTGACCCTTCTGCTTCCCTCTTAAGATCCGGAATTAAAGGCCTCCACGACCATGCCTGGTTCCCATGGTACTGAGGCCCAAATGGAGGAATTGATGCACATCAGAAAAGCCCTCCCCTTACTCAGCATATCCCCAGCCCACCACACAGGGCTCTGAGGACCTTTAAAGAGCTGCTATCAGTTCCCTTCCTCGGCACTATCACTGCTCTCATGGCCTCTGTTGAGGATTTGAGGGTCAGCCCTGGAGGAAGCATCTACCCCCTTGCCAACTCCGCAGGCGTCTGGGAAGTCTGCAGGGAGCCAAGGAGGAGGGGACTATGAATGAACAAACTTGGCAAAAGCAAGAGGTGCATGAGAACAGAGAGCCCAGGAGAAGGTGGGTGGACAGGACAATCACCTCAGGAACAGCTAGTGGGGACACGAACTCTCTGGTGTGGCAGTTCTAACACAGCATGGGCCCTTCATGCCTAGGCACGGAGGAACTGTGTGTGGGAGACATGTGGAAAGATAGGGCAGAAGGAACAGAAGGAAATATTTCACTCTTCTGTGGCTTCCCGTTCAGCAAACTTCAAGGGCCCGCCTGTATCTGCTCTCCCAGTACTGGGATTACAAGCACGAACCACCACCCAGAAGGTTTTGGTTTTTTGCTCATGTGGATTCTGGGGATTGAACTTGGGTCCTTCTGCTTGCATGGCCAACACTTTCCAGCCTGAGCCACCATCTCCCCAGCTCCTGCCCTTTGCCATAAGCACCACAGGAGGTTCACCCAAGTTCATAGGGCCAGCCAGCTGACTGGGCTTGAAATCAACTGCCATGTTGGAGCTGCCCATTCTGGGCCAAGCTTTGCCACACTTCCAGTTGACCATCCTGTCCTTGTCTCTTTAGATACTAGACCACCTCAGCAAAACAAAGATTTCAAAGCTGCCTTTGGCCCCCACCCTTCCTCTGCAGCCCAGTAACCAGGGTAGATTTTCAGAAGGAGACTAGATCTGAGATTCCTGCTGCAGACAAGACATGATCCCTTTGGTGTGGCCAAGAGATGATCCAGCATGAACAGGGAGAGGCCCAAGGCACAGATGACTCCATGGCCCAAAAATGAGAATCAAAGAAGCCTGCAGGATTGTGCAAACTTCCCACAAGCCACCAGTCAGCCCTGGGCAGGAGAAGAGCTGTTTACAGGCCTGCATGTGTGCCTACATTTAGTTTCATTCACTCATACATACAGGTGTCAGGAGGGGCTGGATGGGGACCAGAAATGATGGACCTCACCAGGCCCTTCATTGCAGATACCTGCTCTGTGGTTCAGCCATTCACTCAGCCAGGAGGTCAGTCAGTATTCATCTATTTCCTCATTCATTTCCCAAGAGTGTGCCAGGCATTGTGCAAGGCTCACTGGGTAAAAGCCACAATCTCAAGGAGCCTGCATGTCCTGAGAACCTCGAAGAACAGCAAGCCACTAAATATAGGTAGCCCTGGGCAAGCTTGCCATGATGATAAAGGCATATGCCTAGAGCCCCAGAACACCCAGCAGAGGACTCTAGTATCTCCCTAAGGAAAAAATATTTAACCACTAGTTTAAAAATCAAAACAAGATTTTATACCTGATTACCTCTGCAAACATTTCTTCTCTCATGAATGTGGAGTAGAACATGACACTCAAAGTGGTCTTTAAATCCCAATTGATCTGAAGGCTGGCCAAGAAAAACCAACATGAAGTCATTCTCAAAACCCCCTTGGTACCTGGGGCCATGCAAAAGGCCTGGGGTCCTGCCAATTTGTGAGATGTCTGGGAAAGTTGTCCTGACATCCAGTAACCATGGCCAAGTCCATGGCTTAGAATGCTGGGGTATATATGGTAGCCTAGAGAGATGGCTCAGTCAGTAAAGTTTTTGTCATGCTAGCTTGGGGACTTGAGCTTGATTCCCCAGAATCCACATAAACCAACTTAAACCAGCCAAGCAGCTCATAATCTCAGCACTGAGGAAGTGAATGAAGCTCACTGGCCAGCCAGGCCAGCCAAATCAGTGAGTTCCACCCAGGTAGCTGAGAGGTAGGTCCTATCTCTGAAAAAAAGGAGGCAGGGCCAGGGAAATGGCTCAGCAGGTTAAGGCACTTGTCACCAAGGCTGATGACTTGAGGTCAATCCCCATGACCCACAAGGTAGAAGGAAAGAACCAACCTCCAAAGTTGTCCTCTGAACTTCACATGCACACCAGGCATGCACCCACACATGCATACACGCGAATGCAAAATAAATACACAAACATGTAATTTAAAACCAAATTTTAAACAAGGGTGGGGAGAGATTAATGAAGACATCTAGCCTCGACTTCTGGCCTGTGTGTATATTTACTACACACACACATGCACCCACGCGCTCACAAACTCACACAGAGTGCAGGGCTCTGGCCACGCTTGACTCTTAGATCCCAGGACCAATGGGCCCTTTGGGAGACTCTATGCATTCCCAGAGCACGTTTATGAAGGAGACCCAGGCATTGCCTCTGGGCTTTTTCTTTCCCACAAACCCCTGGGGGAACTGTCTGCACGATTTCATTCTTGACTATCACAAACAAACAAAAAGATGTTGCCTTAAAAGTAGCTACTGGTGAAGTTCTGCAAAGGTCTCTGGGACTGTGGGACAGAGAAGGCTCTGGCAGTATCCCTGGGCACTGAAAGAAAATACTCGAAGAGTCCAAGTCGTGCTCTGATCAATTTCTGTTACAGTTTCAGTGTGAAATGTCCCCTGGAGGCTCCCGTATTTGAACACTTCTGCCCGCCCCCCCACCTCCACCCCTGTGTACCCAGATGATCATGCTGTTTGGGAAGTTCATAACACATTTAGAAGGTGGAGGCTTATGGAAGGAGGAGAGCCTGTGTGAAGATGGCTTGTGTGAGGGAGGGGGAGGGCTTGTGTGAAGTGGGCCTGGTGAGGAGGGCCTGTGGGGGTGGGAGGAGGGCGTGTGGGGGGAGGGGGGGGGCGTGGGGGGAGGGGGCGTGGGGGGGGGGGCGGGGGGGGGGGGGGGGTGGGCGTGTGTGAGGAAGGTGTGTGTGTGGGAGGAGGTCCTGAGGGAAGTGGGCTTGTATGAAGGTGGCAGGCCTGTGTGAGGCAGATGGACATATGTGATAGGAGCTTCCCTGACCCTCAGTTTCCTTCTTCATACCCTCTAGCATGGTGCCTTTCAGTGGGGCTGAGTGGGCCTGAGTAGAGCTAGGGACATAGCTCAGTGGGTGGAGTGCTTGCCTAGCACCCACAACTTGTGTTTGATCCCAGCACTGTAAAATCCCAAGTTTGGTAGTACACACCTGTAATCTCAGCACTGGGGAGGTGGAGGCAGGAAGATTTGAAGTTCGAGGTTGTCCTTGACTACATAGCAAGCTCAAAGCCAGCCTCTGCTACAGACAGACCTTGTTTTCAAAACCGAAACCCCAACAAGTCCGCAGTCCATACCTGTCCCTGAGCACACACTCAGACCATCCCAGCCGTACTACTGTTCCCCTTCATTTTCTGGAAGGCAAGGAAACAACTTTATCTCTGTATCTCTGGTTGCCATCCCAGAATGTCAAAGTCAATCAATCAAACTGCCTATTGAGTAAGCACCCTCTGCCCCTGGCACCGGCTTCCCGTCTGTGGCCTGGGAAATGAATAGTCAGCTCCTCTGGCAGCTGGTGACTGGGTGACTCCCTATCCTCAGCCCCCAGCACACACTGGGGAAGTACAGTGGTAGGCTTACATTCCCAACAGCCCTGGCTCTACCGCAGCCACGTGACTCCCTCTGGCCAATGAGATACAGCAAGAGTTTCTAGGCGATCCTACACTTTCCCATGGAGCAGAGAAGGCCATGTTGTCACCCTAAGGCCACAGCATGCATATGTGCTAACAACAGACCAGGAAGAGGAAAAGTGCCTTGTCCCTGAGCATCACCTACCGCTGATGGTTTTAATCGGTAACCATCCACTTCCAGAATACGTACTGTGTCCCTGTGATGGTTTGTATAGGCTTGGCCCAGGGAACAGCACTGTTGGGAGGTTGGCCTTGTCGGAGTAGGTGTGCCCCTTGTGCTAGCTACCTGGGGACCAGTATTCTGCTAGCAGCCTTCAAATGAAGATGTAGAACTCTCAGCTCCTCCTGCCTGGACGCTGCCATGTTCCCACCCTGATGATAATGGACTGAACCTCTGAACCTGTAAGCCAGCCCCAATTAAATGTTGTCCTTGAAAGTGTTGCCTTGGTCATGGTGTCTGTTCACAGCAGTAAAACCCTAACTAAGTCGGTCCCTGAGCATCACCTGCTGCTGCTGGTTTTAATCAGTAACCATCCACTTCCCGAATTTGTACTATGCTAGGAAAAGTTTAGAGCCTGGGGCTATAGCTCAGGTGGTAGTGAGTCTGGCTAGCACACATGAAGCCCTGAGTTCGAGCCCTCACACTTCTTAAAATAGGATGTGGTGATGCTCACCTATAACCCTAACGGTGTCAGCTTCAACGTGTGTTGGAAGCCTGCTGGAGCTACATAACACCTTTTCTTAAAACTTAAAACAATAATGACAATGATAAAATTTTAAAACCTATCTTCTCTAGGCATGCTGACACAAACCTTTAAAACCAGAACTTGGGAGGCAGTGGCAGGAGGATCTCTGTGAGTCCAAGGCCAGCCTCTGTACGGCTAGCTCTAGGGCAGCCAGGAGTACATAATGAGATTGTGTCTGTGTCTCAATCAAACAAACACCTTTTTTAACCCCAGGGAAAAGGATTTGATGTTAAATCAAAACACATTTCTTTCTTTCTTTTTTCCCCTAATTGCATTGTGTGTGAGAGACAGAGACAAAGACAGATAGACAGACACACACACACACACACACACACACGGGGGCGTGGAGAGAGAGAGAGAGAGAGAGGTGCATGTGGAAGTCAGAGGAAAAGGGAGTCAGTTCTCTCCTTTCACCGTGAGGAGATAAACTCCACCATCAGGTGTTTACCTACTGAGCCACCTCAGCAGCCCCAAGAATGTGCTTTCTAACTAGGAACCACTGTGCTCTGTATCAACCTACTTTTGCACTCACGATCCCTTTTCTCAGCAGCTCACACTCTGGGTAAACCGAAGGGCAGCTAGGCAGCAGCGTGCTTCCAGGGGCCCTGCTAAGGAAGTGGAGAGCCTGCTCCTTTCCCATCAGGAACAGCGCTGCCTGTGAGGTGGTTTCCAGGTTGTTTGTTCCACTACGTCCCTGGTCCCTGACAGGAGCCGTCCACTCTCTGAGTCTGTCTCCTCGTCCCAGCCACAGAGTCCATCCCTTGTCCTAACTACGCCGGCCCCTCCAGCTCTGTTCAGGATGCTCCATCTCTCTGCTGACATTTGATTTGAAGCTTCCAGATGTTAGCCTCCCTCCTGATATAATCTAGGGATCTTGACCAGGCTCTTTTCCTCTGCCGGCTAAAGAAGCAAAAGGAAAAGCTGGAGCGCAGTGGGCAGCATGAGAGAAACCTCGAGTATCACAGACAGGATGCGAGGCTGAAGAACAGCATTCACTGGGGCTGAGGAGACACACAGAGAAAAGACCCTCTACTGTGCAGAGGGTGGACTCAGAAAGCAGAAAAACCCCATCTCTGCTGGAGGCCTCCAAAGAATGCTCTTCCCCTCGTTCAGGGTTGGTGAGTTTGAAGACTGGAGGGTTGATTGATCAGCAGCTGTTGTGTGGTGCTCTGACCTGGCCTTGAATTTGTTGAGATAGTCCAACAGCAGGGGCCTACTGGTATGCGATAAAAGCTTTTACCTCAGGTCAGGAGCTTGAGGAAGAAGCTGCCATCTTGGAGATTTGCTACCTTTTTAACCTAACCATGGCTCTTCTCCTTATGTGCCTGCCTGCCAGGGAGTGAGTCTAACTCCTAGTCTCTCAGCCCTTCTAATTGTCAGTCACTACCAGTTACACAGAGCGTCCCATGCTATTTACACCACTAACAGGCATATTGTTACTGATTATTATTATTATTATTATTATTATTATTATTATTATTATTATTAATTGAGCTAGGACTCATGTAGCCAGGTTGACTTTAAACTCATTACATAGCTGAAGGTGACTTTGATCCTCTGATCTTCCCGCTTCCACTCTCCAAGAGCTGAGGTCGAAAGAGTGGAACACCACGCTTGGTTTATGGGGTGCTGGCAATCAAATCTAGGGCCTCGGGCATGATAAGGAAACCCTTCAACAGTTGAGATGCATCTGTCCAGACAGTACTTTATTCCTTTTTACAAATGAGGAAATGGAAGCTCGCACAGGTGCATCTGCTAGTCTCTGTAGTCCTGCTAGTAGTTGACACAGTCATGACAGCTAGCCAGCTTCCCAGCTACCGGCTAGGCCCCTCTCTCCACTAGACCTCTGACCCTGCAAATTGGCTTTGACCTTCTCTAGCCTGCCTTTGAGCTTCCTCCCAATTCCAAGAGAAAAGCACAAAAGGAGCGAGGGGGTTGGCGAGCTGGCAAGCAGGACCAGCCGCTTCAGACCACGCCCCTGCGGCGGCACAGGCTGCAGGGTCTGTTTGCACAGTTGGGGCTGTGTTAGACACCCACCTCCGGGGAAGCCGCTCAGCCAGGTCGGCTGTTGACTCTAGGATTAGCAGCTCCGCAGGAGTTCTTTTCCTCTGAGATGAAAAGAAAGCGTACAGACTGACAGGTAAACAGGCCACATTGTCCCCAACATTGTTCAAGGGGGCTCCTTGGTGGGCCAGGCCTTTGAGGTTGCAGGCTTCCTGAGCTGGGCAAGTCAGCTTACTCAGAGGGAATTGGGGTCTGCTGCCTGCTGCCATTTCAGGAATTAAAAAAAAAAAAAAAAAAAAAAAAAAAAACAGCAGTCCGGCCTTCCTGATCCTCCCTCCCTTTGCCTCCCGAGGATCTCTTGTGCATCCAACAGCCAGCTGAGCCAGGTCTCCTGGATGGGCAAGATGACACAATGACATAGCACGGATCACACTGTGTACCTATAGATGGCCGCTGGAAGGAAGATCAGAGGTCCACCCTGACCCCTTCCTTACTCTTCAGATGGGGGCGTCCAGCAAGAATTGATGGCTTAATTTCTGTACTCAAGGTCCCAGTGGGATCAAGGATCGCCAGGGAGTGACAACCAACCCCACCTGTGACCCTTCTGTTTTATGCATTCTAGAATGTTTAAACAGCTGAGCAGAGAGGGCTAATCAAGGCCACGCCTTTTCTCTCCCACGTGTGTCTGTCCCCTTTGCAGGGGGACAGGATATGACAGCCTCACCCTTTGAGGGTACGTTAGTTCCCTCAGTTCTGCCCTACACTGCTCCCTAGTCCCAGGCCACCTCTTCTCTTCTCTTGAGCATGATGTTCTAACCTACCCAACAACTGATACATGCTCTTGAGGCTGAGCAGATGGTTTCTCAGAGAGCTTGCTTCTACTGCATGAGGACCTAAGTTCAGATCCCTAGAACCTACATAAAAGCCAGCGTGTATGTGTATCTCTCCAAGAGGAGAGATTTGGAGAGATTTCTGGCCAGAGGAAGACACCTCTGACCTCTAAGTGAGCCCTCGAAGGTGAGTGGTACACCCCACAAACATGTGTACACCACACACAAGACAAACAGTGAATAAATAGATACTCTGAGCATGGCTTTTCCTTTTCTGGCTGTGGGGACATCATTGTAGGAGTGTACTAGCCTTCACTGTAGAGAACAGGATGGAGGAAGGTGAGCTGCCTTCATCTCAGGCCTCCTCTGACCCACACTGGGTCTGCAGGTCTGTGAAACAGGTGCTGTGGTGTTCAGACACCCAGCTGCAGGAAGAATCCTAGGTTAGGCTGTGACAAGTGATGACATTATAGGCCTGAAGTCATATTAATCTGTGCAGTTCCAACCTGTTGCTCACTTGATGCCCATGCCTGGTGACTCAGCCTCTGCCACTGTGCCGTGGTCTTCACTTGGCAGGGCAGCTTCTGGGAACTGGGGTCTTAGGTGAACCTGTGGCTTTTTCATCATGTTGCTGCCTCGAGGCCTGTCTCCCTCTACCTACTTCCCACATGTCGGGGTCAAGCGTTGTGCCTGAGGCTGTTTCCCCTAACTGAAGTGTTCCTCTAGGACTCAAGGGGCGATAAAAAAGATACAGCAACAACAGAAACAAGAGAAACGAAGCAAAACAGAAAACTAAATGGCTCAGGAAATTCCTGAAAATTACAAGATTCAAAAGACTTCTCCTTGGGGTTGTGAAAGCAGTTACAATTGCTGACAAGAGGAGACTCCCTGACCTGTAGAGCTGCCTGCAAGTTGCACAGAAAGCACTGAGGATGCTGTCTTTGCGGGCTGTCACCAGGGTAGAGTGAGCCATTCAATTGTGTGTGAGTCACCCACGCACCTGTGTGTAACTCATTACTGCTCCACTAGTCTAGACTTGGGTTTCTACATCTGGACCAGCAGGCAGCAGGAAGAGACAGGGAGCCACCGGGCCTGGCTTGAGCTTCTGAAACCTCAAAGCCTACCCAACCTCCCCTCCCCCCCAGTGACATACTTCCTCCAACAAGGAAGGCCACACTCACTACAACCAGGTAACATCTTCAATAATGCCACTCCCTATGAGTCCATGGGGTCCATTTTCATTCAGATTGCCACAAAGCCACATAACTTGGGGAGGACAACCATTTATTTCCCTCACCACTTAGGTGCCAGCCCGCTGCCCAGCTTACCAAGGATAGACCCAAAGCCTACACAAAGCTAATGAAGCACAAAGTCCCATAGGAGCTCAAGAAAGGCCTCAGCAGGCTGAGCTTCCCCCCTCCTCCGGCATGATACAGCCCACACTGGCTAACCACAAAAGCTGCCAGAAGACAGGTGAGTATCTGGTGGCCTAAAGGCTTTTTTCTTTTATTTACTGCACACACATGCATGCCACAGCATGTCTGAAGAGTTTGTAGTACCCGGTTCTCTCCTTGCTCTGTGTGGATGCTGGGGATCAAAGTCAGGTCATTAGGCTTGGGGTAAGGCATCTTTACCCACTGAACAATCTTGATGCTCACCCACCTCTGTGTGTGTGTGTGTGTGTGTGTGTGTGTGTGTGTGTGTGTTTACGCACATGCATACACACATGCATGTGTACATGCACTCATACATGTATGAAGGTCAGAGAGCAACTTGCAGAAGACAGTTCTCTCCTTCTACCATATGGGTTCCAGGAACGGAGCTCATACCAAGAGACTTAGCCACAAGCGCCCTTAACCACTGAGTCATCTTGACTGCTCTGCATCCAAACTCAGGTCTGAACACTTACAGAGCAAGTGCTTTAGCCCACTGAGCAAATCTCCACTTCCGAAACCATTTTTTGTGGTGACCATGCATACAGGCTCTTCTTCTGGTTTCCTACCCTGCATCCAGGGCACAGACTCATCTCAATAAGCAGACTCCTTTCAAGTAGCCATAAGAGAAAAGGATAGTATAGCTCAAACAAGGCCAAAGTCAAAACCAGACCCAAATCCTTCCCTAGAGTGGGCAGGTAGAGTTCTGCTCTCAGTAACAAACGTCCTTCTGAAGACAGAGCTGTTAGGAGGTAGGAAGGGTGCAGTGAGAGGGAGTGCCAATTTCTAGAGGTATTCCAGGAATAACTGGCTGCAAGAGATGCCAATGCAAGGATTTCTGCTAAGTGGGAAGTTGAGCTCATTGCTATCAAAGATAGGAGCCCCGCCTCTATTCACTTCACAGGTGCTTTTTATTGCTGTCCAGCCCCGCCTAGTTCCATGCCCGCTCCTCCCCTGACATGCAGTGCAAGGATCGAAAGGCTTGAATCCTGAAAGCATCCATGTGGCTTCCTTTCAGCTGGTCTGGCTTTCATTTAAACTCTGTCCGCTGTGCTGGGCAGCCACAGTGCCTGCTCACAGCCAGCAGATGGTCACCCGGAGCAGCCCCCTTGGTGCATGTGTGTTACATTATTACATCACTGTGCCTAATACCATTAGGCTGGCGACTGGAACTGAAATACAGGGATGCTCGTCTCTGTTTTTGCAATTGACCCAAACATGTTGGTATGTATTAAATCAAGGCCCAAGAATCCAGCCTAGCTCAAGCCTGCACCCAGGGCAGCTAAGACCAGATTGGAGTGGAAACCCACAACATACCAGTTCTTGGATCACACCCAAAATTGGCCACTTATCAGAGACGAGCATTTTGCAGAGGAAATAGAAACATGGTCTGCGGTCTCCATTTCTCAGGAATGAGGTCCAGGGGCCAAACAAAACCGTTTTGCTCTGAAGCAGCTTAACTGGTATGCAGAAGGGAGTTTCTCCCCCTGAGGCCATTTTGATTTTTGAAATGGGGGAGGAATAAGAAGTAATAAAATCATCATAATCACCCGGTGTCAACCACCCCTTGCTTCTTATTTGGTTACTTCAAGTTACAAGGTACCAACCTTGCAGAATGGCCAGAAGATAAGATTATCCTCAGGAGGACTTAGGCAGGCCCAGCCCTGTGCCCAGTCCTTGGGGTCTGGTGATAGTGTCTCACACTTTTGGTTAGGTTTTGGTTTTTTAAGATCACATCTGGGGAAGAGCTCAGACTCTATGTCAAGTCACCCGGCTCCTGGTTCCAGCCCTCAAATGGTCAGGTTGTTTGATGTCTCTGTGTCTCCATTCCCACCTCCATGAAAGGGCATGAATGAGTCCAGTCTTTGAAAAACTGGGAAGATGGCTCTAGGATATGCCCATTAAGGATCTGAAACACAGAAACACCCCAGAGCAGCCCCTTCCCTTCCCAGAGATCTGTGAAGAGCTGAACCTGGAGCAACTGAAGCTATTGTTTGTCCCCTAGGAGCTGTGAGCATATGGATAGACAGCAACCTAGAGAAACACCTTAGTTCACTTTTTTGTTGCTGTAACAAAACAGCAGAGGCCAGGGACTTCACACACAAGAGTGAATAAAAGTCCACAGTTGAACAACCCCACGTGTTTGGACTCTGGTAAGGATCTCTTGCCTACTTCTCAACATGGTGAATGACATTGTGATGGATGTGCAGGTGAGGAAAGAGATCGCATGATGAAGCAAGGAATAAGAGAGTATGTGGAAGGTCGCTGCCAGTCGTTTACAGAAACCCCATATCTCAGAAGATACCTCTCTTCTTCAAGGTCCAACCCACTTCTACAAACCAGCTTTTATATCCTCCAGTGGCGGTGAGACCCACAGCAAATTATCTGACCTACACAACTGTGAATGAATTTAACTTGTTTTAAACCTCAGAAAAGAAAGGGGAGAAGGGGAGATGAAAGAAAGGAGGGAAGAGGACTCGGGAGAGAACAAAAAGGAAGAGAGGGGAGGAGGGGAGAGGAGGGGAGGGAAGGAGAGGAGAAGGAAGGAGGGGAGAGGGGAGGAGGGGAGAGGGGAGGAGGGGAGGAGGGGAGGGGAAGAGAGGGGGGAAAGGGGAGAGAAGTTGAGGGGAGGGGAAAGGGGAGAAGGGAGGAAAGTGGAGAGGAGGGGAGGAAAAGAGAGGAGGGGGAGGGGAGAAGAATCCTGTTGCCATTGGTTGGAGTTGAATCTTATAGAGTGATGGTGTCAAGTTCTCACAGGTTTCTGATAGTTGTGTCCATTGTTGAACAAGGAGTGTTGAGATTTTTACTTATAATAAGATATTTCTCTACCTTCTCAGTGCTAGGAGGTTTGTTTCACCTGCGTGGCCACACTGTTGCTTGGTGGGTGAATATTTAAAGCTACTGTATGTTCTTTGCTGATTGGCTTTGTCAATATGTAATGCTCCTCTCTGGTGTTGGTAATTATCTTTGATGGGAAGACTACTGAATCTAACATAAACATAGCCCTGATCCACTCCTGGTTTTGGCTGTTCTAGGGATTGAACTGAGGGCTTTGTGCTTGGTAGGCAAACACTCTATCACTAAGGTACATCTCAAGCCCATGCTTTTCATTAATATTTCCATGGTATCTTTCCTCGTCTTTTCATTTTCAATGTACTTTTATAATTGTCATCAGGAGAAGTTTTGGGATAGATAGCCCATAATTCAATTATGTTTAACTATCTCTGTCTTTTAACTGATGATTTTAGGTCTTTTATATTTAGTGTACCAATTAATAGTTAGGGCTTCGCTGTGTCATTTATTTTGCCTTCTGCTTCTCATTTATGTATTTTCCTTTCCTTTAGTTTATGTGAGTTACTAGTACATTTTTAAAGATCTTTTCTTAGATAAATCCAATCTAGGTTGTTCATAGTGTTTGTATATGAGTACACTCTAGCTGTCTTCGGACACACTAGAAGAGGGCATAGGATGCCACTACAGATGGTTTTGAGCCACCATGTGGTTGCTGGGAATTGAACTCTGGATCTCTGGAAGAGCAGTCAGTGCTCTTAACCGCTGAGCCATCTCTCCAACCCCCATAGTGTTTCTAGTATCTTTTTGCATAGCAATTTTAGTGGTTTCTCAAGATATGAAATTTTACAGACATAAAATCTTACATCATCATTTTACCCACTTTATTGAACACAAAGACATACTTTATTTTACGTCCTGTTTATAATTTCCTTCTATTTCCTCTACATACATCATTTGAAGTCAGATCAGTCAGCATTGTAATTTTGCTTCTGTTGTCAAGCATAATTTAGAAAACACAAGAGAAGAATATTGTATTTAGTCATATTTTGCTTACTTTGTTAGTCCTTGCTTCTCACTGCTCCAGACTTCTTTGTCTCCTTCTGTCCATAAAAGTTTCTTTGACCATCTTTATAAATGAGCAAATAACAAATCTTCTAAGTTTTCCTTTGTCTGGAAATTGTTTTAATTTCCCCCTTTTTATCTTTTTATTATTCTTTTTATTTGTATGTGGCCTGGAGATAGGGCTCAATGGGTAAGAGAACTCACTGCTCTTGTAGAAGACCTGGTTTGGGCTCCCAGAATCTACATCAGGCTTCTCACAACCACTAGTACCTCCAGTTCCAAGGGATCCAACATCCTCTTCTGACCTCTGCAGACACCTGCTCACAGGTGGTGCACAGACTCATATATATATATACATTCAGACACACACACACACATATGCACAAAATTTAAAAGTGTGTGTGTGTGTGGTAAGTGTCTGTATATGGTATTGTGTATGTTTATATGCTATACGTGTGTGGTACATCCATGTGGGTGTGCAAATGTGCACACCCATGCATGTGTATATGAATGGAGGAGGACATTTGGTGTCTTCATCTAAGGCTCTCTCTACCTAATCCCCTTGAGATAAGGTCTCTCACTGAACTAGAAGCTCACTGTTCAGCTAGGCTGGCTGGCCAGAGAGTTCTCAGTATCCTGTCTCTGCCCTCAATGCTGAAGTTACAGCAGCACAGTCATGCCCATCTTTTTATTTAGATTCTAGGGTTTGAACTCAGGATCTTATGCTTGCAAAGCAAGGGTTCTTACCCCCTGAGCCATATCCCACCCCCTTTCCTTTATTTTTAAAAGATACATTCATAGGATACAGAATTAGGAGCTGACAATTCTTCTCTTTCAGCACTGGAAACACATTGCTGCTTTCTTCTGGCTTTTAAGGTCTCTAATGAGAAGTCTGCTGTTATTTGAATTTGTGTTTCCTCAGTTTTCTCTGGATGCTTTTAAGATTTTTTTCTCAGTCTCTAGTTGACAGAAGTATAATCATAACTTAATTATAATTGGCATAGATTCCTTTGTGTTGTTTTTTCCCCATTTGGAATTGTCTCAGCTCAGGGTAGTATAACAAAATATCACACTCTAAGTAGTTTAAACAATAAACATTTATTTGTCACAATTCTGAAGTCTGAGAAGTCCAAGATCAAGACACCAGCAGACACCATGCCTGCTGAGGTCTGCTTCACCATGTTGGAAAGCAGTCTTCTCACTACACCTTCACAAGTTCAGAGGGAGGAGGCATCCAGAATTCTCAGAAGGATGCTAATCCCAGGCAGAGATGCGGTAGTCATTAAGAGCTTGCTGCTCTTTCAGAGGACCAGAGTTCAGTTCCCAGCACCGACAACTGCCTGTAACTCAAGCTCCAGAGAACCAGTGATCTCTATTGACCCCCACAGGAGCCCCCAAGCAGACACACACACACACACACACACACACATACACGAGACACATACACATAAATAAATATTGTAAAAAGGTGGGTGCTCATCTCATTTGAGGGGTCCCCCCTAATGTCCTCATATCGCCTCTGTTAAACCCCAATGCACCTACCTCCTAATCATTACATTAGGGGTTTGGGCTTTAATATATGAATTTGGGAGGGGCACAAATATTTAATCCACAGTATGAACTCCTCACCTTAGTTCTATGAACTCATGTTTCTTGCTACACATGAGCAGTTTTGAGTCATTAATTTTCTTTGTGTATTTCTTTCTTTCTCACCGTGTGTGTGTGTGTGTGTGTGTGTGTGTGTGTGTGTGTGTGTGTTTCACATGTGTGCCAGTGCATATGAAAGTCCAAGGTTGATGTTAGGGATCATGCTCCATCATCCTTCCTTATTTATTGGGGCAAGTTCTTCTTTCTTTCCTTTTTTCCTTTTATTGAAAACAGGTTTTTCCCAGTCACATAATATATATATTATGATATATATTATATTATTTTATATATATATATATATATATATATATATATATATATATAAAGATATAATATATCCGGATTACAGTTTCTCCTCCTTGTTTCCCCTCACCCCCTTTTGGTATCTCATTAGAAAACAAATAGGCTTCTAAGGAATGATAATAAAGCGCCCGTGGCTACTTCTCCTGTCAGGGGCAGTCCCCCATCTGATGCAGACAGGTGCAAGCCCTGTGCCTGCTCCCCCAGTCTCTGTGAGTTCACAGGAGTTTTTATCATGTTGACTTAGAGGGCCTTGTTTTCTTGGTGTCCCCCTTCCCCTCTGAATCTTAGAATCTTTGCTCCTCCTCTTCCATTGGGTTCCTAAGCCCCGAGGGAAGGGATTTGATGGAGTCCCATCTATGGCCGAATGGTCTCTCACTCTCTTTGTAATGTCTGGAGGCAGGATCTTTCAGTCCAACGTAGAGGTCACTAATACTCCTGTTCCCGCTATCAGCTTGCTCTGGGGAGCCCAACTCCACCATCCAGGGTTTGGCATTACAAGTAGACAGTCACGATTACCTAACATTTATGTGAATCTCTGAAGACCCAAACCCTAGTTCTCACCTTTAGCCAGAGTCATCTCCCAGCCTTGCTTACATGTGTTCACCTCCACTCTTCCTCTTCTCCTGGGACTCCAGTAGCACACGTGGTGGATCCTTTACATCATCCCACAGACCCCGAGGGACCACCTTGCTGTTGCTGGTCTTCTGGTTTGGTTGGGTTGTTGTTGGTTTGGTTTTGAGTTGAGGTTTTGTTGTCTGGGTTTGTTTTGGTTCCTATTGGTTTTGGTTTTGTTGAGTCTAATTTTTTTTTTCTCCATTATTCAGGGAGGTTCTACCTTCAGATCTCACTGACCCTTTTCTCCATCACCTCCACTCTGCTTCTGAGCTCAGACTTTGAGATTTTTCTTTCATTCATTCATTTTTCCAGCTCTAAAGTTTCGTTCAGTTTTTTTCACCCTTCATTTCTTTGTCGAGTTTTTCTATTTGTTTGTTTTCGCTGAAGCTTGACACATTTTGTTCCAAGTGTGTCTGTAACTGTCAAGGGCAGTTTTGTCATGGCTATTTGCCTTGACAAGGACGTGGGTTGAGGCACTGCTTTGTCACTCATAGATAGAAATAGAAGCCAAGTTCCCTCTCAGCCTCCAGTGGTTCCCAAATAGAGGAGACTCCTTGTTGCTGCTGAGAAGAGTGGGAATTCTGCTTCTTGTGTGGCCTTTACTGGCACTGAGAAGAGTCCTTGGACTGTAGTGTGAGTCCTGATTATCCGAAAAGCATCTACTGACACTGCAATTTGATGGAAGGTTGAGAGGAGAGACCTCACTAGGACTGAGTGGGAATTGATATCCCAGTCCATCTCACCTGTACCATGCAAGAGGGGACACTGAGGCACCTGCGCACAAGCCTTTCAATAGTAGTAGAGTAGGTCTAGGAATGTAGATCCACCATATGCTTGCCTAGCATTCACAAAGCTCCTGATTTTATCCTCAGCACCACATAAACCAGGTGTGATAGTTCAAACCTGCAATCTAAGCATTTGAGAGACAGAACAGGGGAATCCGAAGTTGCAGTCATCCTTGGCTACATAAGAAGTTCAAGGCCCATCTGGGCTGGACAAGACCTTATTGAAAGAGAGGGAGAAAGAAAAAAAAGGAAAGTGAGAAAGAATCATAGACCAAAGACCACCTGGTCCTTGCCCACAGGACTGGCAGTGTGCCATGTTCTCTGAGGTGCTCAGTCATCCCTTTCCCAGTGTTGCACCTAAGAAGAGTAGGCTTCTGTTTTTACCCATTCATTTGTTCATTCATTATTACCCATCCCTGTTTCTGAGCTGGAAGCTTCTTTATCTTTCTGTCTGAGATATATGACACAAGAAGAAACTTGGGGAACTTCCCATGCAATCTCGAGGTCTCTCACCAATCTGCCTTCTCACCTACACACGTCAGGCTTTATATGTATATGTCATCCATGATTCGTCTTTAGTCGCCCTTGGAAGAAAGACTTGGAAAACATGTTCATCTTTCTGAGTCTAGAAGTCTCCTCTTTCCTCCTGTGTTCGTGGTGAGGGGGTATGGAGGCCAAAGGTCACTTATGAGTATCTTCCTCTCCTCTCCACCTCACTTTTTTGAGACAGGGTCTCTCACAGAACCTGGCCCCAGAGACCCTTCTGTATCTGCCTCCCCAGTGCTGGGATTACAGGCATGTGTCCTTTTATGTGGGTGGAAGGGTAGCACACTCGTGTTTTCAAGCATGCGTGGCAAACATTTTACCCCTTGAGCCATCTCCTAAGCTTCACAGTGCTCGGCATCTTTTCTTTCTCCAGGGTTATTATATGTTTCATGCCATAGCTCTGAATTCATTCACTTCTCTGTAAAAACACTGTTGTTTTTATTTGTTTGTTGTTAGTTTTTTTTATGACATAGAAGCCAAGAACTATGAGCCTCACATGGCCAGTACCATTGGAATGTAACTGCTTCTAGGCCTTCCCTGTGGGCAGAAAGAGCAAATGTGTGTATGTGTTGTAACCCATGTGTACACATGCTTCTGAATTTCATTTGTGTGTATGTGTGCATATGCATGCCATGCATTTGTGTTGAAAACCCCAGCATATTATCACCATGACATTCTAGCGTTTTCTCTTTGATTATTTGTGAGTTTCTTTTCTGAGGAAACCTGACTGTCGCTATCTGCACTATTTGTTCAACAGTGGTATACAGGTAGAGTTAAACTGTCTGTACCTGTATGGGAAATAGGTCTCCTGAGTTCAAGACAATGTTTGTGAGCCTTTTAGCAGCCAAACAAAACATTGTTTTCCAGAGTTCCTCAGCTCAGCTCTGTGGTCTTACCTCCTTCCGTGTGATTATGTCACTCACTTGTAATGAGGTTTGAGTCACTGCCACATTCTATAGCTCCTCTTATGTTTCTCCTAGCTGGTGATGTTTTCTAGTCTGTGTAAAATACCCCCTTGGTGATGTCTAGTCTTACGGGTTTTACAGGTACTCAACTGTCTTAGTTCCTTCTGTTTTGATGAAATCTTTTGACAATGGTGTAAGGCTTTGCTCACAGTTCAAGAAACAGTCCATGGTGGGAAAGTCAAGGCAGCAGGACCTTGAAGCATCTGGTCACACTGTTTCTATATTCTGGAAACTGAGGCATGAATGCATGCACTCTCTCAGTCCCTTCTCTCTGTATTCGTACAGTCCAGAACCCAAGCTAGGAAATGGCCACAGTGGGAAGGTCTTCCCACTCAACTAATGTAATCAAGGGGACCCCTCAGGTAATACCCCTCAGGTATACCCAGAAGGCCCATTTCCTGGGTGATTCTAGGACTGTCCAGCTGATACTTACCATTAATATCACACCAGTCAACACCTCCTCCCAAACAATCCTGTCACCATGATTGGCTTTTCGTCCTAGTGGTTTTATTTTTGCAGATATTATTGTGTAGTATGGGTGTGGGTGGGTGGGGGTGCGTGCGTGTGTGCACACACACTCGTGGTTACATACATTTGCAGTGGTCAGAAAACAGCTTTGGGGATTCCATTCTTTCTTCCTACCTTCCACCTTTATGAGTGTTCTGGGTGTTAAATTCAGGTCTTCAGGCTTGTGCAGCAAGCACCTTTCCCCACTGACCCATCTTACTGGCCCTTAGCCCCTTCCTTTTCAATGCTGGACAGTATGCCATAGTATGTACATGTTTAAGGTCTCCTTTGGAAGAATATCTGGGTTGTGCCCACTTCTCGTTGATTTATAAATAAAGCTGCTACCAGACATTCCCAAGGTCTGGGGAGTTGGCTCGATCAATAAAATGCTTGCCATAGAAGCAGGAGGACCAAGTTCCCATTCCCCAGAACCCTCATTTTTTAAAAAAAAGTGTGTGGCAACATGCCTGTAAAGCTGGTACCAAGAAAGTGAGGGCAGGCAGTCTATCTAGCCAGTGAGCTCCAGGTTCAGTGAGAATCGCTGATTCAAAAACTAAGGATAGCTGAAATGGCTCAGTGGGTAAAGGTGCTTGTCACCAAGCCTGGTGATCTGTTCTTGGTTGCTGGGAATCAATTAGGACATGATGGAAGGAGAGAACTGACTCCTGCAAGTTGTACTCTGACCTATGACCCTCTACATACCCATACACTGACAAATAGACAAAGAATAAACTTTTTAAACTTTTTTTGAAAAAATAGTTTTTGTGTGTGTACTAGTTGGGATTTCCATTGCTGTGAAGAGACACCATGACCATGACAACTCTTATAAAGGCAAACATTTAATTGGGGCTGGCTTATAGTTTCAGAGGTTTAGTCCATTATCATCATGGCGGGAAGCATGGCAGTGTCCAGGCAGACATGGTGCTGGAAGAGCTAAGAGTCCTGCATCTTGTTCTGAAGGCAGCCAGAAGGAGACTGACTTCTAGGAAGCTAGGAGGAGGGTCTCAAAGCCCATCCCCACAGTAACATACTTTCTGACAGGCCATACTTCCTAACAGTGCCACTCCCTGGGCCAAGCATATTCAAACCACCACATACCACGTGCTGGCCTCCATAGGCTTGTTCAAACACATGAGTCTATGGGGGCCATACCTACCCATAGCATAATAAAAAATGTATTTAGACCAACTTCAAAAGTCCCCAAAGTCTATCACAGTCTCAGCAATGTTTAAGAGTCTGAGATTCATCCAATCGATTAACTGTAATCCCCTGTAAATTCAAAATAAAAAAGCAGATCACATATCTCCAACATTATAAGATATAGTGAGGAAATACTGGACAAAAACCAGACCAAAAACCAGCTTGGTAAACTCCAAGCTCTGTATCTTCATGTCTGATGTCAAAGCACTCATCAGATTTCCAACTCCTTTCTACTTTGATGACTGCAACAATCTCCTTTTCCTGAGCTAGTTCCACTGTGTTAGCAGCTTTCTTCAGCAGGTCTCAAAGCCCACTGCATGACTCTGCATCTCTAACATCTTGAGGTACCCAAGAAAATTTCAACTTTACAGCTTTTTGTTCCAGTGTCAGGGATCCACATATGATCTTCTGGTCTCCTCCAAAGGGCTTGGATCACTTCTCCAGCTCTGCACTCTGTAGCACTCTAGGCTCTGGTTGACTCCACTCCACTGATGCTGCTGTTTTTGGTGGCCATCCCATGGTAGTGACATCTCTAACCTGCTGGGAGTTCTCACTGCAACTAGTCTTCACCGATAGCCTCTCATAGGCCCTTAATGGTGCCAAGTCTAAACTTCTTTGCATGACCCCGTCAGTCCTGGGCCATCAACTGCAATCAAGGCTGCACTTTCACCAATGGCCTTTCCTGGCTTCTCACAGTGCCCAGGCCTCAGCTGTTCTTCATGACCCCTTCATGCCTTCAAAAATAGTACCACCTGGGTGATTCTTACATGTTACCAAGTCCTGCTGCAACACAAGGTACAGCCTTGGCTACCTCTGAGACACAGCTTCTTTATGCTCTCAGAAAACACTTCCCAGAAGATTTCATCTCAGTGATGCTGGTCTTTAGTTAATCACAGCTAATTTCTTAGTTCTAGCTAACCAGCATCATCAGTTGTACCTGTAGTACCCTTCTACTGTTGATTCTAAAGCCAGAGCCACATGACCGAAGCTGTCGAGTTCTGCTGCTTACTGGAGCTGGAACGTGGCCCTCTTGTTCTATTACATTACTGCCAGGTTTCTGTTTTCCAACTCCTTCACTGCCTAAGCTTGGCTGTCCTGGAACTTGTTCTGTAGATTGACCTTGAACTCATAGATCTGCATAACTCTGTCTCCCGGAATGCTGGGATTAAAGGCGTGTGTACCTTTTCTTCACCTAGAACTTGCTCTGTTTTAGTCTAGCCTTGAACTCAAAGATCTGCTTGCCTGGGATTAAAGGTGTATACCAACATAAGCCACACTCCCCACTAAGCCCTGCTTCTCAAGAGGAAGCATCATGACTGTACACAACTCACATGGCCTGTCATAATATGTCTACCACAGGGACCATGACATAGGGGATTCAACGAGTGTGGACACTGACCTGTGTCATCTCCACAGTGACCTGGGGTTACATAGGTGACGTGAATTAACTCAAAAGCCAAATGACACAGATGTGTGTGTGTGTGTGTGTGTGTGTGTGTGTGTGAAAATCCCATAATGAAACCCATTACTAAGTATGGTAGTCTAAAAAACAGTAAATTAGAGAGAAAGGGGGTGTGGGGGCAGACCTGAGTGCTTTCAATTGATCTGAATTCAATTCCCAGAATGTTAAAAGCAAGCAAACAAACAACAACAAAACAACCATGGTGGTGTGTGTTTATAAGCCTGATTCTGTGGGAGGTGGAGCCAAATCCTGGGAGCTTGCTAGACAGCTAACCCAGCCTGCTTGGCAAGATCCAGGCCAGTGGGAGACCCTGTCTCAAAAAACAAAAAAAAAACCCAAAAAACAAAAAAACCCCAGAAATGACAGCTGAATTTGTCCTCTGGGGCCCACACCCAGGTACACATATGTATATGTAACCACACACACACACACACACACACACACACACACACACAGCCCTGTTTCTGTAATATGAACATACATATACAAAAAGAAGGAAAGAAAGGGTGTGAAAGGTCACCCCAGGAGAAAGGAAGATCCCATGCAAGTACCTGGAGACAGGATGGCCCAGGTTTGAGGGAGCCTGCCCCATGTTGTTAGAGTCCCCTAGTTGTGGAGAGGCCCCTGTGGTGGAGACTGACCCCTCCTCCTCTTCTGTCTGCTGTCCTCTCGAGCAGCTTCTATGACAGCGAGGCTTCCTCATGTCTTCTTTCTTCATTTTCCACTCATTTCTCAGACTACCAAATATGATTTGCTGCACTTCATGCCCAGTGGCGCAAGGTGGCACCAGATAAGGCCCAGTTGACCTTCTAGTGGCTGGGCTTGGCTTACTTGCTTCCATCTTGGCTGTTTACCTTGGGCCCCTGGGTGTCCCTTCTTCACCTCCCCCTGATGTCCTCAGTTCTCTCTCTCTCTCTTCTGTGATGAGGCTGTCACTCATCCATCAAGGATGTTGAGCGTCTCCAGAGCCCTCCCATATCCAGCTCTGACCATACCCCTCATGGTCTTGGATAACCCCTGATTGGGACTCCCTGACCATCTCCATCCTAGTCAGACCAGTTAATGTCCAGAGCAAGAACAGTAGACCCTGTTGTCACCATTCTCCTCTGCTTTCCATGTCCACTTTAAAGTGTGCCTGTCTCTCTGCAGTGCTGCCCCCAGACTCCTCTCTAAGTTAGGTCACGGTCTCTCACAGGGATGCTGAGGCAGACACCCACCCACACACACACACACACCTATTTTTGGTTTTCAATCTCTCTTTTCCATCCCCACAACCTCCCAGTACACTCTCTGTTGGGCACTGTGTCCTTCTATTGAACCTTGGGGCGTTTTAGGCTCTTGCAGAGGGGCCGAACCTTTTTGACATAGTACCATGATTATTTTGGTCATCAAATGTGTTGGATGGGCTAGACATGCCTGGAAGTCATCTTTTTCTAGAGGCCTTGCAGGTCTGTTGACTCTGGCCTGCCCACTTGTGCAGCTCTGCCCAGACTGTATTCACTCTCACCTTTCACTCTGGGCTTGTCCGTTTCTCTGTCATTGCATAACTGATCCCCACATAAAGGTTGGGAGCTAAAAACAACACTAAGCACTGATTATTTCACACAGTTCCTGAGGGACAGGAATTCGGGAGCGGCTGCGCCGGGTTGTTCTGGCTCCTGGCTTCTGCGGCCTTAACAGAGAGACCCACAGGCCACACTGCACTGTGGAAAGGTGAGATGGCTGGGGTGTCTCTCAGGAAAGCCAGCCAGGGGACAGTGTTCCTCTCAGCTTCCCTTCAGCCTGGGAAACCTGAAGGGGAAGAGGCCACACAACAAAGAAGGCAAATTTATGAGAAAATGAAAGGATTTTCCATAGCAGAACATCTTTTTGGCAGCAAACAGCTGAGATTGAAGTGATGGAGAGAGCTCTGGGTACAGATCAGTTAGCAGAGTGCTTGCCTACCATGTCCAGAGCCCGGCATCACATAAACCTGTCACAAAGAGATGGGGGTGGGGAGAATGGAAAGGGAAGGAGACCCCATGCACTCAAACACAGGGTTCGATGCCCTGCAGGCTCTTGTTCCCAGGGTGGTTAGAAGGCCCCTGGCTTCAGCTCTTTTGGGCTCCAGAGCCACCCTGGGTCCACCCTGAGTCTGTCTCCCCAGCATGATGGTCTACGGCCCTCACATGCCATTTCTCAGAAGGTCACTTAGAGACATAGGACAATTCCCCGCAGGAATCCCAGCCACCATGAGCAGACCCCCACCCCTCCCATATCCCTCTGGCCCAGGACCAGTCACATTCACTTGCTCTCTCTAGATGCTGGATTAGTGGAGCAGGCCAGGGCCTCCATCAGGAGCCGAGCTGTGTTGTAGAGTTTAGGAGTGCTTGCTAAGGCTGAGGGATCAGCGGTCTAGTGTTACACACCCATGTAGTTCCTCAGAACTGCATGCCCAGATGTCGGGGACCACGGGCACCAGGAAAGAGACATAGCTGCTGACGCTGGGGGTGTAGGCCACCTGACTGTGATCAGCAGAGACTTGAGAGTTCAGACCCCTAGTCCCTGGAAGAAGGGACCTGGAGGAATATAAATAGTTGATAGGATGGGGGTGATTAGAATCTCTACTCTGTTGGTGTAGCCGGCAGTGATTCTACCCTATGAAGATGTTACCCGTTACAGAGTAAGGCAAGGTTTAATAAAGTTGGGGTGGGGGAAGGGCTGAGCACAGTGGAGCACACCTTCGATCCCAGTACTTTGGGAGATAGAGGAAGGCAGGTCTCTGTGAGTTCCAGACCAGCCTTGTCTATATGGTAAATTCCAGGCCACAGAAGCTCTCAGGCCAGCTAGCCTGGCCTTTGTAGAGGTGAACAAGAGACCCTGTCTCAAACAAGGTGAGGAGGGGACTGATACCCAAAGCCCTCTTCTTTCGCCCCCACACATGTGTTCACACACACGCACACTCATGCTAACATGTACATACGCAGCGCACACATGTACACATGGACATGCGCACACTAAGGGTTTCCTGGTTGGTCTTCTCAGACCTCCACAAATTATGCAAGTCCAGCCTCCAGCCTCACTGGTGCATCCCATTGACATCCATGGCCAAGGCAGCTGCCTCTGAATACCCTCAGCCCCTCGGCCTACTGTCCACTTCCCTGCCAATCAGGATCCCCAGTACCCAGGAACATATAGACTATGCTTCTCCCAGACTCCTCATCGAGGCTCCTTATCTGACTCATCCTGCTTACCCTGGTGACTCTGACAGTGTCTACACCAGGGTGCCATCCCCACCTGCCTCCATAGCAGCCCAGGTAACCAATGAGACCCCTGGTATCTGGCTCTACTACTACATCTGACCAGAGTGCCCCCAGGAAACCTAAGGTGCTCTGAGCTTCTGAGAATATCTGTTTGCTCATCACTTTAACTCAGTTAAATATAATATAACTCAGATAACATAATTATCCCCATTTTGTTTACTTTAGTTTGCTATTTCCTATTTGAAACGGGCTCCAGTGTAGTTCAGGTTAACTTCCAACTTGCTATGTAGCCAAGGATGGCTTCAAACTCCTTATCCTCATCCTCCACTTTCCAAGCACTGAGATTACAGTCTTGTGCCTGGTTGCTGTGGTACTAGGATGAAACCCAAGGCTTCGTGTATGTTTGGTGAGCACTTTTACCCACTAAGCTACACCTGCAGTCCTGCTCATCTCACATTTTAGTCAGTCTCTTCCAGGAAGCCCTCCTCTCATGGTGAGAGGTACCACCATAGCAGATGCAGACATTTCCCAAAAGACCATCTATCCCAGATGGCACACAGGTTCACGGGTGTTTGCCAGTCTCTCTGATGAAGCCAGTGCCTGTGACAACAGCCATGAAGCTCTTCTTTGGATTTCTATCGAAATTCAGTGGCTTTCAACTGATCTCTTCTGGCATCAGATTGACAGCAGGGCAAGCACAAAGACAACAGCCAGAACTCCAAGGGCAGCAGGTCAGTGACCAGCAGAGGAAAGGTTGCCCAGCCACCAGGAGGTTAGTCACTTGCCTCCTCCCTCCGGCTGGATTCTGTGTCATCATTCCCCACCCCGACCCCACTCCAGACCATAGCTTGGCCATTATGTGGCTATCTGGTAAGTCTCTCTCAGGCTCTCTTCATCAGGGATTCCTTGGGGAAGGGTACCAGCCATGCTTGCTGCAGGACGCCTGGCACAAGGTTCCTCTGATTAACTTGGCCCATTTCTGTTCACTCCTCCTGTGAGGTACAATCCATGCTAGGACTCTTTCCCCCTTCGCTGGGCATGCTCGTGCCCAGAGGATGCTCAAGGAGAGTTCCAGGTAGTTTTGTTTCTGGAGTGCTGGCCTCCATCTTGCCCTACACCACTAGGCTAGGAGTTCATGGTCAAGGCTCTTGAGGAATGTTACAGAGCTCAGCAGATGCTGGGCAGGTCTTTTCCATGGGAATATCTGAAGCATCTAATTAACTACCAGAACGACATATAGTCATTATAGGAAAAAAGAAAAAAAACATTGACAAAACACAGGCAAACAAAACCAAAATAAGAAATGACAAACATCACTTACAGTTCTACCAACTATATATGTCTACTGCTGCTTTCTAGAATAGCTTAAATTGTGTGTGTGTGTGCTTGTGTGTGTGTGTGTGAGAGAGAGAGAGAGGGGGGGGGAGGGATTGAGACTGGAATGTGTGGGCATGCTAGCATCATAGCACACATGCAGCATGAACCACTTACAAGAGTTGGTGCTCTTGTTCCACCATGTGGGTCCTAGCTCGGAACCCAACTTGAGTTATCAATCAGAGCAACAAGTTCCTTTGTCTACTGAGCCATCTCCCTAGCCCATCCATCATGTTATTTGAAGCAAGCTTTCTTGCCAGACCTCAAGCTCACCAATGCATAGATTAGCTGGTTAGCAGACCCCAGGAATCCGCCTGTCTCTGCCTCCGGAGGAATGGGATCAGACTAATGGGCACATCTGGCTGTTTCCTGTGAATTCTGGGAGACCAAACTCAAGTTCTTATCCAGCTAGTCCTTCACTGACGTACATCTCCCCAGCCCTTGATCTATGCTTCATACCTAATAAACATAAACATCTCGCCGCACTGTTCTGATGCCTGCCAACTGAGCGCTGTTCACCAACCTTTATGCATGCCTCACATTTTCTAATGGCCACCAGATCCAGGCATACAGTATTCCCTTATGTATTGGCAGATTCCCCATTGCTGAACAATGTGGGTGTTTCTTCTTTTTATTTATACACTATTCTGCAACTAGCTTTACAGTTCTATCTGTGTGTCTACCTCACCCCATCCCCTTAGAGCCAAATGAAGACATTTGAGACTCCTGAGCACTGGAACTATTTGGCATGCTCTCCCAATAAGGTTTGGGGTTAAATACACAAAGCCCCTGTTTTCTCCCCATATTGATTTTAAAATTTAGGTTGAGCATCTCTAACCCTCAAATTCAAAGCCTGAAATGCTTTGAAACTCAAAGACTCTTTTGAACACGAACCTGATGTCACAGGTGGGAAATGACCCACGTTAAAGCAAATGGAAAAGATTGTATCAAACTACCTTCAGGTTTCATGTATGTTCTATATGAAAAATGGCTATCACCCAATGCACACCTCGCTTTAACCCAAGAGGACACACATGTCTAATCTGCTCCTAGATTCTAATTCATAGAACCAGAAGCAACATTAAATGCTGAATTGCTCTGCCACCAAGTTTTGGTGCAACCCTGTTTGATCTCAACAGACCTTGTTTCAAAGCCACCAGTCCCTCCTCTTACTTCTCCTCCTGAGATTTCAGCTGTCATAGAAAGGGTTTTCCTTTGCTGTATTTAATCTGCTGGTTGGACTCCTTGTCCCTGTCCCCTCCAGTCCCAGAGCTAGAGCAACCCTTAACTAAGAGCTCAACATGTTGCAACATGCCTACTGTGTGCACTGCTCTTGGCCAGAGTTTGACCATTCATGGAAAGGACAATTGGATATGTCATTGCCCCCATGTGGTGAGTGATTTCTTCTGGGGAGTCGAGAGCAAATATCTATTTACCCAGTTGTCGGCATCTGAATAGGACAGTCCCCAGATTCTTGGCTCAATGCTGTACATGTGTTTCCAACAGCAAAATGTCTTATTGTATCTATAACAGGGAGTAATATCTAAAATATACACAACCAATATGGCATGGAGACCAGCTCACCAGGATGGGTGCCGTCATAGGGCTGAGTGAGGTCATGTACCACCTGCTGGGTTCCTTGGGGGAAGGATCCTGGGATAATTCAAAGTGTGTCTCAGGGAATGCCCAAAATGTCCAAGGGAATAAGGACTACTTAAGCACCTCACAGGGATACATGGCCACATCGTGGGGATACATGGTCACATTACAGGGATACATGGTCACATCACAGGGATACATAGTTACATCACAGGGATACATGGTAACAGCACAGCAATACATGGCCACATCACAGGAATACATGGTCATATCACAGGGATACATGGTCAAGGCACAGGGATACATGGCCACATCACAGGGATACAAGGTCACATCACAGGGATACATGGTTACATCACAGGGATACCTAGTCACATCACAGGGACACATGGTCACATCACAGGGATACATGGCCACATCACAGGGATACATAGTCACATCATAGGGATACATGGCCACATCATAGGGCTCTGGCTGATGCACATCTCACCTGGAGCTTCCTGGGCTCCCCAGGGCAAACCAGGGATGGGACTCCCCCACAGAAGATGTTAATTTCATTCTTAAAGAGGACAGATAGTGAGTCAGGGACTACTGGCATCATTTGTTAAAGTGAGGTCACTAAGGTACAGGCAGTCAGTCACACACCAAGTATGAACCCCCAGGCCATAGCATCTACAGTTTGTCTCTGGGGCCTGGTGTTACACAACCAGCCAACATGAAAGCATCCAAACATCTGGACATTAGAAGCACTGGGGTCCCTAGTTTGCCAGCACACCACACCTACACAGAGATGGCAAAGCCAAAAGTGAGGGTAATCTTTGCCAGCCCTGGACTGGTTGAGGTTCTGATATTACAAGATATGGCCTCAGGTCACATTCCCGATGCCTCCCCTTTCTTTGTAACCTTGCTTCTCTCCCTAATCTCAGTGTCAGCACAGAGTCCCAGGAAGAGGTGGCTGCCACCCATCCATCTAGCACCGCAGTGGGTACTCCAGAGTTTCCAAGTGCACAAGTCTAAAGGGGACAGGTCTCGTGTGACTCTCCACTTGCCATCGACAGCTGATACAAAGTCATCTCTCTGAACTCATTGTCCTCATCTACAAACAAAACACGTGGAGATAACACATCTGATAGTTCAGACCTAGTGCACAGGTGTGTGTGTGTGTGAATGTAAGTGTGTTTTTATGTGTCTGGTGCATGTATGTGCACTTTGTCTAAAGGCTAGAGGCTGGCATTGGTGTCTTCCCCTATAGGCCCTCTCTCTCTGAACCTGGGGTCATCTAGGTAGCCATCACTCCTCAGGGCTTTCTGGTCTCCACCTCCAGAGCTCTGGAATTGGAGGCTGGTCACAATAGCCAACTGGCTTTTAGGCGAGTGCTGGGATCTGGATTCCAGTCCACACACTTGCCCATCAAGCGTCCACTAAGTCATCTTCCCACTACTCTAGGATTCGACATTTACTGTCACTCTTAAAAATAGTTCAAGAGCCGGACAGTGGTGGCGCACACCTTTAATCCCAGCACTCGGGAGGCAGAGGCAGGCGGATTTCTGAGTTCGAGGCCAGCCTGGTCTACAGAGTGAGTTCCAGGACAGCCAGGGCTACACAGAGAAACCCTGTCTCGAAAAACCAAAAAAAAAAAAAAAAAATAGTTCAAGAAATCCTAAAACAGGTACAAAGTGACAGGAGTCATTGTCGGGCCTTGGCCAAGTCCATAACCACACGCTCATCCCCTGCCTTGCCCTGCCCTGCCCTGCCCTGCCCTGCCCTGCCCTGCGGTCCTGGGCTTCAGAAAGGCTCTCATTTCTCCTGCTTTTACACTGTGTGTGTGTATGTGTGAATATGTGTTGTGTGTGCATGTGTTGTGTATATGTATGTGCGTATGTATGTATGTGTGTATGTGTGCTGTGTGTTGCATGTATATGTGTGTGTATATGTTGTGTGTATGTATGTATATTATGTGCTATATTTGTTGTATATGTGTGTAGGTATTGTGTGTATGCACTGTGTGTATGTGCTGTGTATATGTGTTGTGTGTGTGTGTGTGTGTGTACGTGCTGTGTGGAGGAAAAGGAGTCATTCCTTAAGTGCCAGACCCCTTGTTCTATGACACAGGGTCTCTTCACTGGCCTGAAGCTGTTGGCTTAGGCTAGTGTGGCTGGCCATCGAGTCCTACAGAGTCCCTCATCTCATCTCCAGAGCTGGACCACAAGCGCAGGCCACTATGCCCAGCTTTTTTCTTTTCATGTGGGTTCTGGGGATCGAACTTGGATCCTTGTGTTTACCATCTAAGCCATCTCTCCAGCCTCCTTTGCATTTTTCACGATATAATTTGGGTACCCAGAAGCCTTCCTTTAGGAGAAACATTTGTGCCGGGTGATATCAGCCTAATTAAGGGCTCCATTTTGGGGGCCTGGTTGCTTCCCCCAGCTCCTAACTCCTGCCAATCCTTACTGGCCCCAGGGCAGGCCAGCTACCTGCTCATTCGGGTTCTGGAGCCCTGGGCACCAGTGTGCCCTGCCCCCGCCATGATTGATATCTTGATTAGGCGCCAGGAGCTGGCGGGCCAGGTGTTACCTCGGCCTGGGCTGGAGGCAGCAAGCTCTACGAAGCAGGCCCTGAAAGGCACAAGCGTGTTCTGCCGTAGCAATGAGCCTTTGTTTGCCTTGGCAGCGCTGTGGCCTCCCTGGGGCCGGCCCCATAAAGGGTTTCTGTTCGGGCTGGAGGACTCATTGTCGAAAAATTGTCCCTCAAAAAATTAGCATGGTACAGTGGAGAAAGCAGAACGCCCGGCAAATGACAGCTGCTGGTCCCAGACAGGGCCAGAGAGAGGAGTTTTACAAGGTGCCACCTCAGAAAGGCACCTGTCAATCCAGGCCTGCAGGGGCCAGAGGGATGGCAGGGCAAGGGCAGGTAAGGTAAGGAAAAGTGGGGAGCATGAAGACGGGACCCTGAACCCTTCACATGGGACATCTCTTATTCCTGAGGGGGTCAGTGGGGAGGGGGGCTTTGAGTCGGGTCCTTCTGTGTGCTGGCTTGAAGAAAGGGGGATTGGGTAGCAGTGATGTAAGAGATGGAGGAGAAGAAAGAGAGGGTGTAGAGGAGAAAGGGGGAGGGAGAAGGGGAGAGGGAGAGAGAGAGAGAGAGAGAGAGAGAGAGAATCCTAAAGGTTATGTGGTTAATTGAACATCAACAGCCACAGATACAATTATGTCCTTTTGTGTCTTTCTCCCAGTGTGTTGATGGATAAGTAACTAGATTAAAGGAACCGGGAGCCTGGGTTGGAAGGGCCAGGCAGTAGGGGGGAGATCCCTTCTGAATGGTGACCCAGGGCTCCCGCAGACCCCAGCAAGGAGGGAAAACAGTCAATTAGAGAGGAGAGAAAAGATGGAGGGAGCTGAGTTTAGCATTTGCATAAAGGCTGGGGCCCTGAGGCTGCCACCCTTCATGAGCGTTGAGAGGCGAGGATTCCCAGGGCGAGAGGCTGGGTGAAGCGTTATATTAGAGTGAGACGCACAGCAATGGTTGAGCATCTCAACCGGAGCCTGTGTGCACCCAGTATGTATAAGACAGGGATGATGGCAACCGGGCCAATATACAGGGTATGTGTGCTCACAAGCCTGCACGTGCCTGCATGTGTATTGATGTGACCTTCTTACCAACAAGGTCATTTCCAGTGAGTTGCACCTGTGTACCATACAAGGGTACACAGTTGTGTTGGTGCATACCTGAGCATAACTGGACAAGTGTACCCCTGGCAAGAAAGGCTAGCACCTCAAGATTTCCTGGAGCTTTTAAGAGCCTGAATCTAGAACTAGCACCCCCAGGCTCACTGGGCTTCTGAGTCATCTCCCCAAATCTGAATCTCCTAGCCTGCTATTTCTGTGGGGCCCCAACCCCACCCCAGGGAAGCCCCAGCTCAGCTTTTCTTTTCTTGTAAAGTTTTTCTTGTTGTTGTCATATGTTTGTTGTTTGTTTTTTAAAAGTGTCTTGTATAGCCCAGGCTAGCCCAAACTCACTATGTAGTTGCATGTTATCTTGGATTTCATGTGTGTGGGTGTGGGTGGTCGATGCGTGTTTTTGTGTAGGTGGGTGCACACGTGCATGCAAGTACATGTGCACAGTGTGCGTATGCATGCAGAGGCCAGAGATCGGCACTAGATGTCTTCCTCGACTGTCCCTTCATCTTATTTTTTGATGTAGGGTCTCACACTGAGCCTGGAGATCATCGATTCCACTAATCTGGCAGGCAGAAAGCTCCTTTCTTTACCTTATGCTTGTGCGGCAGGCACTTTACCGAGTGAGTTTACTAGCCTCCAACTTTGAATTTTTGGTCCTTTAACCTCTACCTCCCCGCACTTGGGATACAGGCATGCCCCACCATACCTGTTTTCCTGACATGCTCCAGCCCTGGACTTTGAGCATGCTAGACAAGCACTCTCCAGTGAAGCTATATCCCCTGCCCCTAAAAGACAGTAGTCTTTTCTGAACAAGCAAGGAAAAGACACCAAGGAATCCAGAATCCAAGCCCCCTATGGTGGAATGCTGACTCCTAATTTTGGGACTCAGACCATGTGCCTAACACGGCCTGAAGATGATGGTTTAAGGGTTCAGTGAGGTCCTGTGTGGAGGTGGGAAGGCATTTGTATATCCTGGCCTACCTGAGACAGTCTCAAGTGGTACCTGTGGCCCCAACACAATTATCGACAGTGCCCTACACTCTCAGAAGTGTCCCAGTTTGCATGATGAATTCTTTGGCTGTCCCAAATATAAGTGGGGCTTCAAAGAATGTTTTTCCCATCCCTGCCTCTCTGCCCTCTGTTGTGACACTATTTTTTAAATCTTTCTGTGTGCATTGTGTGTGTGTGTGTGTGTGTGTGTGTTCATGTCAGGAACGTGTGTGCCATGGCGTAGGTTTGGGGGTCAGAGGACTACCTCTTGGGTGTCAGTCTACATCTTCCTCCTTGGTTTGAGATAGGCTCTCCTTTTTCTTGTTGGGCAGCTGTGTGCACCAGGCCTATGCCATCCCAGGGATCTCCTCTCTTTGCTTTCCGCCTCGACTCAGAAGCCCGGGGATCTCAGATGCACACCACCCACCTAGCTTTATGAGCATTCTAGGGATCTGAACATTCAATGTTCCCATAGCAAGCACTTTATCCAGAGAGCTGCCTCCCCATCCTTCTGTGTCATCACTAAGGCATCACTTCAAGGTGCCATTATGCCTTGAACTTCTGAAGACCTTCTGGAGCCAGTGGGATTCCTCTCCATTCTTTCATTCCCACAGGACACCTAGATATATAACAGACACTGGGTGGCTTGATACCTGCCCAAGAGCAAAGTGACCTCTCAGCTTCTGGGTACAGGTGACGACTCTGCCCACGGGCTTTAGAGGAGACAGTGTCTAGACTTGGGGTAACTCAAGTGGGACACTACTGTGAAGCAGTTATGTGTAAACTGTTTGTCACAATTAGAACTGAGAACTTAGTGCGGGCCAGAACTACGTCTTCTACTGTAAATGTAAGGCCCCTCCCATCCAGGCCTGATAATTCCATATTGCCCTGACTCACCTTTTCACCTAAGGCCAGGCAGTTCCCCTCCATGTCCTGAGCTCTGGGTAACCACGGTGCACTGCAGTCCAGGCTGGTGAAGTACTTGTCATTCATTGTGGCCCACTGAGCACGCTTATTTGCCTATGTTCACAGGACTGTAAAGAGACTGTGAAAGACTTGACGTGATAGCGCATACCCTCAATCTCAGCACTAGGGATGCAGATCTCCATGGTATATCTCTGTAAGTTCAAGGCCAGCCTGGTCTAGGTAATCAGTTCCAGGACAGCCAGGGATATACAATAGAGACTCTTTCTCTCCTTTAAAAAAAGAAAGGAGGGAAAGAAAGAAGGAAAGGAAGGGAAAAAAAGATCAAAGGACCAAGATAGCAGTTTTAAATGCAAATTTCTTGGAAGTTCTGTTTAAAGTCTACTAGACCCATGTAGAATACTCAGAAATCAACCCCAGGCTGGGACAGGAGATCTTTGTGGTAGACTTTCCATCTCACATCTAAGCGATAGGACTTTTTCTGAAGAGTTTTCCTCCAATGGCATATTAGTCATGGTTCTCTAGAGTCACAGAACTTATGGGTAGTCTCTATATAGTAAGGGAAATTGTTAATGACTTACAGTCTGTAGTCCAACTCCCCAACAATGGTCAGCAGCAGCTGTGAGTGAAAGTCCAAGGACCTAGCAGTTTCTCAGTCCCACGAGGCACTTAGGCGAAGAAGAGCGAATCTTCCTTCTTCCAATGTCCTTATGTAGGTGGCCCAGATTAAAGGTGTGCACCACCACGCCTGGATCTGGGACTTGCTTTGTCCCAGGCTGACCTTGTACTCAGAGAGCTCTGTGCCTCAGTCTCCTGGGATTAAGGGCATGTACTAACTTGCCTGGGCCTAAGCTTTTCATGGCCACTATGCTTCAAGATCTCCATGCCAAGATCCAGGTCAGAAACTTGTGTCTTCCAGCTTCAAGATCTGGATTGCAGGTGGGCCTTCTAATTCTTGATTGTTGTTCACCCCAGAAATAGTCAAGTTGACAATCAGGAATAGCCACCACTAATGGTATATTATTGAAAATACTTTTCTATCAGGCTTAAATATTTAGAAATATCCCATTGACAAGAACATATTGTTAAACAAAATTTTAATTAAAAAGTAATACATACTTAAAAAAAAAAAAAAAAGACAGCCAGGGCTGTTGAGAAAGCTCCGTGGATAAAGAAGAAAGCTCCGTGGATAAAGATCCTTGCTGCACAGGCCTGACAACTCGAGTCTCCATGTAAATATGGGAAGAGAAAATTGACTACAAAGTTGTCCTCCTGCCTCCTCATGTTTCCTATGGCTTGTGTGTCTCACCTGATACACACAAACACACACGCACACACACACGCACAGGCAAGCACGCATGCACACATCTCTCTCACACATTCATAATAGTTATAATTTTAAAGACACGTGGAAGAACTCATAAATTGAAGATATTTGGGCAGATTAGAAAAGCAAGCAAACAGGAAAAAGAAAACTATTGGGAGCTGGCAAGATGGTTCAGAGGGCAGAGGAGCCTGCAGCCAAGCCCGACAATTTGAGTTTGATCCCTGAAACACCCACAAGGGGGGACGAGAGCCAACTTGTCTCTGTTGGTTGCCACAAGTTGTCTTCTGACTTCCGTCTGTGTGCTATGGCAGAAACAAACAGTAAAAAGGAGCCCTCGGAAGCTAGAAGACAGCCAGCAACACTCTGGGAGACATTTCTTCTGTAGGCAGATGACCCAGTAGAATGGAGCTGAGAATTGTAAGGGTGTTTAACACTCCACCATCTCTCGAGATTCCGCTGGGGAAGCACTCCATCAAAATGAAGGAGTAAACCAAGAAGGACGAGATGGGCAGAGTGAGCCAGCAGCTCTCGGACATCCCCCAGGTGAATGGACACCTCAGTATGAGAAAGTTAATCCAGACAGAAAAGTAAAACTGGGGGGGGGGGGGGAGACACCTCCCACATCAGTAAGAAGCCTATGACTTTAAAGGACAGCTTGATTATTAGAGTTAGCCAACAATTGTTAATTTTGGAGAAACCAAAGAGGTGTATGAGACAAAATAACCAGGGCTGGGGAAATGTCTCTGTAAAGAAAAAGCTGGGTGTGGTGGTGTGTGCTAATAATCCATTCACCGGGGAGACTGAGGTGGGAGGATTCCTGTCAGCTGCCTCAGCAAGCTCCAGGTAAAACAGAGATCTGCTTCCAGAGAGATAGAGCAGCTAAGGAAGACGCCTGAAGTCTTTACATGCATCATACACATGTGTGCATGCACATACAGAGAGAGAGAGAGAGAGAGAGAGAGAGAGCCCTGCAATGAATATTTGCACATTTATAAAAAGTTGGTATTGACTTAGCCAAAGTCGATTTTCAGAACTATGCTTCCCAGGAAGGAAAAAGTGTTGGAGTGTCTCACTATGTAGCCCAGGCTGGCCCCAGAGCCTCCCTTAGAAGATAGCTCCTAGGTTATAGATGGGAGTTTGTGTCCACTTCCACTCTCAGTGGCGGACCCCACCGAGCTTAGACCTGTGCGTGCCCTGTGCACACTGCCACAGTCTCTGTGAGTTCACATGTGCACGAGCCCTGCTGTGTCCTGGATATGCTCCCTGTTTCCCTGGTATTTTCCATTCCTACCAGCTCTTACAATCTTTCCACCACCACCACCACCACCACCCGCCCCCCCTTCTGCAGAGTTTGCTAAACCCCGAGAGGAGATATTTGGTGAAGACATTCCATTTAGAACTGAGTGTTCCAACGGCTCATTCAGCACATCGTCTGACTGTGGGTCTCTGTACTTGTGGCAGGACGAAGCGTCTTTGATGATGGTGGATCCTGATCTGAGTCTAGCAGAGTCAGTAGGAGCCATCTTGTTGCTACATTTCTTTAACACAACAGTAGTATTTGGTCCCCCCCCCCCCCCCCCCCTTCATGGCCTATCTAGTCCCCAGGGAAGGGTCAGGCACGGGTTACATCTCACGGAGTGGGCCTAAATTCTAATCACATAGTGGTTGGTTGGTTACTCCCACAACTTCTGTGCCACTATTTTACTAGCAAATCTTTCAGGTAGGTCACCATTAGAGTTTACAGAATTTATATCTGGGTTGGAGCTTACCTCTCTCCTCTGGAAGTGTGCAGAGTAACTTCCAGTACCAAGAACACTAGTCAGTAGGGACGAAGGCTCTAGGTAGCCACCAGCTTGATTTCTCCGTGTTTAGTGGATTACATAGGTGTGTATTGAGAAATAGGGCCTTACCATCAGATTGTATACAGCAACCAATAACTTGGCAGTAGCCTGGGTTATTTAGGGGTTTTCATGCGGCCCCTTTGGCCAGCAACCCCTTGAGACCATCCATTCCTGGAACAGGTGATGAGAGATATCTCTTTGGGGCTTTGTCTTTCCCATTATTTGGGGTTTCCAATTTAGATTTCTTTCATATATGTAAATATTTTAAGAAACTGTTTTAGGCTTTCATACAACCCTTCAAATAGCCCTTCATTCTAGCTGTCCTTCCTCATGTTCCCTCCCACGCCCCCTCCCCATATGATGTTGTCATTCCATCCCCCCACCTATCCATCCATAACTGTAGATCGGTTCCTTCCCTAGATCCTCACTCCCTAAGCAACCTCTGTGGTTGTACAGATTGTAGCTGTTAAAGCTAGCATCCACATATAAGCAAATGCATATACTACTTGTCTTTTGGGTGACCTCACTTGGGATGGTTTGTTTTTCTAGCTCTATCCATTTACCTGTGAATTTCACGGTATATATTTTTTTTTAACAGCTCAGTACCACATCACCTTTATTTCTTCATCCATCAGTGGGCATCTAGGCCATTTCTGATTTTTGCTATTATGAGCAGAGCAGCCATGAACATGGTTGAGCACATCTCTGTGGCGGATGAAGCATCCTTTGGGTATATGCCTGCAAGTGGTATAGATGGATCTTGAGATAGACTGATTCCCAACCACACTGATTTCCATAGTGGCCTACAAGTTTGTGCTCCCACCAGCAATGGAGGATCTTTCCCCTTACCCTATGTCCTCGCCAGCATGAGCTGTCACTTGTGTTATTGATCTGAGCCATTCTGACAGGTGTAAGATAAAATCGCAAAGTGGTTTCTATTTGCATTTCCTGGATGACTAAAGATGTCGAACATTTCTTTAGATGCTTCTCATCCATTTGTGTTTCCTCTTATAAGAACACTGTTCAGATCTGGACCCCATTTTTAAATTGCATTATTTATTTTCTAGATGTCCAGGGTTTGTTTAAGCATAATATTTTTGGTGGCGCACGCCTTTAATCCCAGCACTCGGGAGGTAGAGGCAGGTGGATTTCTGAGTTCGAGGCCAGCCTGGTCTACAGAGTGAGTTCCAGGACAGCCAGGGCTACACAGAGAAACCCTGTCTCAAAAAAAAAAAGATATATATATATTTTTCAATTATTTGGAAATTTCACATAAGACACCCCATCTCATTCACTTCCCAGTCCTCCCAGGGTCCCCTTACCCACACTTATGACCTCCTCCAAAACAAAAGTCCTTCCCCAGCCTTACCCTGGGGGAAGAGGACAGAGAGAGGTTGTCACCGAAGTCTTCTATGTCTTCTGTTCTCAATTGTGAGTCTACACCCATCAATACCATCACAAAAGAAGCTTCCTTGCCCTTTATAGTCCGTGGCAGCGTGGATCATGGACTTCCACACGGTTTCTTCTTATAGTATGGACTACAAACATCAACATTGCTTCAGGTAGAAGCACAGACCATGGATATCCCCAGGGCCTTTGGTGGTAACATTGGCCCCTGGCCACAGCTGGGCCACAGACACATCAGCATTGCCTCCAGTTTCAGCACAGCCTACATATCATCAACATGGCTTCAGGAGGCATCATAGGCCATATGTGTCTCAGTTAAGCCAGTTCTATTGCTGGAATGAAACACTGTGACCAAAAAGCAAGTTAGGAAGGAAAGAGTTTATTCAGTGTATACATCCAGATCATAGTCCATCATTGGAGAAGTCAGGGCAGAAACTCAAGCAGGGCAGAAACCTGGAGGCAGGAGCTGATACAAAAGCCATGGAGGGGTGCTGTTTACTGGCTTGCTCCCCATAGATTGCTCAGCCTGCTTTCTTATAGAACCCAGGACCACCAGCCCAGGGATGGCACCCTCTACAATGGGTTGGGCCCTTCCCCATTGGTCACTAATTGAGAAAAAGCTTTACAGCTGGATCTCATGGAATAATTTCTCCAACCGAGGCTCCTTTCTCTCTGATGACTCTCGCTTATGTTTAACTTGACACACAAAACCAGCCAATATGCAACATACATCCACATGGCCTTTGGTGTTAACATGGATCACAGACCTCAACATGGCCTCTAGGAAGAGCACAGACCACGGACAGGAGTCCCGGCTCTGGAAGCAGCACAGACTGTGGACATCAACATGGCCACCAGCAACTGCAGACACTAAGTTGGCCTCAGGCTATAGCACAGGCCCCACACATCAACATGGTTTCCAGCAGGAATGAGGATCACACACTCTAACATGGTCCTCAGCGGCAGCTTGGACTTGGACACCAACACAGCCCTCAGCAGTAACACAGGCCACAGGATGTCCAGGCTTTTGTTTTGTTTTCAGTTCTTTATATACTTTAGTCATCAACCCTCTATCAAATGTATGATTGAAATAAATCTTTTCTCATTCTGTAGACTGTGGCTTTGTCCTGATGATGGTGTCCTTTCCCTTACAGATGATGTTTTTAAGTTTCATGAGGTCCCATTTATTAATTGTTAATCTTAGTGCCTGAGCTACAGGCATTCTTTTGACTTTGTCTCCTGTGCCAATACATTCAAGACTACTTCCTACTTTCTCTTCCATACAGTTCACAGTATCTGGTTTTAAGTTGAGATCTGTGAACCATCTGAAATCTGAGTTTTGTGCAGGGTGATAAGTATGGATCTATTTGCATTCTTATCCATGTAGGCATCAGTGGGACTAACACCATTGTTGAAGATGCTCTCTTTTTTCTAGTGTAAGTGGATTACAGTTTGATTCCATTGGTCAGTGTATCTGTTTTTATGCCAATAGTGTGCTGTTTTTATTTCTATCGATCTGTAGGACAGTTTGAGATCAGAAATGATGATACCTCTAGCAGTTCTTTTATTCAGGATTGTTTGTTTTTAGCTCTCCTGGTTTGTGTGTGTGAGCATTGAATATGTAGATTACTTTTGATAGGATGGCCATTTTCTCTATATTGATCCTGCTGATCCATGAGCATGGGAGGTCTCTAATATCCTCTACAGTTTCTTTCTTCACAGATTGGAAGCTTTAGTCACACAAGTCTTCCACTTGCTTGGTTAGAGGTACCACAACTTTTTTTTTTTTTTTTTGAGGCTCTTGTGAAAGATGTTTCTCCAATTTCTTTCTCAGCCCATTGTTGCTTGTGTGTAGGAAGGCTCCTAATTTTTGTGTGTTAATTTTGTATCCTGCTACTTTGCTGAAAGTGATTATCACCTGTAGAAGTTTGCTGGTGGAATTTTTAGGGTCAGTTGTATATAGATTCATATCATCTGGAAATAACGCTACTTTGACTTCTTCCTTTCCAATCTGTGTCCACTTGATCTCCTTCAGTTGTCTTATTGCTCGGCTAAAATTTCAGATACTACACTGAATAGGTATGGAGAGAGTGGACAGCCTTATCTTGTCCATGATTTTAGTGGAAATGCTTTGAGTTTCTCTCCATTTCAGTTCATGTTGGCCGTATGCTCGCTGTACGAAATCTCCATATTATGTTATAGGTCCCTTGTAACCCTAGTCTCTCCAGGACTTTTATCATGAATTGGCATTGGATTTTGTCTAAGCCTTTCTGCATCTAATGAGATGATTGTGTGGTTTTTGCCTTTCAATCTGTTAATATAATTTATTACGTTTACCATTTTACATATTGAGCCATCTCTGGGATGAAGCCTACTTGATCATGGTGATCTTTTGAATGTATTCCTGTGTTCAACTTACAAGTATTTTATTGAGATTTTTTGCTTCGATGTTCATAAGAGAAATTGTTCTGTAGTTCTCTTTCTTTATGGGTGTGTGTCTTTATGTCATTTGGGTGTCAGGGTTACTGTGGCCTCGCAGAATGAATTTGGCAACATTCCTTTTGGTTTTATTTTTGCAGACTAGTTTGTATTGGTGTTAACTCTTCTCTGGAAGTCTGCATTGAATCTAACTAGCCCTGGGCTTTTTTTTTTTCTTTTTCTTTTTTTTTTTTTATGGGGGGACTTTGACTTACTGCTTCTGTTTCACTAGTGGTTATAGGTCTGTTTAGAGTTTGGTAGGTTTATACATAAAGAAAGAAGCTATCCTTTTGGTTTTTGTTATTGTTTTTTCTTGCTTTAGGTTTTCTTTGTTTGGTGGATTACAGGTTTTTAAAGTATCTCCTAATGATTCCCCACATTCCCTCGGTGTCTGTTGTAATGTCTCCCTTTTCATTTCTGATTCTATTAATTTGGATCATCTCCATCTTGTAGTTGATTTGGTTAAGGGTTTGTCAATATTACTGATTTCCTCAAAAAACCAACTCTTCCTTTCACTGATTCTTTGTATTCTTTGTTTTTTCATTTCTATTTTATTGGTCTAAGCCCTAAGTTTGACTATTTCTTTGCCATCTGCTTCTTTGGCGCTATTTCTTCTTTTTGTTCTAGAGCTTTAAGTTGTGCTGTTAAGCTACTAATATGAGATTTCCAGTTTATGTAGGCACTTCATGCTGTGTTTTTCTTTTCATTCAATTCTTAAACGTTTCTAACTCCTGTCTTTATTTCTGTCTTGACTAATTTTTGATTCAGTAGTGAGTTGTTAAGTTCCCATGAGTTTGTAAACTTTCTGTTGTTTGTGTTGCCATTGGTATTCAGTTTTAGTCTATGGTGGCCAGATAAGATGTAGGATGCTATTTCTTTTTTCTTTTCTTTTCTTTTTTGCATCTGTTAAGACTCGCTTTGGATATAAGTATGAGGTCTATTTTAGTAAAAGTTCTATGAGCTACTGAGAAGAAAGTATATTCTTTTGTGTTTGAGTGAAAAGCTCTATAGTATGTTCTAGGCTTGTTTCATTCATGGTGTCATTTAGCTCCAACACTTTTCTGTTTAGCTTTTGACCGAATGACCTGTCTATTGGCAAGAGTGGGGTATAGAACTTACGCACTATCACAGTGTGAGGGTCAATATGTGATTTAAACTGTTTCTTTTATGAACTTAGATGCCCTTGTGTTTAGGGCATAAACATTAAGCATTGCAATGTGCTCCTGGTGGATCTTATTTTGATGAGTGTGTAGTGTCTTCCCTATCTCTTCTGATTTAGTTTGAAGTCTATTTTGTCAGGTATTAAAATGGCTCCATCAGTTTACTTCTTAGGTGCATTTGCTTGAAATATCTTTTTCTCTCCTTTTACCCTGAGGTAATATCTATCCTTGATGTTAAAGTGTGTTTCTTGGATGCATCAGAAAGATGGGTCCTGTTTTTAATTCAGTCTGTTAGTCTGTGTCTTTTTATTGTAGAATTGAATCTGCTGAGAGATCAATGAGCAACATTTGTTGGTTCTTGTTATTTTGTTGTTATGGTGATAGGGCTTTTTGTTTGTTTGATTGTTTGTTTTCCTTTTTTCTCTTTTGGTTTGTTTCTCTGGGATTATTTATTCCTTGTGTTTTCTTGGGTGTAGTTAACTTCTATTGTTTTCCCTCCAGCACCTTCTGTAGAGCTAGATCGGTAGCCAGATATTGCTTAAATTTGGTTTTATTCTGGAGTGTCTTTCTTTTTCCAGCTATTGGGATTTAAAGTTTGGCTGGGTATAATACCCTGGGTTGTCATCTGTGGTCTCTTAGAGTTTGCTGAAACTGCATTCCTACAGGCCCTCTGTCTGATAGAGTCTCCACTGAGAAGTCAGGTGCTAGTCTAAGGAGTCTGTCTTGATATATTATTTCGTCTTTTCCCCTTGCATCTTTTATTATTTTTTTTCTCTGTTCTGTATGTTTAGTGCTTTGATTACTACGATTCATGAAGAATTTCTTTTCTTGTGAAATCCATTTGGTTTTCTTTATGGTTCTTGTACCTCGATAGGCATCTCCTTCCTTAGGTTAGGGAAATTTTCTTCTATCATTTTGTTGAAAATATTTTCTGCACCTTTAGCCAGGATTTCTTCTCCTTCCTATATTTAATTCATAGATTAGGTCTTTTCATGGTTCCTAGATCTCCTGACTGTTTTGTGCCTGGAATTTTCCAGATTTAACACTTTCTTGGACTGAGGAATCTAGTTCTTCCATCTTACCTTCAGTTCCTGATGTTTTCTCTTCCATCTTTTGTATTCTTTTGGTGAGGCTTAACTCTGAGGTTTTTTTGTTTGACTTCCTAAAGTATTCATTTCCTGTTTTGCCTGTGTTTGGCATTTCCTTGGTGATTCTATTTCTGCTTTCATGTTTTGAGCGTTCTTCTCCCTCTCCTTCTACCGTTCCAGTTTCTATAGACTTCATGAATGGGTTTATTTATATCCTCTTCAAGACAGTTGAACATATTCATCATGGGCACTTTGAAGTCTTTGCCTCGTACTTCAGTTATACTGCATTTCTCAGGACCCACCGTAATAAGGTTGCTGGGTTCTGGTGGAAGCATATTGTCCAGGCTGTTGTTGACTGGATTGGTATGCTGCTATTTCAGCATCCAGGTTTGAGATGATTGTAAGGCTAGGTGTTGATATCTGGTCTGTCTCTGTTGAGTGGCTGTATCCTTCCTTGGTTTCTGTTGCCTCTCTGTAACTTAGGACAGTGTGGTGAGTGTGGGTTGCATGGTAGGGTGTGCCTTGAGTCTCTGCCAGGTGTAGCCCCTGGGGCTTCTGAGTAGAACATGCTTCTAGGTATTGAGAGCTGACAAGAAGGAAGAGGGGTGGGCTTGGTTGGAGAAACTGAAAGGTCCAAAGGAAGAGAAAAGCTGGGTCTGCCTGAAGGATCTTCAGATTCCCCCAAGGAATGGAGTCAGGGAGGACAGGCAAGCCCTTGCAGATAGATGATTAACAATAGGGCTGGGGATGAGACTGAGGAATTTGCAATGGCAGACCTGAAGAAAAGAGAAAATGACCCTTCATTTAAACTATACACTTCTGCAGAATCATCAACAAGGATTTGTAGCTGCTTGTATTACGAATGCTAACCATTTCCCCTCAAAAAACTGCTTATAGGAGAGTGTCTGCATATAGCTTCTGAGAACCTGCCCCCAGTTGGTTCTGATTGGTAAATAAAACAGCCAATAGCTAAGGAGGACAGACAGAGGCAGGATTTTAGGATTTCCGGGCTTGGGACCAGGAGGAAGAAGGAGGAGACCCGCCATGAAGGGTGAGTGTGCGGACAGGAGAGATGCCATGCCTGAAAATAGTGCAGAGCAGAAAGGCATGGCCGCCATGTGAAGGAGCTGGGAAAGCATGGCCCACAGGGCTGCCCAACTGGCTCTACAGCAGTCAAGATAGAACATAGAATTAGTAAGTAATAACTCGGGATTAACAGCATGGAGGTTAGGCTGTTGCCCAGATATCGTGCTGTTTAAGGCATATGTGTGTCTTTCATTTGGAAGCATAAACTATTGGAGCGGGGAAGCAGAACTCCGCACTGGAATTAATTATTTAAATAGTGATTCTACAAGGACTGATTCATAGCAAAAATTACCAGAGACTGCCTAATGTACACAAAATAAAAAATTATTTGATCACTAGGCATGGAGTGCACACCTTTAATCCCAGCATTCGGGAGGCAGAGGCAGTGGATCTCTGAGCTAGAGGCCAGTCTGGTCTCTATAGTGAGTTCCAGGACAGCCAGGGATACATAGGGGGGGACCCTGTCTCCAAGAAAAGAGAGTTCTAGAGACGGTTGCATCCTAAACACAGCAGCAGCATCTGCTGAGCCTGCATCCTTACATGACTTCATCCTTACACAGCCAAGTATGTCACATAGTGAGACAACCGAGGAAGTAGCCTTTCCTCAAAGTCTCTACTACCAGAAGGGGACCCATCCGTGTTAGTAGTTTATCTCATTGCAATGACTTCCCAAGTGTATTCAAATAACGTGATCTGCATATTAATATGTGGATTAACTTTTCAGGACAAGAATCTGATGATTAGTGTTATGTACATGAAGAGACAGTCAATAAAGAGAAACAGAAGGCAATAATTAACTTCAGAGAAAACAAAAAGTTGTAAAAGACAAAATAAACTAGAGCTGGATAGATGTCTGAGCTGGTTAAAGGCTTGAGTGAGTTTGCTCTCTGTTTTTGAGGACAGAGAGCATGAGGACCTAGGTTCAATCCCCAAAATTCATGAAAACTTTAAAAAAGAACAATAAAAAATTGATAGCTAGGTATAGCAAAATAGGAGAGAAGGTAAATTAAATAAAGTTTAAAAAGATGTGTATATATACCTTTAATACCATTACTTAGGAATGGCAGGCAGATCAACCTGGTCCATTTAGCAAGTTCCAGGCCAGCCTAGATCAGAACTCTGAGGCTTCATGTGGCAACCTCAGAGTTCTCTGTCTGCCTCTCTCTCTCTCTCTCTCTCTCTCTCTCTCTCTCTCTCTCTCTCTCTGTGCTATTGTTCCCAACCATCACACACATGTTCAACCACCCTGGCTCTTTAGAGATGTAATGGAAGGAATGAGGCCGTTTGATCCAGCCTGCTCAAGAGTGAGTGATGAGGCCCACAGCCAAGTCTGCAGCACACAGTCCCTTACTGAGTTTATTCTCCTCTAACAGAGAAGGATGGGTCAAAGCTGAGGCCCATAGTGCTGCCCCATTCTGTTGGGAAGAGGCCTAGGGGACTGGCCAGGGTTTGTGAAGTTTAGCCTTGCCTTCGGGTCTGTCTCAGTGCTCCACTCCACCCCTGCTTCTTCTGGCTAGACAGAGAGCAAAAGACTCCCTCCCATGTCACTCTGCCCAGCTGACTATTTTGGCCCCACATCTGCTGTCTTGGCCACAGATAAAAAGAGGGCAGTCTGCCTGCCCTTCTCCCTCTCAAAAAGACTCAGTGCTGGAGAGATAACTCAGCGTCTGCCTCCTAAGCATGAGGACCTGAATTTGACCCCCGAGACCCATGTAAAACAGCTGACCATAGTGATGCATGCTTTTGTCACAGCACTGAGAAAACTGAGTCAGGAGAGTCCTTGAGACTCAGTGGACAGCCAGCCTAGCCTAACTGGTGATCCCTAGGTTACAGAGATAGAATCTCTGTCCCCAAAAATAAGATGAGGGGGGTTGTAAGGAGAGATGACTTGGGAGTTAATATTGCATACTACCTTACAGAGGACCTGCGTTAGGTTCTCAGCACCCAGGTCAGGTGACACGCAACCACTGCTAGTAACTTCAGCTCCAGGGCACCCAATGCTTCCAGTCTCTGCAAGGACCTGCACTCACACACATACCCCCCCCCACATACACATTATTAAAAATAAGGATTAATATTATATATGTGTATATATACACATATATGTATATATACATATATGCATACATATACATATATAGTTCACTCAGAGGTCAAAAGAAGAAGTAGTCACTTACCTGAACTGGAATTAGCCATGCAGCTGCTGTGTGAGTGCTAGAAATAAAACCTGGGTCCTCTGCAAAAACTAGCAAATGCTGAGCCATCTTTCCAACCCCTAAATAAAATAAACAGTGGGTCCTGGGGACCTGTGATTGACCTCTGCCTTACACATACACACGGGGGTTGAGGGAGTGGGTAGCCCTACCCCCATCCCTAAAGAAAAAGTCTAGTTTCTAATACTGCCAGGTCAGCAGGAGATTCCTGCTTTTTTATTTTCTGTTGTGTGTGTGGTGTGTAGTGTATTCTCATGGCTGTGTACACAAAAGCCAGGGGAAGGTGTAGGGTACCCTACGCTGTATTTTCCTGAGACACACATAGCGCCACTGAACCAGGAGCTAGGCTGGCAGTCCACACTTCCAGTAGCCCTGTCTCCATCACCCACCACGCAGGGTGTGGGCGTGCATGGTCATGCTAGCTTCCTTTTACGTGGGTGCCTGGGATTCATACACAGGTCCTCCTGCTGGCTCGGTAAGCCCTCTTACCCTCTGAGCTTCCTAACTGAATGGAGACTTTTTAAAGGTGCAAATGCCATTTTATGAGAGCTTAGTCAGTAATTGTGAGATGCTGCCACCAGGTGGCTCCCCTTCAAGCCCCTCCCTCCTGGACCACTGGGCAGCCTTGGGTTGTAGCCCAGAAGAGGGTCTCCATGCTTGCTCAAGGCAGCCTGTGGTGGGTGCTGGGGTGCCAGCCCTCCTCTACCTGGGTGCCTTCAGTGTGTCTTCTCACGCTTCTCTGTTCTCTCCATGGTCCCACTGACCAAGCCCCTCAGGCTCCTAAAGCTGCCCCTCTTCTTCTCAAGACTTACTGACCCTGCTCAGTGGAACCTTCTCTGAGAGGCCCAACCTCTCCCTACAGACCTGGTCAACAGCTTATACCTGCTTGCCTTTGTCTATACATGGGGTCCTTCCATCTTTTCCACTTTTATGATGTGTGTGTGTGTGTGTGTGTGTGTGTGTGTGTGTAGGTAGGCAAATTGGCTTCTGTGGATGGGTACATATGTACCAGTGAGCACACATGCACACTAAAGGTTGACACTGAGTGTCTTCTTCCATTACTTTCCTCTTTATTCTTAGAAACTGGGTTTCTCACTGAAGTGGGAGCTCACTGATTTGGCTAACCTTGCTGACCAACGAGCCCCTAGATCCTCCCGTCTCTTCCCCAGCCCTAGGATTAGAAGAGCACTGCTAACAACTTCTGAATACTGACCTCAAACCTTTACCAACTGAGCCTTTCACTGGGCTTCTCCACCAAGATTCAGTCTTGAAAACCCATGGAGAGTCTCAAGGCAAGTTTAATAAGTGTTTGCTATTAAGATACACGAATAAGTGAATCTGCCCATCAGATAAATTTTAAAATTTTGTTTATTCTTCACACACATGCCAATGTCAGATGAGCACTTTTGGGAGTTGGTTCTCCTTCCACTCTGGGCTCTAGGCTCAAAGTCTGGCCTGCACAGCAGATGCTTTTCACCACCACACCAACTCACCAGCCTCCCGTTAACCCATTTTGATTGACACCTTGTTCAGGCCAGGTCTCGTGCTGGACAGGGCAGTGAATGAATAAATGAAGTAACTGCCTGGAAAAGGGGGCACAGAATGACAAATAGGGAGATAGAAAATGGCAAGGATTTGGTGACTGGGTGGTGGGTCACTGGTGGCATGGGTGGCTGCTGAATCTCTTCTTATTTTTGTTATTTATTGGGGAAGAATTGGGTCACCTGGCTTGGGGCCCGCAGAAGCAGTGTCCCTAACAGGACCCAGATCAAAACAGATGAATCACTTATAGGCAGCCTTCGTGAGCCAGCTGCTACAGGGAATGAGGCTAAGAGGGGTGGAGCAGGGTGGACACACATGCCAACGCCAACATCAGGCTGTGGGGCCACCCTGGGGAGCCACTACACAGTCAAAACAGGGCCTGCTCCAGATGGGAGCCAGTCCACATCAAGAGGGAAAGCCTGGGGACTCTTCCAGAAAGCAGGTGTGACTCATTGACTGAGCACATACTTGCAGCCCAAGGGTGTCCCAGAAATCAGTCTAGATCTGGAAAACTCTGGGAAGGAGGGTTGGCCTCTGTTATAGGAAAGGAAATGAGAAATGGGGAAGGAAATGACTGACCCAAGGTCACCCAGCTGCAAGAGGCCAAGTCTAGGCTAAGCCACTTCCTCTCTGGGTTCCCACCTGGCTGGTACATATGGCCTCAGGGAGATCCTGGCCAGCATGGATCAGATCCGGGAACAGACAGAGCAGGAAGGATGGTTTCCTGGGCACCTGCAGAGGATGCAGCAGTAGAAGAGGACCCTGGGGCCCTTTAACTGGAGCATCCAGGAGTCCCGAGACTTTGTCAGTGCGACCTTACCTCTCTTATAAGTCCAGCAGGGCCTTCCTCTCTGGGCCTAAGCTTTGTCAAGACTCAGTTCCACTCCTGTGTGTCTCAGACACTGAACTCTAACTATCAGGCTTCCGTGGCTAGTTCTCTTACAAGCTGAGTCATCTTACCAGCCCATGTTTTGGTATCTTGGCTTGTGGCTCAATCAGTAGAGTTTTTGTTTAGCATGCACAAGGCCGCAAGGTCCATTTCCAGCATCATACAAGTCAGACATTGTGTAGCCTGACATCCCAGCACTCAGCAGATAAAGGTAAGAGGATCTAAAATTCAGGATCATCCTTGACTGCATCACGAGTGTGAGGCCAAGTGAACCCTTCTTCACAGAATGACTTGGAACCACCAAGAAGAGTGCAGGAGCAGGGACGGGTCCCTGTCTTCCAGACTGTCCATGATAGGTGCTTTGGTGCTTTCTGGTCACCCCACCAAGGTGGTGGACAACAACCACCCAACGCTTGGACAGCTCGAGGAACTAAGCATGCCACTGATGCTCAGTGACAAGTGGTAACTGTTTTGTCATTAATGATGCACTGTTCCACCCATTGTCTACCTTTATTTAGGCAGTATGCTGCTAATGCTAGCAGCCTGTGTCTAAGAAAACAGAGGACTACAGGAGGACAATTTTGTAGGCAGCTCTCCTGAACACCCTCCCTGGAACAGGGTACTTGTTATCATTCTATGGGCAAGGACACTGAGATGTAAGTTATCTCCTCCAAGGTTACCCATCTCATTTGAGTGTGAACTTGACTTAAACACAGGCTGTATCTAAAGTGCTGTGTGATCTTGTATGAGCTTGTACACACACACACACACACACACACACACCCCACAGGTCCTCATTTCTGCTGTAGGTAGGTGGGTAAGACGAATATATTAGGTGGTTTAAGGTCCCCTACCTGACCTTAGCACCCTTGCCAGCATAAGTAACCAAGGCTCAGCAAGTGGGCTGTGGACACTCGGAAACTAGCTTAAGGACACTAGTCTGGGACTCAAGGCCTTGCTCCCGAGGTCAAGGGCTGCTGGGGAGGGGGCCCAGCATGCTTCTGGGGCTCTCCCTCCACAGCAGCTAATTTATTGTGATGCAAAAATCCGGCTCCAGGGCGGGAAGCGAAGCTTCGAGCCAAGCACACTCCCATCCTGTTCCCTTCTACATATTTTCAGTATTTATTGTCCCCATATGTGATGCTGAACATTCAAAAACATGTTGCTGAGATTCCTCCAGAAAGGCCTGACATTTCACAATATCCCTCCGATGCCTGGGATTACTGCTCAGGACGGAAAACGTGGTTGATTCAAAACAGATTGGGGCAGGAGAAAACAATGGTGGGGCCTGTGGAGAGACCCCCAGCTCCACTGCAGGGAAAGACGGAAGAGCTGGAGGAGCCAGGAGCCCTGGGAGCTGCCATCAGAAGCCCAGACCCAGGGGTACGCAGGAGGCGTGGCCACTTAACGCTCCACAACTGCGGGATCAACAAGGGCTGGCATTGGGGCTCTCCTGGGAGCTGGCGCTCCGGTCCTACCCTTACCATGTAGCAACGCTTTCTAATTTACAGGAGAATCTGAGCTTATGCTCAGTGGACTAGTCGGTCAAGGGCTGGGACAGGCTTGTCAGTTAAGGTTTCCACGCAAAAAGGCTGCGTTTGTTATCACTGTTTGGAGAGGTATGTGGCATACTGTAATGTAGTGTAGTATGTATATAGAGTATGCATAGACAGAAGTCAGAGGAAAATGTCAAGTCAAATGCTTTATCGCTCTCTGTCTTATTCCCTTGAGACAGTCTTCCTTCAGAACCCAGAGCTAGGCTGGCAGCCAGCAAGCCCCAGTGATTCTCCTGTCCCGCCCCTCAAGCACTGGGGGTATGGAAATGTATTCGGCCACAGGGTCCGTATGTGGATGGTGGGAATTTGAACTCAAGTTCATGCTTTCCCAACCAGTGCTCTTACTGGACCACCTCCCCATCCCCTTTCAAGACGGGTTTTCTGTAGCCCCGTTTGGATTCAAATTCACTATGTAGCTGAACATGACCTTGAACTCTCGCCTCCATCTCCTGGGCACTGGCAACCTAGAGGGAGAGCACAAGATCCTACTACCTGACCCCCTCCCAGCCCCCACTACCTGGAGGCAGGGAGCTGTGTGGGTTCTGAACTCCATGCTGTCCCATAGACAGCCCCAGGGCAGCCCCTTTCCATCCCGAGGGTGGGACCATGCACTGCAACATTTCCCTCCTCTGGTGCAGAAGGAGAAAGGTGTCACCACAGACCTTAATCTTTGAGGCCAAAGTGTTGTGGCATCTATGAGCGCCTGTGTTGGTGACTTTTTCTGTTGCTGTGACGTAATGCCTGACAAACGCAACTTCAGGGAGGAAGGGTTTACGCTGGCTCACAGGTCAAGGGCGCAGTCCATCATAGTGGAGAGGGCAAAGCAGCAGGAGCGTGAGGCAGCTGCTCACAGGACATCCACAGTCAGGAAGCAGAGAGAGGTGGATATGTGGGATCAGCTCACTTTCTCCATTTTACTCATCCAGGACCGCAGCCCGTTGGTCGGTGCCACCATGTTCAGGGTGAGTCTTTCTACTTCAGCTTACCTAATCTGGAAACCCCTTCACGGATGCACCCAGAAATTTGTCTCATACCCCACATCCCATTCCAGTTGACGATTAAGATTAACAGGAGCCGGGGAAACGGCTTAGTGGATAAGAGCACCTGCTACACAAGCACAAGGACCCGAGGGGCCAGAGGAGCCTAGGCACCTGTAACTGCAGTGCTGGGAAGGACCAAGGCAGGAGGATGACAAGTTCATGTCCAGTCTGGGGTATATAGCGTCGAAAAGAAAAGGGGGAGGGGGAAAGGGCGGAGGAGAAGAAAACGGGAGAAGAGAAAAAGGAAAGCCATAGCGCAGCTGCTGCTCGGAGGCCTGGCCAGAAGGCAGATCTCCAAACTGGGAGCAAAAGGCCTGTCACACCTGCGCCTGATGTGACAACAAATGTCACAGGGCAAGGTGAGTGGACCCAGAAGGGAATGCCCAGAACTCAAGCTTCTTATGCCCAAGGAGGCTTCATGCCTGAAGCTGCCTAGCCAAGTCCCAGGGACTCTGTGGCTACAAACCCAGACCCAGCACTTCTCCATGAGACCATTCTACAGTCTGGGTAACATACCGCAGGTAAGATGGTCAGGCATCGGGTAAAAGCAGAAATGTAAGGTGAAAGCAAACATGTAGACTGCTCAGTTAAATTCAGATTGCAGGTGAATGGGCTGGAGAGATGACTCCGGTGTAAAGTGCCAGCTCCTCAAGTTCGAGGACCCCGGGTTCAACCCCTGAACCTTGTTAAAAAGCCAGGAGGAGTGGCACGCTCATTTCTTTAAAGATTTTTAATTTCTTAAATTAAAACTTTAGTTCTTTTTTCTAGTTTTGACTCTGTCATGCATTTTTTGGAGGTTTGTTTGTTTGTTTGTTTGGCTGGTTGTTTTTGGCCTTAAAAAATATATTTGATACTAGAAGAGAAGACTTCCCAGTGGCCTTCAGAGGCCGGAAGAGGAGGTACAGGCTGTTGTCAGCCCTCATGTCGGTGCTGAGAACTGAACTTGTTTCCTCTGGAAGAGCAGTAACCCTCTTAAGTGTGGGCCAGCTCTCCAGCCCGTGGTAGCACACTTAAAATCCCAGTGCTGTCAAGATGGAGACAGGTACGTTCACTAGGGCTTGGAGGCCAGCCAGCCAAGATGAATTAGCAAGTTCCATGTGAGAGAACCTGTCTCGTTAACCCTAGACTTCACCTGAAGGTCACACCTCTGTCCTCCACATCTGTGTGCGCCTGCATTCACTGCATGGACACACACATAGGTACAAAGACTGTGGTAAATCAGTGGTGAACGATAAACCAATTTTTAATATACTTCAGGGACTGGTGAGGTGGCTCAGAGGTAAAGGTACTTGCTACCCGGGCCTAATGACCTTAGTTCAGTCCTGATAAAAGGAGAAAACTGACTCCATTAAGTTGTATCTGACCATGGCATACACACATTCACCCACACACCCTGACACATGAAGCATATGTCAGAAGAGAAGAAGGGTGGAAAGGAAGGAGAACCTCCACACAATCTATCTCAGTGTGTCCAGTGTACATTTAACGTTTTTGTTTATTTCCGTGCTGCTGAGTTAGGGCAGGTCTTACCAGTTAGCTTCTATTACTTCTGGTGTCACCAGAAACTAAGGGCCAGTGAAGGCCGCCTGGCAGTGTATCCAGGCCAAGGGATGCCAAGCACTCAAAGACCCTGCCGGGGACTGAAGAGAGACGGGCCGCCAAGTGTGTCTGAGGCAACAGGTGCTACTCTCGAGTACAGGCCTGGACTGGCCTTCACCCCCTGGGCCAGAAGAAAGGAACCCTGGACCAACCCCAGCCCAGAGCAAGGCCCGGAGGTCCCCATTTCAAAGCCTCACGCTAATGCCTCTCGACAAGCGTGGCCAAGCCTTGGGGTGTTCCCTTGAGGCTGACAGCCCCTGTTCCCAGACAAAGCCTACAGGAGCAAGGCGGTATGAGGCCAGGGGCACACTGTGACCCAGCCTTGGCCTAGTAAGGAAAATGTATTTTCACACTAGGCACACAGCCAAGCATTCATACCCATCCAGGGCCTGCCACTTTGTACTGGCTGGTCATGGGGTATCTCCCTCACATACCCTCTCCTCTCCTTTTTCTACCTTGGTGACAATTGAGACCTAGTCTCTAACTCATCTAGGTCCATATACCAGGTTTCAAGCTACCACTGGTGCTACAGAAAGGCTGGAGGGTGGAACAAAAGGAGGACAGGCTTAGAGCCAGGTAAAATCTTGTTCAGGCTCTTATAATAGCATCCTGATATTAGGCAAATGATTATATCATTCCATCATTCTCAGTCTTCCTCATCTGCAAGTAGTGACATTGCCATCACAGCAGGGTTATTGGAAGTCTCATAAGTATATGAATGTTATGTGGATTTTCCTGATGTGAAACAGATGTGAACAGATGTTCATCCATCCACCTTACAGGCCCCTAAGATATATTTTAAAAAATGGTTTATTGTTTACCTATTGTCTACTGAGGACTGACCAAAGTAATGATTCCACTCACATCCAACTTGGAGAACTTGTAAGTTTGTTGGGTTATATCACAGAAGGAGTATGCATGACTCAGAGGCAACTGCAACATTGGAAAGCCCACCCCAGCAGGGGTAACAGCTTAGAACAGTTGCATCCCTGAAGTTTCCTACATGACTTGATGGCAACACTAAGGTTCTAAAGTTTCCTTTCCCCAGCAATTTTCACTGGTTATATACCATTAGGAGGGAGTTTTGTGAATCTTGTAAGTTTCAGGAACTTTCTGAGCCTTATGAGTTGTTTACTTACTTATTGAGCCTTGTAAGTTTTCTTCCTCAGTCTATGTCTTTTATTACATTAATTTATTTATTGTATGGTAGGTGTGTGCTTACAAGTGAATATATATACTGGGACAAGGGTGACACATGTGCATAGGATGCATGTGGATGTTAAAAGACAGCTTACAGAAGTTAGTTCTATTCTTCCACCAAGTGAATCCCATGTATCAAACTTAGTTCATCAGGCATGGCTACACTTTACCCACTGAGCTATCTCATTGGCCCACTTCTTAAGCCTTGACAACCTCCCTCTGTTGGAGTATTTCAGTTTGGAACTTCATTCCTGAGTCTTAAGGAGTCCCTGTCTTAGCATGCAACAGAGCAGTCTGCCCTGTAGCTGCTAATGCCTAACAGACTCTTCTAAAACCTACTTTCAAGGGATCTGGCAGCACTCATCCAAGTGGTTCTTCTGTCTTGGGCAGCAGGAGCCCTTTATGCCAATTCTGTACTCTGAGGGTCTCCAGATGGGCTAGAAGATCCAGAATGACAGCATTACTCACTTGGTAACAGTAGAGGCAACAGCTGTGTTTGTAGTTCTTTTAGAAATTGTAGAATTCTGAGAAGAAATGTCCCAAGATGGGAAAGATGCTACAGATCTCTTGAAGTTTGGATGGGGTTTGAACATTGTATAATGTCATGTCTAGAACCTTCTATTGATCAAAAAGTAGCCAATATCTAAGAGGAGAGAAAATAGAAACATAATTATAATCGTCATCATCATCATCATCATTTGTATGTATTATATAGTATTGTGTGGTATATTTGCATGTGTGCTTGCAAGTATTAAATCCATCCATGGTCATAGACCAAAGAAGGACATCAGGTATCCTGCTGTATCTCTCTCTGCCTTACTTCATTGGAGAATGATTTCTCACTGCTAGGCTGGCAGCCAGCAAGCTCCCCCAATTCTTCATGACTCTGGAGTTAAAGTTGTGTGGCTTTGTATGACCAGCTTTATATATGGGTGCTTGGGATTTGAACTCAGATCCTCATGCTTGTGTAGCAAGTGCTCTTACCCGCTGAGCCATATCTCAGCCCAAGACTCCATCTTTTGATGGAGATAATGACAAAGAACTTTCAGCCACTATTTAATAGATCATGATGGATTCTCTCTCTCTCTCTCTCTCTCTCTCTCTCTCTCTCTCTGTGTGTGTGTGTGTGTATGTATGTGTGTGTGTATATGCGTGCACGTGCGCACAACACTGCTTTTTCATGTACATATACAAGTCCTAGACTAGCTGTTCAAAGAGTACCAGGAATCCACCTGCCTCCACCTCCTCATCACTGGGATTGCAAGTGTGCACTATGCTCTGCTTCTCTTAGTGGATTCTAAGAAGCAAACTCGATCCTTAATGCTTGCAAAGCTTATATGTCACCAGCTGATCCATCTCCCCAGTCTAGATGTCATCATTTTTATCCCTGCCCATCTCTGGCCAGGGTCCGTGGGCTTAATTGGCCAAATAACAAAATGACTGAGGATTAAGGCCCATTGGTTCACTTGATCATCGTGATAGAGTTTTAACTTTCAGTTTAACACAACCTAGAATCACCTAGGGAAAGAGTTTTTACCTGATGCAACTAAACTGGTTGAGGAATTGCACAGATCAGTTTGGCTGTGAGCTTATCTATGAGGGATTGTCCTTACTGTTAATTGACATAGGAAGATTCAGCCCTCTGTGAAGGGTACCATTCCCTAGGCAAGGAGTCCAGAACAGCATAGGAGAGGAGAGGACTAACTAAAATCAAGCAATCAAGCATCCATGTGCTGATTCTCTCTCAGATATTTTTGCTGTTATTTTGTTTTTTGACATGGGGTCTTACTATATAGTCCTGGCTGACCTGTAACTCTATACAGACCAAAATGTCCTTGAACTCAGAGATCTGCCTTCCTTTGCCTCCTAGTTGCTGGGATTAAAGATGTACACCTCCATTGCCCTCTGCTTTTGCTTGTGGATGTGTTCCTTCAAGTTCCTGCCTTGACTTCTCCAAATAATGAGATGTAACCTGGAACTATAAAGTGAAATAAATCCCTTCTTCCTTAAATTGCTTTTTGTCAAGGTATTACCACAGCAATAGACTGGCCATTCAGCAGTAACTATTTATGAGAACTTTCTATGTTCTTAGAATCAGTGATACTAGGAAAGCTTAGCTCCATCCCTCTTAGGGTGACCAAGCCTTGATGTCATCTATCACAGTCCAGTGTTGCTAACCTGAAAGGTTCCTCAGATAATGGCAGTGAGACACTAGTGGGTGATACTCAAACTGAGTATGATAAAAGCAAAGGAAGTGACCAGGGACTAAAGGGAGAGCAGGGGTCAGGGGTCAGAACGAGTGTGACCTGTTGGGCTAGAGATGTCAGTAGAACTGGGTAGCACCTCAGAAGCTAAGAGCAAAGGATGTCCAAAGTTGGGGCTACCCATTCTTCTCCTCATGGATATTTTAGGTGTAGCCCCATATATTGCCAAGCCAAGTCTGTTAGGGGAGGAGGGTAGGCCTTCCAGTGAACAAGAAAGAGACAGCTTTTGAATTCCAACACCAACCCTCACTCAGCATCCAGCCCCATTGGGGGCTCATGGGCTCTGGGGTAAAGAGGCTAATCCAATCTCATCCTGAACTCCCAGCCCCTCTGACAGCTGACCCCACAATAATCTCTGTTCCTAGCCACCCAGCTGATAGGCTGGGGTCTCACAGGAGATCAGAGAGAAGGATGTTTCCCTGAGAATAGGAACCATCTATGGGTGACACAGACCTGGCACACAAATAAAATGCCAGAATTGCAACATGGGAGCTAAAGAGATACTTCAGTGGCCCAAAGCCAATGCTGCTCTTTCAGAGGACCTGAGCTTCAACAGCCGGTGCACCTTTCTGTCCAGCTTCAGGGGATCCATGCCCTCTTCTGGCTTCTGCAGGCAGTGGTACATGTGTGGCAGACACATACAGCCCCACATGTAGACATAAATAAAAGTAACTTTTTAAAAGTATGTCAGAATGAGGTTGAATTCCGTTGACATAGGGAGGCTGCCCCACTCTGTGGGATGGTGAGATGGATGTGACTCCAAAGTTCCCAGAGGCCTGGATCTGCCCGGGCCTGAAGCCAGCTTCCGGCCTGACAAGGACAGGGTGGATGCTAGGCCAGCTTTGCTACAATCTGTAGATTTTGTCTTGCTTCCCTGGGAATTGTCCCAAGCAACTTGGCCTGTGGTCGGGGGAGGAAAGGGCAACAGTCTCTCTAGTCACCCTCCCTTGGCTTCCCCAGCCTGCTGTTTGCCTAGGCCACAGTGGTGGGAACCCCTGCAGCCTTGTTCTCCCAGGAGGAGAAAACATAGAGTCTGTCCTCTCCCAGCCCAGCCCAACCTTGTTGAAACTGTTGTGGATCTCGGTCTTGGCAGCTGGGACTTCAGGTGTGGGTCCGTGGAAAGAGTGTGGAGACTGGGCCTGGAAGGACAGATGGCAGGAAGGAAGGTCACCTTGATCTCCTCACTCAAGAAGCAGTGTAACAGGGATGGGAGGGGCTGGGTGGAAGGTACTAAGGTAGGAAACTTAGTGCATCTCAGGAATGCATCCCAACTGTGCCATGTACTTGCAGTGGGACCTAGACAAGTCATTTCAACTTTCTGAACCTGGTTTTGTATTGGAAAATGAATTTGGTCTCAAGCTTTAAGAGATAGGGAAGAAGGGCTGAGGATGTGGCTCAGTTGCTAGAGTGATTTCCCAGTATTCATTGGGCCCTGGGTACAATGCCCAGCACAGCATATACTGGGTGTAGTATCACACAGGTATAATCCCAGCACTCAAGACATAAAGGCAGGAAGATCAGGAGTTCAAGGCCATCTCTGGTTACACAGTGAGTTTGAGGCCAGCCTGGGCTATATTATGTCCTATCTCAAAATCAAAAAAACAATAAACAGATTGGGGCTGGGGGAGATTGCTTAGCAATTAAGAGCATATACTAAACTTGCAGAGGACCCAAGTTCAGTTTCCAGGACCCATGTGGGTGGCTCACCACTGCCAGTAACTCTGGGTCCAGAGGACTTAATATGATACCCTCTTCTGGTATCTGAGAGCACTAGCACTCACATATACAAACACAAACACACATAATTAAAAATAAAAATAAAATCTCTTTTTAAAAAGCATGCATCAGTAACTATAGTAACCACTAACAAACTAATAAAAACTACGAATAAGATTAAACTAAAGAATGTCTACAAAAAACAAAAAAACAAACAAAAAAACCCTGTCATAGGAAAGTATCTTAGGGTTTTACTGCTGTGAACAGACACCATGACCAAGACAAGTCTTATAAAGGATAACATTTCATTGGGGCTGGCTTACAGGTTCAGAGGTTCAGTCCATTATCATCAAGGCAGGAACATGGCAGCATCCAGGCAAGCATGGTACAGGAGGAGCTAAGAGTTCTACATCTTCATATGAAGGCTGCTAGCAGAATGCTGGCTTCCAGGCAGCTAGGATGAGGGTCTTAAAGCCCACACCCACAGTGACACGCCTACTCCAACAGGGCCACACCTTCTAATAGTGCCACTCCCTGGGCCAAGCTTATACAAACCAGGGTGATGTCTTGTAGTTGTGATCTTCTGGCTCCAGCTCTGCTGTTTGCAGCACACAGCTTATCCTATAGCTCAGGCCAACTCCACATACAGCTGCTGTTGTCCTTGATGGTCACCCAGGATGCTGGTATCACCAACATGCTGAGGTCTCCTTTGGAAATGAGGCTGTCCCCAACCAATCCTCCCACCCCTGCCCTCCTTTCAGGGACTCTGAGTCTTCCACCTGGTGCCATGCTCCAGTGTCTCTCAATGACTCTTTCAGTCCCAAGATTTCTACTGCAGCTGAGCCTTCACTGTCCCAAAAACTTCTCCTGGCTTCTCACAGTGCTAAACCTCAGGTGCTCTCCATAAGCCCCTCATGACTTCAAAACCAATACCTCCTAGATGACTCTTTACATATTACCAAATTTGGTTGCCCCCATGAGAAGCAGCCCTGGCCTCCTCTGGACCATGGCTTCTAAGCACTGACTCTTAGAAAATACTCCCAGATTTCATCTCAATGATGCTGGGTTCTTCTTAATCACAGCTGATTTCTCAGCTCCAGCTAACCAGCATCAATTCTCCCCACAGCCAGCATTTGCTATTTTGTGGGTTCTTGTTTCTTCCACCCCTTTTCCCACCCTTTCAACCCCCAAACACTAGATGGGGGGGGCACATTATCGTTAGACTACTTCCTGCTGATTTGGGGCATTGAGCTCCTTGGGGCAAGTTTGATCTTTGCTGTCAGGATATCTAATTTCTTCTTCTTGACGTTTCTTCTTTGCACAAAACTACTTAACAAACCATGACCAACAACAACCAACAGCAAATCATAACAACCCACAATGCCTCTACAGGCCTTAGCATTTATATAACCTTTGAAAAGTCCCCAGAATTCCCAATGTCACACAATTACAGAAACTATCTGCCACTGGCAAAATCACACCCCGGCTAGAGCATGAGGCAAATCATAGTCAGCTGCTGTGGACAATCTGAAGCAGTCCTATATCCCACACCTGAGATTAAAATGAAAACATATTCTTATAATATTTCTATATTTTTTAAAGAAAAAAATTCAAATTTGTCACTACATGTCCCAGTAAAGCAAAGGTTTATTTCAGTGGTGCTGGTCTCTTGTTAATCACAGCTGATTCTTCAGCCCCATCTGACCAGAACCACAGATTCTTAATGCAAGGTATCATCTAAACAGCACCAGTAGAGTCTTTGCTTCCCTCTGCAACTTCACAAGTCAGGCCTCCATTGGCTACTCCGCTCTCAGTATTTTCTTCCAACTCCCACAACAGTAGCCCAGTAGGCTCTGAGCACTCAATGGCTTTTTCCAGCCCAAGGTTCCCAAAAAACTACTGGGTCATAACTGTCACAGCTATATCCCTAACCTGGTCCTAATTTCTGTATTAGTTCTTCCCAGATAACTTTAGCTTGTGTCAAATTCATACACACACACACACACACACACACACACACAGACCAGAAAGGGGGGCTCAGCTCATTTTTTATTGCTGTGACAAGATACCTTGATGAAGGCAACTTATAAGAGAAAATGTTTAATTTGGGGCCCATACATTTAGAGGGAGAGTCCATGACCATCATGGTGAGAAGCACAGCACCTGAGCAGTGGTACATCTTGATCCAGAAGCAGAAGACAAAGTGAGCTAACTGAGCCGGGCAGTGGTGGCACATGCCTTTAATTCCAGCACTCGGGAAGCAGAGGCAGGCAGATTTCTGAGTTTGAGGCCAGCCTGGTCTACAGAGTGAGTTCCAGGACTGCCAGGGCTATACAGAGAAACCCCGTCACGAAAAAAAAAAAAAAAAAAGTGAGCTAACTGGGAATGTCATGGACTTTTGAAACCTCAAAGCCCACCCCTAATGACACACTCCTCCAATAAGATCACACCTTCTAATCCTTTCCAAACAGTTCCACTAACTGGGGACCAAGTCTTCAAATATATGAGTCTGTGGGAGCCATTCTTATTCAGACCACCACAGAGGAAACTGGCATTCTCTGTCCATGCTTTTGAAGTCCTACCCACCAGAAAGGACTAGATAGAAGTGAGTGACATGGCACCCCAGAAACCAAGATTAAAGCAACTTGCTCTAAAACCAAGACCAGTGGTCAGTGTGTGGGGAGCTACCAAGAGTGTCCTTCCTCTCCTGGTGAGTATGGAGTGTTCTCTCTCCCTCTCTCTCTCTCTCTCTCTCTCTCTCTCTCTCTCTCTCTCTGTGTGTGTGTGTGTCTTCGTCTATGTGTCTGTGTGCATGTGAACCTATACGTGGCAGCCAAATGATAAGCTCTTAGGCATGCATATCTCACTTAACCCTCACAGGCAGTCCTATGAGGTAGGCATGCCTTCATTTCCATGATAAACTTGAAGAAACCGAAAAGCAGTGAGGTGAAGTGGCCTATCTAAGGACAACCTGGAAGTGGTAAGGTCAAGACGGCAAACCCACATGGCTAGCTCCTGAAGACTGGCTCTGTCTTCCTTTGGTGATAGTGAAGTGATGGATAGGTTGATGGGTGGGTACGTGGATGAGTGAAAGAACGGATGGGTGAATGGTGTATAGATTGATGGAAGGATAGACAGATGGGATGGATGAGTAGATGGATCAATGGTTGGAGGAGTGGGAGAGTAGCTAGGTGGACAGATGAGTGAGTGGGTATATGGACAGCTATGTGGGTGGGTAAGTGATGTGTGGGTGGATAAATGGATAGGTGAATGAATGAGTGAGTGTCTCAGTGTTCTAGCACTGTGAAGAACTGCCATGACCACAGCAACTCTTTAAAAAGAAAACATCTAATTAGGGCTTCCTCGCAGTTTCAGAGGTTTAGTTCATTATCGTCATGGTGTGGAGCATGGCAGAATACAAGAAGACATTGGAGAAGCTGGGAGTTCTATGCCCAGCAAGAAGAGAGAAAGCCATTGGTCCTGGCCCTTGAAACCTCAAGGCCCACTCCCAGTGATACACTTTCTCCAGTAAGACCACACCTACTCCAACAAGGCCACACATCCCAATCTCTCCCAAGTAGTGCCACTCCCTGGTGACTAAGCATTCAGACATATGAGCCAATGGGGCCATTCTTATTCAAACCACCACAGTGGGTAGGAGTAAAAAGGTGGGTGGCTAATTGACATATGGATAAATGTATGTATGGTTTATGTGTTCATGAATAAACAGATGGGTGGGTGGATGGATGGATGGGTGGGTGGG
>JADRCH010000032.1:8998521-9032655 GCA_019843965.1 Rhynchomys soricoides | reverse complement strand
GGGTGGGTGGGTGGGAGGGTGGATGGATGGGTGGGTGGGTGGGAGGGTGGATGGATGGATGGATGGATAGATAGGTGGGTGGGTGGGTGGGTGGGTAGGTGGGTAGGTGGATGGATGGATGGATAGATAGGTGGGTGGGTGGGTGGGTGGGTGGATGATGGATGATGGATGGATGGGTGGGTGGGTGGGAGGGTGGATGGATGGATGGATGGATAGATAGGTGGGTGGGTGGGTGGGTGGGTAGGTGGGTGGGTGGATGGATGGGTGGATGATGGATGATGGATGGATGGGTGGGTAGGTGGGTGTGTAGGGAGTAAGTGAATGAGTAGGTGCCTGTGAAATGGACAGGTAGATGGATGAGAGAATGGATAGGCAAATGGGTTTTAGGGAGGATAGACAGATAGATGGCTGTGTGGGACTAGGTCTAAGTATGCAGGTGAGTGGATAGTGAGTTTGATGAACAGCCAGAGTGAAGGGGTGGATGAATGGGCAAGTGGTAGAGTGGGTGGAGAGGTACAGAGATGTTTGCAGAATGAAACAGAGAATGAGCTAGTATGTAGGTGGGCATGGAAGATGGCAAAGCTGATCAATGAGGCAGATAATTGGTACCAGGGTATCTGCCAGGACAGAAGTTAAAACACTTGTGATGGGTGCCTGAAAGCCAGGACACACCCCCACACCTCACCACTACCCTCTGGTCCTCTGCAGCTGCCTGACATCCCTTAATTCCCAGCTCATCTCTCCAGAATAAGCATTACCTTTGGATGCCCATCTGCTAGGAGGAACCTGTACTCTGAGTGTATAGGAATCGCACATCAGATGTTCCCCTTTAGGCTCTGGAGAAGGCAGCTCTGAGAAAGGGGCATGAAGATCACTGCACATGGGTGTAGAAGGATGCGGGACTGCCCTGACAGCTCCAGGGAAGGTAGACTTCTCAGACCAGCCACATCCTTCCTCCCAAGCAGCAGGAATGTGGGGCCACAGTTCTGGTCAAGAATGGAAAACAGAAAGCAGACAGCCTCTGTGTGAGCAAATGTATGGTGGCTCCTCCCTCTGCTCTCAGCCACCCTGACACCCAGGAGCCTCCGCAGTCAGCACATTATCACAGTGGGCCTGTGGTGGAAGCTCAGCCAGTGTCTGCCAGGCACAGCTCCAGCAACAACTGTCTCCTACCTCTCTTGTGAGTAAATTCTCTTGCCTAGCTTTGGTGGCTTTGAACTGTTCCCAAAAGAATACCATCTAGGGATGGGGATGTATCTCAGTCAGTTGAATGCTTGCTTAGCACATAAGCCCACATCTTAGGGATGGAGGGAGGGAGGGAGGGAGGGAGAGAGAGAGAGAGAGAGAGAGAGAGAGAGAGGAAGAAGGAGGAAGAGGAGGAAGGAGAAGAAGGAGAAGGAGAAGAAGAGGAGGAGGAGAATACTTTGGACTCTCAGGTGTTGCTAGATCCAAGTCTGGTAGTCCAAGTGTCTAAGTTCTATTGCTGTGAAGAGACACCATGACCACGCAACTCTTATAAAGGAAAACATTTAATTGGGGCCAGCTTACAGGTTCAGAGGTTCAGTCCATTATTGTCATGTCAGAAAGCACAGTGGTGCACAGGTAGACATGGTTCGAGAGAAGCATATGAGAGTTCTGCTTCCAGATTGGCAGGCAGCAGGAAGAGAAAGTCACAGGGATGGATTGAGCATTTGAAACCCCAAAGCCCCCAGGGACATGCTTCCTCCAACAAGGCCAACCTCCTGACAGTGCCTCTCCCTGGTGACCAAGCATGGCTTCAACTCCAGGAGCCTATGGGGTCCATTCTTATTCAAACCACCTCACCAAGCCCTCATGGACCACCCCTATCTCCAATCCCTAATGGAAGGCAGAAAGAACCTTTCCATTGTTCTTATTGTCAAGAATAAAACTCTGGATCTGAGTTCTTAGGGGGTGGGGAGGTGACAGGGTTAGGTTGTATGCAATGTGCTGGTTGGCTGGCTTGGGTCACATGCTCACCTTTGACTAAGGGAGATGACAAACTGCAATTTCAGCTTCATCTAAGATTCAGTTTCAAGTGAATGCCAGGGTACAACATCACCAAGGGATGCCCATCACAAATCTCTAGATGTTCTCCCACTGAGGCGGTCAGGACCAACTTGAACTCTGAACTCTGATCTTCCCTCTCTAGCCACCACCTTGGAGAACCTTAGAACACTGGAGGGAAGGGCAGGGGAGATGGCTCCGTTGGTTAAGCACTCACTGTGCAAGCATGAGGATCTGAGTTCCACCCCAGGCTCCACATAAACACGAGGCACAGTAATGCACCCTATGACCTCAGCACTGGGGAGGTAAAGACACGAATCAGATGAACAGAGAAGCAGGACCACCAGCCTAGCCAAGCTGGAATGCCAAATCCAGACTCAATGAAGGACCTTGTTCCACAAAATAAGATGAGAGTGGCAGAGGAAGGCAGCCTCTGGCAGCCTCTGACCTGTTTGCACACACGTGTATTCACAGAGAACACTGGAGCAAAGGGGACCTCAGCTGTCAAACAGTCTTGGTGATCTCCCCTTTATACATAGTCCTTGATGGCACATCCGAGCTACTCCCAGCTCGGCCCTCCCCCAAATTCCTGACACTGAAACATCATGAAATAGAGTTTGCTTCAAACCACTGTGTGTGTGTGTGTAGGTCATTGGTTCATGTCACTCTACACTTTATTTATTTATTTATTTATTTATTTATTTATTTAGGTTTTTGAGACAAAGTCTCACTATGTAACCTTGGCTGGCCATGAACTCTCTAGGTAGAGTAGGCTGGCCTGCAGCTCACAGAGATCCATCTTCATCTGTCTCCAGAGTGCTGGGATTAAAGGCATGTGCCACCTTAAAATTAAGGCTCCACCTTAATTTTAAGACACGCTCTCTCACTGAGACAGGAGCTCACCAATTCATCAAGACTCGTTGGCCAGCAAGCCTCAGGGACCCTTCTGTTACCACTTCCCCAGTGCTAGATTGCAGGTGCACACCACCACACCCAACTTTCTTACCCGGACCCTGAGGACTCGACTTAGATTCTCATATTTGCATAGGAAACACTGACTCAGCTATTTCCCCAGTCCCTAACCCATGATGTTTTGAGATAATTTGTTATGTAGCCACAGAAGACTGGAAACTTCTCCAACAGAAATCCATGCATATGGGCGCCAAAAGACACACTGAAGAATGTTTATGAACCATTGTCGAGAAAGCAAAAAACCAGAGACAACAAGAGTCTCTATCAATGAGAAACTGATGTGAATGACCACCACAGAGTCTTCCTGTGGGACAGGTATCAGCAGCAAGGGGGAGTGGGTGGGAGGTACCTGTGTCTCGGCCAGCATGCTGGCTGAACAACTGGGACCCAAAAGCAAATGAAGTGGAGGTAGGGACAACCTGAGTGCGTTTATACAAAATTTTAAATGATGCAAAACAGCACGGTGTTTTGTGAATACTTCTCTCTGGAGTGAAAATACAACTGTAGGCAGAGGAGTGAATCTCATTGTGGTGGGTGTTTCTGGGGAGACAGAAAGGAGAGGGTGGGAAGCCGGAGAGGGAGATACAATGTTTCCTGTGTTCTAGTCCACTTAAGAAAAACCTGGAGGCTGGGGAGGAAAGTGCTTGCTACACAAGCATGAGGACCTGAGTTCGAATCCCCAGAACCAATGTAAACAAGTCAGCCATGCACTGAGTGCTTTGCTGGGGATGGTGGAGACGTGAGGGTTACTAGGGACTTGCTAGTCCCGATCCAGCCTGGCTGAATCGTCAAGGTCAGGGCTCCCTGAGGAGACCCTGTCTCCAATAGGGTAGTAGAGAGCTAGGGAGAGAGCTCAGGCAGTAAGATGCTCACTATACAAACACAAGAACCTGAATTCTAACTCCAGAGCCAGACGTGGTGATACACACTTGTACTCTCCATGTTCAGGAGGAAGAGATAGGCAGGTCCCCCGGGCTTGCAGGCCAGCCATCCTACTCTACCCAGCCAGTCCTAGACTAGTGAAAAATGCTGCCTCAAGAAAGGGAAGCTAGAGTGGAAGGCGGTGGAGGAAGGCATTGGACATTGACTTCTGGACTCCGCACACGTGCATATCCCTATGGACCCACACTGTATAAGCCATGAAACATGTGCATGCACAAAGTAGAAGACATGGGGGGAAGAGAGACAAGTTGTCCTCTGACTTCCATGCGTACAGTGTGACATTCTCTTCTCCACACACACACACCATGCGCACACACACAGACACACACATGCACACACACACCATGCACACAAACGTTAATAAAATGCAATTAAAGAGCCTACCACAGACAAATAAAACTCGACGAAAGCAGTTACTGTTAAACAGCTGTCCCCAGACTTCTCTATGCATACAACAGACATACACACACACATACGAACATGCAAACACACACACACATGCACACACACATACACACACACATGTGCGCGCACACACACACATGCACACACACACACACACACACACATACACACACGCACAATAATAATGAGAAAGAAAGAGACAGGGAGAAGGAGAGAAAGAGAAAGAAGAGGAAAGAAAGTTTTAACTGAGAACCACCACGTGGCGTACTCCGTTTCTTTGCCCCCTATGATTCCAGAACCTTCCGTGTGCTACATGTACACCTTATTTGTTCCTTCAAAACTTTTCTCACCTCTAGGGAGACCCTTATCCTTTATACATCACCATTGGCCACCACTCTCAGTCACTTTTAATGTCTCTCTCTTGTCCCTACTTGAAGAAATTTTCTGGGCTCTTTACCCAGGAGTGGGATTCCTGGCCCAAGAGTCTATGCAAACGAAATCAAAATAAAGACTGTTTTCCAGACTGGTCGCACCTGTTCCCACTCCCACACTCAGCGGTGCACAAAGGCCTCATCTCCCCACGCACCCGTCAACACCTGGTATCCATTACCCACCCTCCTGATTTGCCATTCTGATGGGCACAGAGTGGGAACTGGCTTCAGATTCACATCTCATTCATGATTATGAGCCGGGCCATCTCTGCACATGTGTCTTAGTCACTAGGGAGTCATCATATGAGATCTATCTACTCACAGCCACCACCATCTGTCTCCTTTGTCGGTTTAGTTTCCTCTTGTTTATTGTTATTTGTTTGTTTGTTTCAGTTTCACTTGCTTTTGTGTGTGAGGACATAACTTCATGTGTGTGCATGCACATGTGTTTCTGTGCATGTGAAATACAGGGTTCAGTTTACGTTGTCATTATTAACATTTTATTTATGTTTTATAACTCGTGTGTGTGTGTGTGTGTGTGTGTGTGTCCATGAGTGCAGTACCTGCAGAGGCCAGAAGGAGGTGTGAAATCCCCTGGAGTGCAGGTGTTTGTGAGCTGTGTCATGGGCGCTGGGAACTAAACTCAGGTCCTCTGCAGGAGCAGCCTGTGTTCTTAACTGCTGAGCCACCTTTGCAGACTCTACTTCAGGAGTTCTTGGTCAGGAGCTGTCTGCATTTTAAAAACAAAGCAAACAAATAAATAACTGTAACCATACCAAAACAGAGTCTCTCCTTGGCTTGGAACTTACCGATTTAGCTGGGCTGGTTGGTTAGTGAGCCCCAGGGATCTACCTGCCTGTCTCTGTCTCCTAGCACTGGGGTTACAAGCACCAGCCACTATCCTTAATTATATATGTCAGGCCACGATTCCCCTGCCTCCTCCCTTACCCCAGCATGGGGAGGGGGGTGAGAACTTTGGTCTTCATGTTTGTATGGCACACACTTTAACCACCGAGTCATCTCCCTAGTCCCAGGATTTTTATGTTTTAGCATGGATTCTCAGGATTGAACTCAAGTCCATACTTGCAAGGAAAGTACATTACGAAACCAGTTACACCTCCAGCCCTGATATTCTGCTTTAAGCCAGAGTTTCATTCCATAGCCCAAGCCATCTGGAACTCACTCATGATGCAGCCCAGACTAAACTTGAACTTGCAGCCATCCCCCTGCCTCAGCTTCCTGAGTTCTGGCATTGCATCCATTAGGCACTTCGACTATCTAAGAGCAAGTAGGGATGTCAAAGCGCTCCCTCCTACATCACCACATTCTTTCCATCAGACTTTAAAACTCAGCTAGTAGAGAGCTTGTCCAGCATGCACAAAGGCCTAGGTTCAATCCCCAGAATCACAGAAAACAGGCGTGGTGGTAGACACCGATAATCCCAGCAGTCAGGAGATGAAGGCAGGAGGATCTGAGGTTCAAGGCTGTTCTCTGTCAAACTGTGAACTCAAGACTAGCTGTGCTACCTCAAAAATAAATAAACAAACAAATGAAAGATTAAGATGAAAAGTGTATTTCGCCTGTATAAGCATCTGCACTGGTGGCTGTCCAGGAAGGACCACAATTCTGCACACATGCTCATCCAAAATTCCAAGATCTGGGTATTTTCTTGCTCCTCTGTTCCTTGGACACGATCCTCATCACCCCGCATGAGAGCAGCTGACTATTCCAGAAGGGAAGGGATGTTCTTCATGTTGCCCACATATCTCTCTGTTCAGGTTCTATCGGCTGGAATGTGGTCCTAGACCATATTTTTTAGCTCTTTTGTGGAAAATAAGCTCAGAATCCTGATGGTAAGCCAAGTAGCCGTGTGCTTGGCTAAACCTTGGGATGCTAAGATATGGTGAAGCCAAAGAACAAAACAAACCAATTTCATTCTTCTTTTCTAACCTGACATCTAAGGCCCTCTACTGTTTTGTACCAGCTTTAGAATGAGGTTGTTGGATTCATCAAGAAGTCTAGCTGAACTGACGTTAAGGTTGCTTCTAATGTAGAGACAGCTGCAGGGGTTTAACGCCCTTACCATGCTAGCTCATCCTATCTGTGTGCCCAGAGCCTTGGTTTTTGTTTGGTTTGTTTTCAGTTCCTATAAACCTTCATCGGCAAAGAGGTTCATTTGCCTGTCTGTCCGTCTGTCCGTCCAGCTGTCTGCTTCCTCCAGGATGGTCTTGATCAGGTAGGTTTTGTAGGTAAACCCTGGAAAATTTATAGGTTTTGTGCTATTGCAAGCTTTCTTGCTACCATTGCATGTTACAGAGCAGAAAGCTCCCTGCTCCAGGCTGTTCTTTCTACAGCCCATGAGCGGAGAAATGTTTTTATAGTTTTAATAAAGAGTTATTTACAAGAGAGGAAGAAAACAAAGAGGAGGGCAGGGCAAGGGAGGAAAGGGGAAAGGAGGGGAGGAGGAGCGGGGGAGGGGAGAGGAGCGATAGGAGGGGGGTGAGGGAAGAGAAGGGGAGGGCAGGGGAGGGGAGGAAGAAGATGGTGAGAATAAATATGGTTAAGAATCTTCATGTAGCCCCGTAGCCCGGCACGCCAAAACGAGTCACTGTCTAACCCTTGCCAGCTTGGGTCTAGAGCAATGGCGTTATGACATCATGACAGAGTATGCATGTCAGTCTTGCATTTTCTCAGCATCTAACAGCTTTCCTGTTGATCCGCTTAGTGTTCCCATGCATTTGATCAAGTTTTCCTCAAATGCAACCCTTACGCCTTCCATTTCGGTGTCTCTCCTGCTTTTTCCTTGTTCTAAACTTTGGCTAAAGCCAATTATAATCTGTTAAAAGAAAGAAAAAAGCGAGTCATGGGATGGCCATGAGGGGTGCTCAGCAGGTGTTTCAGTTAGGGTTTCCTTTTTTGTTGATTAACTAGTCCCAAATGTTGCCCCCTCCCGGTCCCTCCCAGGGTTTCTTCCCCCCCCCCATCCCTCCTCCCCTTCACCTCTGAAAGGTCAACCTCCCCTGTATCCCCTACCCTGGTGCATCAAGCCTCTGCAGGATTAGGCACACCCTTTCCCACTGAGGCCAGACTTAGCCTTCTGCTACATACTTGGGGGTGGGGGAGTCAGACCAACCCATGTATGCTCTTTGGTTTGTGGCTCAGTCTCTGGGAGGTCCCAGGGGTCCAGGTTAGTTAACACAGTTGGTCTTCCTGTGGGGTTACCATCCCTTTGAGAGCCTTCAATCCTTCTCCTAACTCTCCATAGGGGTCCCGAGCTCTGCCCAATGTTTGTCTGTGGGTATCTGCATCTGTCTCAGTAAACTGCTGTCAAGAGCCTGTCAGAGGGCTGCTATGCTAGGCTTCTGTCTGCAAGCACAGCAAAGCATCATTAATAGTGTGAGGGATCAGTGCCTGCCCATGGATTGGGTCTCAAGAATGGCAGGTCTCTGGTCAGCCATTCCTTCTGTCTCTGCTCCATCTTTTTCCCTGCATTTCTTTTAGACAGGACCAATTTGGGGTCAAAAGTTTTGTGGGTGGGTTGGTGTGCCCATCCCTCCGCTGAGGGTCCTGTCTACTGGAGGTGGTCTCTTCAGGTTTCAGGTCCCAGCTGTTGGGCATTTGGGCCAAGGTCACCTGCATCAGCTCCTGGGAGCCTCCCTTATCTCTGGTCTCTGGGACTTCCTAGAGAGTCCCCCATACCTCACCCCCAGCAGCTACATTCTCCTGGCCCTCTGGGGCTCTCTCCTGTCTCTCCCCATGCCTGATCCTGCCTCCCTATTCCCCTCACCCACCCAGGTTTCTCTCTCCCTCTGCCTCATGTGACTATTGTGTCTCCCCTTTTAAGTGGGATTGAAACATCCTCACTTGGACCTTCCTTCTTCTTTAATTTTTTGGGGTCTGTGGGGTGTATCATGGGTATTCTGAACTTTTTGTCTAATATCTACTTATCAGTGAGTACATACCATGCATGTCCTTTTGAGGCTGGGTTATCTCACTCAGAATGATATTTTCTAGTTCCATCCAGTTGCCTGCAAAATTTATGATGTCCTTGTTTTTAATAGCTGAATAGTATCCCGTTGTGTAAATGAACCACATTTTCTGTATCCATTCGTTAGTTGAGGGACATCTAGGTTGCTTCCAGTTCCTGGCTATTACAAATAAATCTGCTATAAGCGTAGTGGAGCATGTGTCCTTGGGGTGTGGTGGGGCATCTTTAGGCATATGCTCAGGAACAGTATAGATTCTGAAGGTATCATCATCCCTGACTTCAAGCTGTGCTACGAAGCAATAGTAATAAAAACTGCATGGTATTGGCATAGAAACAGACAGGATGATCAATAGAATCAAATTGAAGACCCAGAAATAAACTCCACACACCTACAGACACTTGATTTTTGACAAAGAAGCAAAAATCAGACAATAGAACATGGAGTACGTCTTCAACAAATGGTGCTGGTGTAACTGAGTGCCTGAATGTAGAATACAAATAGATCCATGTTTATCACCCTGCACAAAACTCAAGTCCAAATGGATCAAAGACCTCAACGTAAAACTAAGCCCACTGAATCTAATACAAGAGAAAGTGGGAAACAGCCTTGAACACATTGGCACGGAGGAAATTTTCCTGAACAAAAACACCAATAGCTCAGGCACTACGGTTAAGAATTAATAAATGGGACCTCATGAAACCGAAAAGTTTCCGTAAGGCAAAGGACACTGTCATTAGGACAAGAACTCAAGGCAGAAGCCATAGAGTGTTGCTCATTGGCTTACTCTCCTGTCCTTTGGCACACACACACACACACACACACACTGTGGCACATGTACCACCGCACCCCACAAATCAATCATGCCCACATTCACCAATAGTGAAATGAGGAGCCCCTAGGGAATCCCCTTCTATTCTTGGTTCCTAGGAGGTTTTCCTTTAGAACTTTCCAGTGCTGTTGAATCTGCAGTGACTTGGTTCTTTCATTCACTAATGGCACGAATTTCATTGACGCATTTTCCAAATTACATGTTCACTGAAAATACGTCAGGCTAGGGAGATGGCTGAGTTGGTAAAAGCACCTGTTGAACAAGCATGGGGGCCTGTGTTCAATCTCCCAGAACCATATCTAAAAAGCCAGGCATGGCTGCACCTGTAATCCCAGAGGCAGACCCAGAAGAATCCCTGGGGCTTGATGGACAGCCAATCTACACAAATGGGAAACTCTAGGTTTGATGAGAGACCCTGTTTCAAAAACAAAATGGAGAGCTACTGAGGAAGACATCTGACATCAACCGCTGGCCTCTGTATGTATCTGTACATATGTACACATAAATATTGAACAGACACACACAGACACACATGCACATGTGTATGCTCATGTGCATGCACACACACACATACACACACACACACAGTGGTCTCAAATCTAGGTTATACTAACTAGCTAGGTTACATTAACTAGGTCAATGCCTATGGGGTACAAGCTAGTTATACTAACTAGCTTTATTAAATGAACTGGCATCTTTCCTGATTTGTCTAATTCTGGAACAAAATTTGGAACAGCAATCACACATTCTTTGAAAGTTTAATAAACCTTAGCTGTTAAGAGCATCTGAGCCTAGGGCCAGGAAGATGGCTCAACAGTAACTGTGCCTGCCACCAGCTTGAGGACCTGAGTCTGATCCCTGGATCCACATGCTGGACGAAGAGAACCAGCACCAGCCAGCTATCCTCTGACCACCACATATATGCTATGGCATCCAAATGTCCTAAATACACATGCATAAAATAAATATGTAAATAAGTAAGACTTGAAGACCATCTGAGCCTAGACTTCACACACACACATATATATGACCTGTGGTTATCATTTCAAATTTTTGGTTGATTATTTTGTTCAGTTTTTTTGGTTGTTGTTGTTTCAAAACAAGTTCTCACAATGTAGCCCAGGCTAGACTCAAACTCATAATCCTCCTGCCTCCATCTCCCAAGTGCTGGGATTATGTGGCTCTGGAGTTTGCCCCCAGGGCTTCATACATGTTAGGTAGGCTCCAAGTGAGCTCCACCCCCAGACTTTTGCTAAGAAGTCTTTTGGTTCATGTGCATATAGCTATGTTTTATTGAGAGGGTTTCTTAGCTGAGACCCTAAGCATGTCTGTGGATTGCTCTGGTCTATGAATTATATAATTTGCCTTACCAACTTTCTCTTGAGTCCAGATCTAATTCACTGGGACATTGCTTTGTTTCCAGGCATATGTACATCCCATATGCTTATCACTGATTTATGGCTTCATTGTATGGTGACCAGAGAACACAAATTGTGTCTTCTTTCAAGCACTGTGGGACTTTCCTGGAGGCACAGCTTTCATGAACCCTCTGTGCATGTTTGCAGGAAAAGCGAACTCTCCGAGTTGCTATTTAATTTAGAACTCCTCCATCCCTGCAAAGGTCATTAAGACATCTGTCTTAATGACTTGGTCCCCTACCTGACAGTGCAGAGAGGTAGTAAAACCTTAACAGGTGGAGCCTAATATCTCAAGGTCATTGGGGATGAGCCCTCCAAAGAGACTGTGGTTCCTTGGTCTCTTCCTTTTTCTGCCTTCCAGCATGTACCCATGAGGTGAGAGGTTACACTCCACTGCACATTCCCTCTGTGGTGTATCACTGGGGGCCAAAACAACAGAGCCACCAATCACAGGTTGGAACATCCAAAACCTAAGCCAAAATCCCCTCCTCTCTCTCCTCCCCCTCCTCTGCCTCCTCCTCTTCTTCCCCCCTCTCCCTCCTCCCTCTCCTCCTCTTCCTCTTTCTCCTCTTCCTCTACCCCTGAGTGCTGAGACAATAGGTGTGCACCACCATGCCTGGTTTCTAAGCTTTAGTGTGGAACCCACGGATTCCTGCACATTAGGTAAAAAACTCTCCTAACTCACTGCGATTCCGTCCACACAAGCCATGTTTCTAACACAACACTCCAGCCATCTCATTCCTTTCACTTTCAGGTGGGCATAAAGGACCTGCAGCTGAGTTGGTAACAGCCCAGCTCCTCCCTGACACTGTGTGGTGACAATCCTAGCCAGGGATAAGGAGACACAGGACACCCATCGACACCCATCGGATAGCTCTCTGCACTGGCTCACTCCTTTCACTAGGCACCGTGACTCCTTCCTCTGGAATTTTCTCCCAGGGCTCACTGCTCCTCATAAATACTTGCCCTCCCAGATCCAGCCCTTAACCGCAGTGTCCCCACAGCCACCTGGCCTCCAGCCGAGAAGTGCAATCTTCAGCCCCCTTCTACACCACGCCCTCCCCACCTCTGAGCCTCACCCAGCTCACCCCACCAACCGAGGTGCTTCACAGACTGCTGCTCCCACACCCCTCCTCATGCACTTTCTCCACGTATCAGTTCATCTCTGCTCTTTTTTTTTAATTTTAAATTACTTGTTTATTATTTATTAAATATTGTATTTATTTAATTATCCTACTGAGTGTGTGTGTGTGTGTGTGATGTACTTTGAACATGTCACCTCCCAATAGCCTACCACCCTCCCCCGTCCACTCTCCCTTTTCCTTCTCAGACAATTTCAATCTCGCTTGCATGTCAACTATACAGTTCTGGGTCTATGTCTCTGTGAGTCCTAAGACACACAAATGAAAAAAGAACTTATGATGTTCGTCTTTCTGAAACTAAGATTTAGTTTACATAATAGAATCCTCTCTATTTGAGTCCTTCTTACTGTAAACAACATAACTGTAGTCTTTTGTTTTCTCGGTTTTCCGAGACAGGGTCTCTGTATGTAGTTCTGGTTGTCTTATAGTTTGCTAGGTATACCAGGCTGGCCTGGAACTCACAGAGATCCTCCAGCCTCTGTCTCCGCTAGATGACTGTATTCTTTATGGCTGAAAAGCATCCATTGTCTTAGTTACTTTTTTTGTTTCTGAGATAAGACACTATGGCAAAGACAACTTACAGAAGAAAGCATTTAATAGAGCTTATACTTTCAGAGGGTGAGTCCATGATCATCATGGCGAGGAGCACGGCAGCAGGCAGGACATTGGAGCAATAGATGAGCAGTTTACATCTGACCCACAGGGGGGGAGAGAGAGAGAGAGAGAAAGAGAGAGAGAGAGAGAGAGAGAGAGAGAGAGAGAGAGAGAGAGAGAGAGAACTATAAGTGATATGGGCTTTTGAAACCTTAAGTGACACACCTCCTCCTACAAGGCCACACCTACTAACCCTTCCCAAACAGTTCCACTAACTGGGGCTCAAGCACTCACATCTATGGCCCTATAAGGAGCATTCTTATCCAACCCTCCATGTCCATTGTCTATAGAAACCACACTTTCTTATCTATTCCTCTCTAGGTGGACACTTAGGTTGACCCTATAACTTAGCTATTGGGATTACTGCAATAAACACTGATGTGAAAGTTTCTTTTACCTTTTTGTCTTTATCTTATTTTATTTTTGTTTGTTGAGGCAGAGTCTCGTTGTGTAGACCAAGCTCCCAGGCTAGCCTCCAGCTCTAACTCACTGAGATTCAGCTGCCTGTCCCACCACACCTGCCTTTCAATCTCTTCTCCCACAAACCATCCCAGAAGGGTAGATAGGTGGCCCAGTGACTGAGCATTTGTTTCAAAAGCATGAGGACCTGAGTTCAGATCCAAGTACCACACAAAAAGCTGGGCCTGGCCACCCCTAATGCTGTCAGAGGCAAAGGCAGTAGGATCATTTGGGCGTAAGTCTATAAGATTCTAGAAACTCTCTGAATAAGGCTAAGCATGATAGGGGATACTTTATTACCCCCTCCTCTGGCTTCCACACATGTGTACATAGGCACACATGCACACACAAACATATACACATAAAGCATGCACACACAAACATATACACATAAAGCATACACACACACGAACACTCAAAACCACAAAGGGCCATCAGAACAGCTCTGTGGGTAAAGACATTTGCCGCCAAGTCTAAAGGTTTGGATTTGATCCCCAGGACCCATGTGATAGAGAGAATCAACTCTCAAAAGTTGCTCTCTAACCTCCACATGTCTCCACTACGACAGACAGACAGACAGACAGACAGACGCAATTGTTAACGTAATAAATTAAAATTAAATGATTAAATGTTTGGGTGCCTCTTTCCTGACAAGTTCTGCAGTCATGTGGTATCCCCTATTGCTGTGCTGTGCTGTGACTAGTCTTGGGTAAACCTCAGCTCTCTTTGCAGGGGTTACATCTGGAATTTGGGGCCAAATTCATGGGCACAGAGGTTCTGGCAGAAACTCTCAACACGCAGAAGCTGCCTAGGTATTTGGAACCTATCTACCATCCACAGGCCATAGCATCTCGGACCCCACCATCAGGAGTGTTGAAAATATAGGCTCAACCAATGAGATAATCTGATTTTCAAACCCCACCCCAAGTCCTGAGGAGTAGCCTCTGGTCTAAATGTGGCCAGCAGCATCTGGCCTGAAGCACATAAGAAAGGCATCAAATCCAGGCAAGGGGTTATTTCCCATGGAGGAGCCACAAGCTTGGAGTGCAGAAACAAAGAACAAGGAAATCAGTGAGAAGCAGAGTGGAGGAGAATGTTCTAGAAGGAAGGATGAAGTAGTGGCCCCCTTGATCAGTGTTCTACCCCGACAGGTCCTGGTGTAAGGAAGCTTTGGCCCTCTCTTAGACAGCCAGTTCCTCACCCCAAATTTCTCCCAGCTCCTTTGGCCTGTTCCCTCAGTGTTGGAACAAGTGTCTATCTAACGGAGGTTTCTAAGTAAAGCCACAGCATTCACTCTCAGGTTTGGGGCGCTGCTTGGAAGCCAGATAAGGAACCCAGAGGCAACCAAAGACTGAGGTGCTCTCAGAGCCTGGCCTGAGGGGAATGGGGAGGAGAGGAATCCCATCGCTGACCTCTGAACCTCTGCTGGAGGGCTGTATCCTTCAGGTGGATCTAGAATCACCTAGGAGACAAATGTTTGGGCATGTCTGTGGGGAAGATTCTAGATTTGTTTAACTGAGGTGCGAAGACACGCTCCAGCTGTGGCCAGCACCATCCCAAGGCCTGGCGTCCTGGATTGAATAAAAGGGAGAAAGTGAGCTGAGCCCCAGCATCCATCTCTCTGACTGTGTGAGCAGTGCCTCAGTAGTCCCCACCACAATGAACGCTGTCTTCAAACTGTGAACAGAAATAAACCCTTCCTTCCTTAAGTTGCTTTTGTCAGACTTTTTTCCCCTCCACCTCTGCTTCCCTCTCCCTTTCTCCCTTTCTTCCTGTTTCTGTGTCTCTGTGTCTCTGTCTCTTTGTCTCTGTATATCTCCCTGACTCTGTCTCTCTGTCTCTGTATCTCTCTGACACTGTCTCTGAGTCTCTGTGTGTCTTTCTCTCTGTCTTTCTGTGTATCTCTATCTCTGTCTCTTTGTCTCTGTCTTGCTGTCTCTGTCTGTCTCTGTCTGTCTCTGTCTCTCTCTCTCTCTCTCTCTCTCTCTCTCTCTCTCTCTCCTTGCACATGTTTCTGCCTGTGGAGGTCCAAGCTCAGTCCCAGGTGTGGGTCTTTGCCATCCACCAAGTTTGAGACCAGACTTCCTTGTTTTGTTGCTGGATGACTGACTCAGAGGCTCCTGGGCAGTCTCGTGTCTCTGCCTTCCAGCACTGACATTACATACCTTGCTACCATGTCTGACTTTACCTAGGTTCTGGGGATCCAAATTCAGGTCCTCATGCTTGACACAGCAAGGGCTTTACCTTCTGAGCCTTTCTCCAACCTCCTTTGTCAGGCATTTTATCAACAGCCAAGGAGAAGCCCGAAGAATCGATCTCTCTGTGAACTCCCAGAAGGTGCTCCGGGTTGTGTGCTCAGTCTTCCTTCCCGGGACATGCAGTCAGAAGAATCACATGTCACCCTCGAAGCCCACGCCCTGGTTGCTGAGGCCACGGTGTGGTCCACTCTCCTCCTCCTCTGTGTTCAGTGGAGCCCTGATTCCCAGAGTGAGGTCATTTGTGATGAATAGACACTAGAAGGAGAGCTGTACCAAAAAAGCTGGTGTCCCAGAGGCGAAAGCAGGTACAAACAGGGTTTCAGGCAGGTGTACCACTCCCCATGGTAACTTCTGCATGGCACTCTTCAGTATCAGGGACTCTTGGCACCTGCTGGGCACCAGAGGCTGCCCCAGTCGTGGAAGGGAAAGAGCCAATGGGAATACATAACCAAGCATCTACTCCAAAGCATCTGGATGCAGAGGGTGCTGAGAGGGCTCAGCCTCAAGCACTGTGTAAACCAGACATGGTGGCACATGCCTGTGATCCTAGCACTGGGAAAGCTGAGGCAGGAGGATTGCAAGTTTGAGGACAGCCTGAGCACAGCCTGAGCTACATGGTAAGATCCTGCCTCAAAAAAGGACAGAGGGAAAGAAGGGCTAGAGAGGTGGCTCACTGGTTAAGAGCACTTGTTGCTCTTCCAGAGGACCCAGGTTCGATTCCCAGCACTCACAATGTAGCTCATGACAATCAGTAACCACAGTTCCAGGGATCTACCACCCTCTTCTGGTCTCCACAGGCACCTGGCAAATTTGTGGTTTTACAAGCATATTTATAGGTAAAACACTCATGCAAGTAGAATAGATACTTTAAAAAATAATAAAGTGACATGGGAAGGAAGAAAGAAGAGAGGGAGGGAGGAAGGGAGGCGGACTTATGACCCACCTCCTAGCAGAGAGAGGCAGATCTCTGTGAGTTCAAGGTCAGCCTGGTCTATATAATGACTTCTAGGTCAAGACAGCCAGAGGTATACAGTGAGAACTTGGAAGGACCTGGGGTTTGTATCTAGAAAGACAGACAGCCTTTGAGGGGTCCCTGTGGAGTCATCCCCTTCCACCTGGACTTGTAGAAGGTCAAGTGAGCCCCACCTCAAGGCAGGGGCAGGGAAAGCAGGTAAAAGCCACTTGCTGTTCCCTCCAGAATGTCTCTTGCTAAAACAGGTTGGAGGGTGGGAAGACGGGGGACTCCAGCTCATCCCAAGGACTTCAGGAGACACTTCCCACTTCTGTGGCCAGTCAAGTGAGAGTATCGTTTACAGCAAGCACATCCATGGTGACTGGAGAGTGACCTGTTGGGTCAATGTTGTTACACAAGACAATGTTGCCTATGTCCTGAGGTCCTGGGAAACTGACCACATCTTTGGACAGAATGTGATTGACACAGACAACTGAAAGTGAGGACCAACAGACTCAAGAGGCAGCTCCAGCCAGGTAGGAGTCTAGGCATTCTGAGACTCTATCTGCCTGAAAGAACCTCAGAGCAGAGTCTAGGGAGATATGGTCTCCCCTAGAAGATGGGGTAGCAACGAATGACCCTGTCCCCACTGGGGAATCAAAGCCAGGCGTGAGAGCCAAGGCCTCCGAGGCATGCCTGTTTTGTGTAATACCCACAAAAGGATCCTGTTATGACACCACCTACCGGGCCCTGTTCCTCGCTGGCTGGCGGACAGGACAGCAGGTTTTCCATGATGTCATAGCTGTGCTGCTCACTGGGAGAATGGGAAGCTCATAAAGAAGCCCAGAGAAGACCTGTCAGGCTTGATGGCCACCTGCTGCTCAGGTTCTTAGCACCCAGCTCTTAGTCAAGAGTCCCTGGTATACTCCAAGCTTCCCAGCGTAGAACCAGGTCATGTCCATTTGCCAGGGCAGTGAGGATAACGTCACCATCTCAGTATCATCGTGTGCTGGATGTGCAGAGGGCTTTATGCATCTTTAGTACTCACAATGGCAAGTACCTTTCTGGACCAGGTACCTCCCTTCCTTAACATGCCCCACTCGGAGGGAAAGGCTGGGTAATCCTTGTGCTGGCCAGAGAAGGCCCTCACACAGGCAGAGCAGGTGGCAGGTGGCCCTCCTATGGCTGTGTCTGGAATACTCATGGAAGAAAAGCTGACTAAACCCAGCAGAGAACTGGACTAATTACTGTGGGGCCGAAGGTAGGGAAGGCTACAGTGGTTCTATGGGCAGCCTACCCAGGAAGTATATGGGGACCACACAAAGCAAAGGTACTAGGGCCAGAGTTGTAGCTCAAAGCCCTGAGTTCAACTCCCCAGCACTACAGAAAAATTGGATACAGCTGGACCAACATATACAGTTCTAGAGAGGCAGAGGCAAGATCAGAAGTTCAAAGCTGCCCACTTTTGGGCTTTTTTTTTCCCCTGTAGGAGTAATCTTGCTTCCTTGCTTGCTCTGATTAAACTCTTGGCTGCTTATTCTAAGTAAAATGAAGAAGTTAAAGGTCATCCTTAGCCTCATAGTGAATTGGACTATCCTGGGCTACATGAGAAAAAGTCAAAGAAAAGACAATGGAGGGAGGGAAGGAAGAGAAATGGAGTTAGGGATGGGGAGGTGGGCACCAGAGATGTGGACCAATCTATAGAAGTCAGACCACCCTGGAGAAGGAATGCAGGAATACAGAAGAAGGGGAGGTAGAAGCAGCCACACCCCCTGCCCCCAGCAGCCTGGGTCTGGAGAAGGTCCAACAGGCTGCATAGACATAGCACTACTTCTTCTCTGTCTCAGCAAGTGACTCCACACATCTGCCTCCATCCTGCCAGCTCACAGCCACCCCCTAGTCTGACCATATTGATTTACTCTGGATTCAGGAGACCTATGGCCCCTAACAGATGGGGCTCCTGCCTCCCACCTCCCACAGGAAATCTGTCTCTTGTCCAGCTGCCGGGGCAGGCAGGGAGAAGAGTAGCACTTCATGCCAGGCCATGGACTCTGTGGTTCTTATCTTTAGCATTGCTTTGCAAGGCAGGGAGTCATTCCACAGCCTGGGAGTCATATCCCGTTGCAAGGTTCAGCACTAGGCCCCTTGAGCTGGTACCTGTAACTGAGATACTGGAGGTCTGGTTCCCGATAGATCTTCATATAGACTGATTGATAAATACTTGTTCAGATAAATGCATGCATGCATGAATAAATGAGTGAATGAACAAATGAACGAACAAACGAACAAATGAATGAATGAATGAACCAACAAATGGTACCAGTTGATAGCATCTTCTCACTCTGTGCCAGGACTTCCTCTAAGTCTCCCTGTGTTATCTTATCTCCATAGTAAGCCAAAGAGTAGGCACTGAAATGCGGCCCATTCTGCAAGCAAAAACTTGAAGTTCAATAGGTCCCACAGGAGCAGAGCTCAGCCTTTGCTCCCTGGGATCCTCTCACCATCCCCTGCTCGTGGAAAGCCTCTGGCTGAGGTTCCTGTGTGACTTGACAGGCTCTGAGATATTCTGATGCCTGGCACGGCTCCACCCAGGCTCCCATTACTGAGTTAAGTGCCACTCTCTGCACACCCCCACCCACACTGGGATAAGGGCGACAGTAAGCCTTTCACACCTAAGCTTGAATTAGCCATGAGCAGCTCTAGCTCTCGTGCAAGATGAGTGGGCAAGCCTCAAGCGGTGCTTTCTTAGTACTCTCTGCGCTGCTGTGAGAAGATAACTCTGACAAAAGCAAATTACAGGAGAAAGGGTTTATTTTGCTTCCAAGTCATGGTACCTTCCATCACGGTGGTAAGGTTAAGGAGCAAGGAGCCTGAATGAGCTATTCGCTTTCCATCCACAATCCAGAAGCAGAGAGTGGTGAATGACTGTTGGCATATAGCTCAGTCTCTCTGCTGTATCCAGTCCAGGGTACCCTGCCCGGTGAATGGGCTGCCTACAGTGAAGATGAATAGAGAATCTTCCCACATCGGCTAATACGGTCATGCTCAAAGGCTTGTCCTCCGGGTAACTATGGACTCTTTCCAGCTGACAGCAGTAACCATAATCCACGCCCATCCTCATTCCTCCCCTCTCATACATACAATTTTCTGTCTTTCACTGAAGATTAGCCTAGACCTGGCTCTATGCAGGTAGCTGGTCATGGTTGTGCCCACAAAAATTCTCAGAGAGCCTGGTACATGCAGGCGGGGACTCCAGGGTACCTCAGCATGCTGCCAAAGGCCAGCTGTGAACTCCCAGCTGTAATAAACTCACAGAGGATGATAACTGGGGAGTCAAGAGAGTCAGCAAGGGTCTGGAGAGATGCTCACCAGTTGAGGGAACACATTTGCTCTTGCAGAGGACCCAAGTACAATTCCCAGTGCTGAAATTAGGTAGCTTACAACTGTCTATGGCTCCATTCCCAGGGGATCTGATGCCCTCTTCAGGACTCTGCCAGCACCTACACTCGAGTACACACACACACACACACACACACACACACACACATTAAATTTTTATTTTAAAAAGGGTGTTAGTGAATACTTCATATTCCTTTCAGGCTGTGAGTGTGGAACGAGCCCTGAGGAAGGGCAGGTTGAACTGACTAGCATTTGGCTTGGGAGCCACCTGGAATCCCAGCACTTGGAAGGTAGGGGCACCCATCCCCAGGACAAAAAGCTATTTGGAATTGATGAGCTCCAGTTCAGGGACCCATCCTGCTTCAATAAATTTGCTCAATAAAGATTGCTCATTGGGTAAGGTGCTCACAGCCAAGCCTGACAACCTCAGTTCAATCCCCGTATCCTACTTGGTAGCTGAAGAGGACTAGTTCCCACCAGTTGCTCTCTGACCTTCACATACATACTATGACACGCACATGCACCTCCTCTTGACAAAACAAACAAAAAACTTTAAAAATCAATAAAATAAAATAGAGAGTGAGCAAGAAAGACACCCATCAACCTCAGAAACACACACACATGTTCATATACACATTCAAATACATACATACACAGTCTGTTCCACACACACACATATGCACACATGCATTCATATATATATGTGTGTGTATATGCATAGCTGGGGGAAGCCACCTAACTTCCTGGAAACACAGAACCCTCTGAAACAGTACTGAAAGAACGAGGCCCGTGCAGTCATTTCCCGCTGTCCTATCTGCTTTCTGTCACTGTAATAAAACACCATGACCAAAAGCAACTTGGAGAAAAGGGCAGTCAGGGCGGGAACTCAAGGCAGGACCCCGGCAGCAGGAACTGAAGCAGAAGCCATGAAGGAGTGCTGCTTTCTGGCTTGTTCCTCGTGGCTTGCTCAGCCACCCTGCTTAGACACTCCATGATCACCTGCCTGGGACTGGCACCACTCACAGTGGAATAGGTCCTTCCACATCAACCATTAACCAAAAAGAACCCTACAGACTTGCTTACAGGCTAATTTTATGAAGGCATTTTCTCCATTGAGGTTCTTCTTCTCCAATGACCTTGGCTTGTGTCAAGTTGACAAATCATCATCATCGTCGTCATCATCATCATCATCATCATCATCATCATCATCATCATCATCTGACCAGGGCACCCACCCTGACCCACCGGTCCTCTTTAAAGACCATCTGTACTTCACTGGAGAACTGTCAGCTAAGATCTATCCCGTGAGGGATCTTAGGGTCCGGGATCCCTGCAACAGCATCCTGAGCCCAGGAAAGAAAGTTCCTCATTGCAGATCTCTGACCCTGCTCCAGTCATGGCAAGGTTGAAGGAAGTGGGTAAGGCAAGATGCTTCTCCATCTTTATGACCAAGGAGTGCCCTTCACTGGCCAGTTTCCTAGACAGGACTCATCTGGTCCTCACCACAGCCTTGTGACCTCAGTAGCCTGATTATTGTCTCTACTTGACAGATAGGGAAACTGAGGCCAATATCATCACAAAGCTGAGAGTGGCACTAAAACTTTCAAGACTCCATGACAAATGTTCTTCATCAGAATAAGAATGTGGTGGCCCAGCTCCTCTTGGATAGACAGTTACCCTTGATGTCCCTGTGTCCCCCAACAGGCAGACCATCCCAGAGAAGGCTAATGTGATTGATGGCCAGGAAGGAGCAGAGCTATCCCCGCTCTGGAGAAGGCCCACAATTTAGCCTAAGTGTCAGCATGATCACTGACAAGCAGAAAGAACTTGTACATGTGGCTTAGCATTGAATATACACATGCACAGTGCATGCCGAGAGAGAGAGAGAGAGCACATGCACACACAGCCAGCCCTCCACCAGCGCTCTCAAGTGCCCTGTGTGAGTGAGTGGGTGGATGGTGGGAACCGTGAAGCCGCTTCCCGGAGACAATCTCTGCAGCTCACTCGGAGCCCCCTTCTTGGCTGGGTGTCAGCCCCAGCCTTATGCACAGGCAGCTGCCTCTAGGGAATGATTTAAAGGGCTCCAAGAAGCAGTCCACCGGTTGAGAATGGCCCCCATCCCTGGCCAGCATGCTCACCTACCTGCCACGGGCCTTTCTAAAAGTATGCTGAGATCCTGAAGCCAAGGAGACTGCCCACAGTGGACTCCGAGTCCTGGCACTGCACTGAGGGACCTCCACGTAGCCTTCATTGTATCTGCCCAATACCCACTCCGCCTCCCCACCCCCAACGGGCTCAATCTGTGGCTCAGGATCCTCTTGGTTAGAATGGGGAATCCCAGGCCCAGAGAGGGGTGGGACCATTCAGGCCTCCAGTAGGTAGGAGCAGAGTTTGTGATCCCACCTGGGGACCTGGGTCACCTCACTTTTCCATCATAGTATAAAGTTCAAGGACCAGACCTTCCCCAAGACTAGGCCATCTGCAAAAGCAGAGCTGAGCTAGGAGCTGAGATACTAGTACACAGTCCCCACCACACAGGAGGCTAAGGCGGGAGGTTCTCCAGTTCAAGCTCAGCCTGGGCTGCATAATGAGCCTCTGTCTCAGAAAAATAAGCAAAAAAGCAGGGGGTGGTGACACAGGACAGGTAGGAGGGGACACGGGGATGAGTGGGATTGGGGTGCATGGAGGGAAATTCCCAAAGAACCAACAAAAAGTTAAAATTAATTAATTAATTAAAAAGAAGTGGAGGCAGGAGGATCAGAAACTGAAGGTCATCCTTGGCTACTTCATAAGTTTGAGGTCAGCCTGAGCAACCTATGACCTGGCTTTAATCTTCTTCCCGCCTTTCCCCTGAACAAGAGGCTCTGGAAGGGAAAGGGAACAGTGCTCTGGTTGAAGATGACCTCAGAGGCCTCTAGTGGCTCCTTTGAGTGAATACTTTAATCATGGGATAATCCATACAGACACCCAACAGGAGCTCTAGTTTCAGGTATTTGGCTTTAGTCTCATGAGGAAGTTGAAACACAGAGTAGGTAAGTAACTTGATCAAGGCCACACAGCTGGCAAATAACAGAATCTAGATTCCCAGTCAAGCCCCTGGCCCCAGAATCTTCCTTCCCTACATTGTGTGTGTATGTGTGTGTGTGTGTGTGTGTGTGTGTGTGTGTGTGTGTAATGTAGTGTCTCAGCATACTGTCTTCAACTCTTATTCATGGTCAAAGCATTTTTAAATATGTTGCTGAGCCCAAATCAAAGATCTTGTTCTCTTCTGGAGACTGATCCACCAACTAAAGAGTACACATGGAGGGACCCATGGTGCTGGCCACAGATGCAGCAGAGGAGGGTCTTGTTATCCGTCAGGGAGAGGAGAGGCCCTTGGGTCTGAGGGTGTTAGATCCCCCAGTATAGGAGAATGCCAAGGAGGGAAGACGAGAGTGGGTGGGTGGGTGGGAGGGTAGGTTGGAGAATATCCCCATAGTGGCAAGGGGAGGGCGGAGGGAATGGGGAGGTTCCAAAGGGGAGATCTGGAAAGGGGGAAACATTTGAAATGTAAATAAAATATGAAAATAAAAAAATATTTTACATGTATTTAGCATGTATGTATGTGTCTGTTTGCACAGCACTGCGTGTGTGTGGAAGTCAGAAGACCACTACATACATATGTGGATGTATGTAGGCACATGTATTTCACAAGAGAACAACTTGTGGAAGCCAGTTCTCCCCTTCTACCATAGGATCCAGGAATCAAACTCAAGCCCTTGGGCTTGGCAGCAAGCCCCTTTACCCACTGAGCCATCTTGCTGATCTCCAGAGTTCAGATTCTTAGTACTGTACTAAGTACTCCCCACAGACACTGTCACCCAGAGCAGTACCTTCACCGGCCACCTTCTCACCTGTTGTAGTCCTAATGGTAGAGTCCAGGCCTAGTGACAGACCAGCCACCTGGACACTTTGTCCTATTTGTCTTTCCTTGGATACCCCTGCCATGCTCCCTGAGAGAGACAGTGTCTGCAAATGCATGGGGACATAACCCCAAAGCAGGTCTGTATCCTGTCCTAGGGAATGTCTACATGGCTTTCGGCGACCCTTTACTTCCAGGGGCTTCCTTTGCATGGCTGGAAAAAAGAGCCAGCCAACAGCCATTGTCTTAGTGACATGCTGACATCTGACTCAGAGGGAGGGTGGCTTCTGGCCAGCCGAGGGTCCCTCCAGACAGAAGACTAGGAAGCACTGAGAATGGAAATGAGGTGCATAGACCTAGCACCTTTGGGATCAAGAGGACCCCAGGTTTGGGACAGGATATCACGAGAGACTAAGGGAGAAATCTGTAGGCCAACTGCTTCAGAGCACAGTTGGCTAGGGGAGTGGCTGGTGCCAGGAGCCACTGCCAGCCAAGGAGGTAGGCAGGAGGGTCATCCAGCAGGTACCAAGGCCAGGGCACTCATGATAAGAGAGTCTAAGTGCCTGGCAGTTAGAAGATCACCAGTGACCTTGGTGAGCCTGTGGTGGGAGAACAGGAGGTAGCTGTGGAGGGCTTCTGGGAGGGAGTGGGAGCTGTCAGGATGGACAAGCCCTCCCACAGGGAAGATAGCTGGGAACACCAAACACCAGCGATAAGGGATGGGCAGATGTCAGGGTGGGCTGACCTGGGACTCTCAACAGATGCAGCATCCTGAACCTGGTAGGGTAGGACAGTGCAGAGCATCTGCTTCCAAGGACAGGGAGGCCTCCTCACTTAAGTGCACGGATCCAACTCAGCTAGACTTGGCCCTGGTTAGCACCTGACACGTTGCCTTTATTGAGTTACAAATGTGGGCCGTAATGTTTATGTTTCTATGCCATTTCTATGACTGAGTGGACAGACAGATGGCTAGTAGGGTGGGAGAATGGATGGATGAATGGGTGGGATAGGGGTGTGGATAACTGAGTAGATGGTTCATTCAGTAGGCGTGTGGGTGGGCAGATGGGCGTGGGTGGATCGGTGGGTGGGTGGGTGATTGAATGGGGTGGGGTGTGGGTGGGTAGATGTATACGTGGTGAGTGGAGGGACAGTAGGTAAGTGGAGAGTGGGTAAATGGGTGAGGTCATGTGAGACTGTGTGACAGATGGACAGGCAGGTGACGGATGTCTGAGAGTGAATGGCATCACCAGGACATGGGATCAGGCAGCAGTAGCTAAGAGACCAGATGATCGCAGGACCATTTTGAAACAAACCAGAAACAATTGACTGCAACTTTTCCTGTGGATATAGAAAGTCCCAGAAACTCACGTAGAGCTTCTCTTTGGTTGGACCATTGCCATCTTGATCACACAATCCAAGGCCTTCTTCCCGTTGCCCCCAGAGAAGGAGACACAGCGTCTCCCGGACACTCCCACGTGGAGGAGATGGCAGGTAGCTATGAACAGTCTCTGGGAGAGTGAGAGTGTACAGCAGTGACTTCTGGGGCTAGAAATTAAACCTGAGGCCTCAGGAATCCAAGGCAAGGTGGGGGAGCAGGGTTAGAAGAGACTCGTCTTCAGCCCCTTAGGAAGTTCGTGCCAAGCCTGAGGCAGAGGTGGGTACGGTGGAGTGTTCCTTTACTCCCATCCCTGGGAAAGCATGAAGACTAAGCCAGCCTGGGCTGAGAGGAACAATTTCTTTAAAGGAAGGAGGGGGTGAGGGTGGAGGGAAACACTTTCTGCTCCTTAACCAGCAGTGTGACTTAAGCCAATGATTTAACCTCTCTGAGATTCACCCCTCTGGTAGTTGCCAAGGAGTATTAGGGGTATTGAGAGGTCACATAAACAAGAAATGTGGGGCTGGGAAGATGGCTCAGTGGAGAAGAACACATGCTGTCTTCTGGAGAACATAAGTTCAGTTCCCAGCGCCCACATCAGGTGGCTCACAATGGCAACTCCAGCTCCAGAGTACCTAACAACCTCTGCTGGTCTCCGAGGGCATCTACCCCCCACCCCAGGACATCCCCACAGACACATACATAAAAAGTAAACCTAAATAAACAATAAAGGTTGGACACGTGGCTTGCCTGACATGTACAAGTCTGAGTCCAACCCCTAGCATCCCATAAACCCAGCATGGTTACCACATGCCTGCTATTCTCAGCACTTAGAAAGTGCAGGCAGAAGGATCAGAAGTTCAAAGTCATCTTCAACTATATAAGGACTTTGAGGCCAGCCTGCGTTACATAAGACCATGTCTATAATAAATAGCATCAGCCAACACAGTGGCACACGATTTTAATCTCAGCACATGGGAAGCTGGGGCAGGAAGGTCTCTGTGAGTTGGAGGCCAGTCTTTTCTTCTTACAAAGTGAGTTCAAGGACAGTGAGAGCTATATAGTGAGACTCTGTCTCAAACAAACAAACAAACAAATAAACCCAAGAAAATAAATAAAGAGCATTTTAGCTCTGCATCAAGGGAGAAAGCATTCAAAAGTGTGTGTGTATATGTATATATGTGTATATATATATATATGTGTGTGTATATATATATATATATATAATTTTTTTTCCTGTACAGCTCATTATGATCAGACAGATTAATTGATTGATAGGGCCTTACAGCCAAGGTGTTACCACAGCATAAGCTTATTACTGAATTTTAAATCTGTAAGATAAGGGTCTGACCAGAAAAGGTAGGAGGCTGACCAGAGGTCACACAGCAAAAAAACAGCAAGAAGAAGTCTTGACTCCTGCTTAAGCATCTCTTAAGTCCTTCCTGAAATATGGCAAAGCGCTCTCCCCACCTTCCAGAGCCAGGCAGGCCCTACTCATCTTTGTCCCCTAGTCCCCTCCCCCTTCTCCAGGCAAACACGATTTCATTCAGCCTCAAACGTGTGAGAAGCTGAGGCTGATGCATAATTCATGACGGCAATTTGCATTCCCTCGCCAGGCCTCCAGCCTCCTCCCCGCCCCCGCCCACCCGCTCCTCCCGTGAGCATCTGCCTTCCCAGGGACGTTAGCTCAGGCACTCGCGTCTTGGGATGCCCAGGCCAGGACGGGTCTCACAGAGCCAGGAATGGGTGTGAATCCCAAGACATTCCTTTCCCTTGGGACCATGTCAGAGGCAGGCACAGGACCCTGTGGGGGTCGCCTTGAGGCAGGACAAAAACCTGCAGGTGCACTTGAAAGCCTGCATGCATGGAAGAGCTCCTTCCCGGGAGGGAGTGCCAAGCCCCAGGGTGGCCAAGGTCAGGTTTGCTGGCTCCCAGCCATCGCCAAAGCTTCTACGATGAGAAGCCAGGGCCTACGGGGGCCCAAAGCCTTCCTCCTCTGTGCTGGTGTCTCAGGGACTCCCACACTGCTGCAGAGGGCTTGCCTGTGGCTTGGAGAGCAGGAGACCTTGACTTTATCTGGACCTTCTTAATTCCAACCTTTCCCTGGAGCGGGATGGCAGGGGACCTCACACTACCAACGACTCCCTTCCCCAAGACCCAAAACTGGCTGCATGCAGGGTCTGTCAAGCCAGGTTCACCCATTCAGGGGCTTCCTATTGTGGCTCTCCCAAGACTGAGAGGCATCAAGACAGGTGACAGCTTCTAGAACTCAAAAGGAGCCTATGAGTCCAAAGATGGGCTTGGCCACCTGTAGCTGGTGCCCTAGACTAGCTATCTCTGGAACAGGCTGCTTTATCTGAGTGAAGGAGTCTCTGAGGTATGCCACACTGCTAGAGCCTGGAGTCCCTCACAGAAGGTCCACCACAAAGCTACCCTACCAGATGCCTCAGGAGCAAGGATGAAGGGTAGATTGATATGCCTCTTGGCCCATGTCAAGGCTGTTGAGGGGGACAAGGGGACCGCCCACTGAAAATCTTAGCTTTCTGGTATTCCCTGGGCTTGGAGAGGTCAGCCAAGCTTCCAGACCCTCTCCCCAGCCTTGGCCTCTGGGGCCTTCTGTTTTGTCTGCCAGACTCAATCCAGTATCTCACATCTTTTCACCGAAGCCCTTGCTTTAACTGCCTTCTGCCTGCCTGGGCCTCACGCCCAGGGCCACAAGAGATAATCAAGAGCCTGGGGATTACCCCAGAGACTAGAGACAACACCCCGACAAAGCTGTCTAGGGACAGAGCCTGTGACCTACAGTTTTGGCCCTGAGGGAATATCCTCTCAGAGGGGGAAACTTAAGTTTTCAGAACTGAAGTTTTCTGTCTTAGAGTTTAAAGTTCTTGGTGTGGAAGGAGGAGAATTTGGGGGTGCAAGAGGAAAAAAGGGGAAGCTACACAGGCAGAATCTGAAGAGAGTTGGCCATTGTGCTCACCAGTAGCTCAACTTCGGCCAGGAACCTAGCCACTGAGCGTTGCTAAGAGACCAGGCAGTGGCCTTTTTATGCAGACGAAGATGCTGAGTCCAGAGAGGTTTAGAAACCTGCCCGGGCTGCATAGCTGTGCCTCCCATTCTACCACATCCCTCTATCTTTCCAGTAAGAAATCTTGTTTCAGTCGCTAGAGAAAAACACCCTTTCCTTTGTTCTGATGGGTAAACTGAGTCACGGTGCTACATTTTGGGAATTTTCTACCAGGTTCCTCCCTCCTTGTTCCTTGGATTCCTCATGTCATGGATGCTATAGGCCCCTCTCTGCTAAGGAAAGGCAAAGGCCAGAGAAGTGACGAAAGCTTTGCCACAGTGACAGGAGTGGCAAATGGGACACCCAGGCCTGTGACTTTGATTTTGGTCCTTCAGCCCTTTTGAGCCCCAGAGTAACATGGATGTTTGTTGAGCTGTGGGATTGGAACCAGATGCCTGGATGCGGGATCCAGTCTACTGTGCTATGGCCCTGGCACATTCCAGGGTACACACTGTGAAGTAGGCAGCAGCCATGCTAGCCTCATGGGTCTCAGGAAGGACCGAATGAAGACATACATACAGGGAACCCACATAGGTCAGTGGCATGATGCTCTGCACTGCTCTGAGTCACAGTCTGAGGCGACTGCTGTTAATCCCAGCTGGTTCCAAGAAATTAAAAGGCATTGGCAGAGTGGTGCTGTCCTGGGTCACATCCCCACCTCAGGATCTTACTCGGCAAGAGTGGTGGTGTCCCAGCTGTAGGAGGGGCAGGTCTGCAGGACCACTCTGACAGCAGTCAAGGTCATTCAGCGCTTATAGATTTATTTTTGAGACAGGTTATTTCGTAGCCTAGACTAGCCTCAAACTTACTAAGTAGCTGAAAATAACCTAGAACTCCTGATTCTCCTGTCTCCTCTTCCTAAGTGCTGGGATTACAGGCATGTGCTACCATGCCGGCTTCATATGGTCCTGGGGATGAAACCCAGGACTTCATGTGTGCCAGGCAAACAATCTCCCAGCTTAGCTATGCTCCCAGCTCAAGCTTACAGAATTTTTAAAACTTGTAAAACCCTCTCTGGCATTTGTAAGAGGCCAGGTCAGGGCTTTCAGAAGCCAGAGGGCACAATTAAGCCATAACTGTCCTCTGATTGTTCAGTTTACCAGCCTTATCTCTCTCCTAGGCTGTAATTGTCCCTTGTCCAGGGTTGGTGGCTGGATAGAAGCCAAGTGCCTGTTCCCTGGTGGAAGCTGCTCTTGGCCCTGGCCTCAGGCAGAGGTTCCCACCCAAGTCTTTTCCATCTGTCCCCACAGTACAGCCAGGCTTACAGCCAGACTCACAGGTAGCCTGGTCCTTCTCCTGAGCTTGCCTGTGACAGCTGTTACTGCCATTACCCACTCGGGCCTCAAAATGGAATGAATGTTAGAGAGGAGGTGCCCAAGACTAAGAAAAGCCCAGCAGCATCTGCGAGCCTGCAGCCGGGAAGGAAGTAGCCAGGAGGCTTCTGAGAGTTTCTTCTTTGAAAGAGTCCTGAGAAGTAGGGACTCAGGGCCCCCCACTTTGCACCTTTCCAGGACCTGAGACCCATTAGATAGTTGTGACCCAACAGGAGCAAGCCCTCAGTGCATGCCTTCAGAGCTCTCAGGGGGGCCCAACTCTCATTCCTGGGTCACTGAAGGATCCTAGGGCTGTAAGGATACCGTGGGACCTCTGGGAAGTCTGACTTGCTGGCACTTAAACTTTCTGAAGCACTCTATATCTTCAGGGCTCCAGCTGCTTAGTACCAACCTTGTTTTCCACACCTGTGAAATGGGCAGACAGCCTGTGACTTGCTCTGCCCATGGACATCTCTAACGTCTGGAGGTTTGTGGGGTGATGTCCAAGGCTGTAGAGCACTGACAGGTTTCCTGTGAATACAGGGTGTTCAGTCCCAGGTATGAAAGGACAAACTCGGGGAAGTCGGCCACGAGAGCACGTGAAGGTGGGAGGGGTAAGTATGGGCAGGGTGGGGGAAGTGGGAGGGGTAAGTATGGGCAGGGTGGGGGAGGTGGGAGGGGTAAGTATGGGCAGGGTGGGGAAGGTGGGAGGGGTAAGTATGGGCAGGGTGGGGGAGGGGGGAGGGGTAAGTATGGGCAGGGTGGGGAAGGGGGAGGGGTAAGTATGGGCAGGGTGGGGGCGTGGTAATCACTAACTATACATTGTATAGCAGTATGAAATTCTTAAAGGATAGTTTTTAAAAGAGTTGCCTTGTTTTTAACTATATGTATATCTGTGTATCTGTGTGTATATACCTCTGCGTGCATGCGAGTACTCTCAGAGACCACAAGAGGGCATTGGATCGCTTGGAGCCGGAGTCACCCAGCATAGGTGCTGGGAACTGAATGGCAAGAGCAGTAACCGGGGCATCTTTCTAACTCTATAATTAACCATTCACACACACACACGCACACGCACACGCACACATGCACACACGCACACATACATGCACACTCATGCATGTACACTCTCATGCATGCACACACATACACCAGAAAAATCATATATATATATATATGATTTTATATATATATATATGAGAAACAACAGCCATATAACAGCCAAACAAACATATATATATATTTTATATATATATATGTTTCTCATATATATATATATATATGAGAAACAACAGCCAAAGATGTCCTTTGACCTCTCCATGGCCACTCATACATAGACACATCAAAATTGGTTAAGGCACAACTCCCAGGCTCTCCCCTCCATCCCTCCATCCTTCCATCCCTCCATCCCTCCATCCCCTGTGATTACCAGCATCTAAGAAAACCCAAAGTGGTAGACCTGGGGACCTAGGGTTTCCTAGGGATTCAGCACTTGGAATGTGGAAGCCGGAAAATCAGAGGTTCAAAGTCATCCTCAGCTACATATAGAGTCTAAGGCAGCCTGTACAACCTGAGAGCCTGTCTCAGAAATATTTTTTTAAGAGTAGGAGAATGCACTGGAGAGTGGCTAAGATGTTAAGAGAACTTGCTGTTCTTGCAGAGGACTTTGCTTTGGTTCCAAGCACCCATCTGTAACTCTGGTTCAGGGGTTTTCACACCTCCCCTGATCTCCGTGTGGTCATCAAGCACAAACCAGGGGCCCTGAGGGTAAGAACGGGGTGGGAAGAAGAGGAACAGAGCCCCAGGATCCTGAAGCTGCCCCCTGTGGATCTAGGAAAGCAATTATCCATCAGACTCCCATCTCAGAGCCCCACTCAGACTAGTACTGGCCCTCCAGCTGGTCAATCCTGCCCCTCCTTTGAGCATGTTCCTCCAGGCTGGTCCAGCCGAAGCCCTATGTTGTTTTTCAGATTAAATTGCAAACCCATCCTTGTAGGCAGCAGTGTGACCTTGGCCAAGTTACTTGACATCCCTGACCTTTGGTCTTCTTAAATGAAAGTGTGTTAGGGATTTCAACTGCTCAGAGAGAGTGGCTGGGGACCACGGGTGGGAAGGGTTGCTATCTCTTTCTGCTCTTCCTGGCATGTTTGTTGGCTGAGCATTGAAGGACAAGGTCACTGAGGCTGATAACTCCTCAACCTGGAGCTTGTGCTCACACCAGGGCATTGGTTTTCTCTCTTAAATGTTCATATGTTCGGGGTGCACTGGTGTGCACTCGAAGGCCAGAAGACAACCTCAGATGTCATTTCCAGGAATCCTGTCTGCCCTCTTTAAAACTGGGTCTCCAACTAGTCTATAATTTACCAAATAAGACTAGCTTGGCTAGCCAGCAAGCCCCAGGCATCCTCCTGTCTTCACCTCCCCAGTGCCAAAATTACAGGTACATATCATCATGGCTGGTGATTTTGTATGGTTGCTGGAATAGGGTCTCACTTTATGGACCAAGCCATGCCCCAGTCCCCAGAGCACTGATTTCCACTCTTCTTATCTTGACCAGACTATGTTTGCTCCAGCGTGGGCCCTCACTGACCCTGCTCCGGCCCTTGGTGTGCTCCACAACCTGCATCTTCATGGGAAGTGGCTCCTGATAAATTCTGGGCACTGGTGGCTCCATAGTTGTCTACTGACACGCCCACCAGGGTTCATGCTCCCACTGCTTCCTGCACAGACCCCGGCTGTCACTCAGCAAGCGCATTTGTTAAACTGACATCTCCAGCTCCAAGCACTACCCAGGGCAGGTTGTCCTCGCCACAAGAGCGTTTGATCTTACAACCATTGGAATGAGGGCCCTTAGCCCATTTTACAGTCAGGGAGGGGCATGATGGCCCACAGAGCTGCAGCAAACAGAGGTTCTTTTTTTTTTCCAGTTTTTTGAGACAGGGTTTCTCTGTGTGGCCCTGGTTGTCCTGGAACTCACTCTGTAGAACAGGCTGGCCTCGAACTCAGAAATCCGCCTGCCTCTGCCTCCTGAGTGCTGAGTTTAAAGGCGTGTGCCACCTCTGCCCAGCCAAACAGAGGTTCTAACTGGTTGATAAGTGTGCCCAAGGTCACAGCAAACCTGCTCTAACTTCTGTGTGGCTGAGAACGGAGACCTGCTGCCAGCCTAAGACCCTTGGGTACCCAATAGTGGACCCCAAGGGGAACACAAAGTGAGCCCCTTCTGCAGGGCAGGGAAGGATGGACCCAGGGCCTTCCGTGTGTTAGCCTAGTACCCCTCCACTGAGCCATCTTTTCACTTTTAGTTTTGAGACAGGACCTCACAAAGCTGCCCATGCAGGACCTTGAACTTGCCATGGTCCTCCTCCCTCAGCCTCTTGTGTAGCTAGGACTGTAAACATGAGTTGCCATGCTGGGCTCTAGAATAGGCTGTTGCCCAGCCTAAGACTCCTGGGAGTCTCAATATCTGTCATGAGAGACTCAGTTGTTCTGCTGTAATGGGGAGAAGCAGTAGACTCCAGGCCACCCCAGTGGACAGAGACCCTGTGGAAAGCACAGGATCCATTGGTACCCAGGCAGCACTGGGGACAGGAAGGAAGAGAGGAGCAAGCTAGAATCTGGGGAGAGACAGAGATATCTGTCATATGGCTCCTGGAGAGAGCAGAAAAGAGAGTCATGGAGCAGGCCTTGCACACAGGCTAAGCTTAGTGCTGGGCAGACAGAGAGCTCCACAAGTATGCCCCACCCCCACACCATCCCAGCCACATGCTCCATTCCTCCTGTTCTAGCCTCAGGAGCCACTGGAAGGGGAGGAAGCTCTGTGTCCCTGGATGGGAAGAGGAAGGTGGGGACTTGAGCTGGCTGGATGTGGGACAGGCTGTCAGGGCTAAGAAGGAAAGAGGTCTGGAGACAACTCCTGACATCAGGGGCACCCTGAGGGTGTGGGTGGGCCTGGTCTTAGAAGAAGATGTTCTTGGGTGACATCCCCTTCCCCAAACCTCCAGGACAAACAGACATCATGTCCAAGTGGTTCAACCATAGAGAAGAAACATTCACAGACCAGGGAACACAGGAGGTACTATGCTAGGTCCTTTAAAACTGATACATCAGTCAATCTCTTCGACGGAAGAGGAGGTGCCAGGAGATTTTATTGTCATCTTGATAGAACTTGGCGCCATCTGGGAAGAGAGAACCTCAGCTGAGGGCTTGACCACGTTAGACTGGCCTGTGGCCATGTCTATGAAAGACTGTCTTGATTGATGGTTTAAGAGGGTTCAGCCCACTGTGGGTGGCACCATCCCTAGGCAAGTTGGATACTGGCTGTGTAAGAAAGTAAACTGAGTATTAACCAGAGTGAGCCAGTAAGCAGTGTTTCTCTGTGGTTTCTGCTCCAGATTCCCACCTCGACTTCCTGTCCTGATTTCCCTCAATGACGGATTGTGACCTGGAAGTGTAATCCAAACACACCCATTTCCCCTTAAATTGCTTTTGGTCATGGTATTTATCACAGCAACAAAAAGCAAGCTAAGACAGGATTGGAAGACAAGCAGATATGCCTGCTGTGCACATGTGCCTGTGGGTGTGCTGGCCTGTGCTGCATCTGTAC
>JADRCH010000032.1:8974320-8998511 GCA_019843965.1 Rhynchomys soricoides | reverse complement strand
CTGTGCACATGTGCCTGTGGGTGTGCTGGCCTGTGCTGCATCTGTACATGTGCCTGTGGGTGTGCTGACTTGTGTCTCTGTGCACATGTGCCTGTGGGTGTGCTGGCCTGTGCTGCATCTGTACATGTGCCTGTGGGTGTGCTGGCCTGTGTCTCTGGGCACATGTGCTTGTGGGTGTGCTGGCCTATGTCTCAGTGCACATGTGCCTGTGGGTGTGCTGGCCTGTGCTGCTGCTGTACATGCACCTGTGGGTGTGCTGGCCTGTATCTCTGTGTACATGTGCCTGTGGGTGTGCTGGCCTGTGCCTCTGTGCACATGTGCCTGCAGATGTGCTGGCCTGTGCTGCTGCTGTACATGTGTGCCTATGTGAGTGAGTGTGAAGGCCAGGGGTCAACATCAGGAAGTCTTCCTAATCACTTCTCCACCTTATGTTCTGAAATAAGGTCTCACTGAGCCTGGAGTTCAGCATGGAGCTTCAGACCAAGCCCAGCTCCAGCTCTAGCCCCAGCCAAACCTGCTACTCACACTTTGCACCGGTCTAGTCTGAAGGGCCCATATGGCCCAGGAAGTGGTGACAGTGACAGCATCAGCTGCTGCTGCTGCTGCTGCTGCTCCTGCTGGTGGTGGTGCTGGTGCTGATCCTCCTCTTCCTCTTCCTCTTCCTCTTCCTCTCTTCTTCTTCCTCCTCCTCCTTCAGACTTACTATTTCATGTATATGTGTCCTGCGTGTGTGTATGGGCACCATATGTGTCTAGTTCCTGTGGAGGTCACAAAAAGGTGTCATATTGTTTGAAACTAGAGTCATGGATGTATGTGAGACACTATATGGGTGTTGGGAACCAAACCCAAGGCCTCTGCAAACCTCTGAGCCATCTCTACAACCCAGTCTACTTTCTAGCCCCTTCTCTTCCTTTGAGACGGGGTCTCATGTAGCCCAGGCTGGCCTCAAACTCTGTGCAGCCAAAGATAACCTTCTGCTCCTCCTGCTTCCACCTACAAGATGCTGGATTCCATGTCTGGTTTATGCAGTGCTGGGAATGGGATCCAGGGCTCTGCATAAGAGACAAGTTCACCAACCGAGCTGCATCTCCAGCTGCTGCGCCCAGGCTTTCTAGAGACCATCGGATAATTCATAAGTCACTGAGGCAGAGGGAAAGTTCAAAAAGAAGATTGCATGGTGCCTGACATGGGGGAGGAAAGGGAGAAATGAGGAAGGAGCTTCCAGGCAGCAGGCAGAGTGCTAGGGAGGCCTGAGGGAGAAGGGAGATTACAGACCAAAGTCGGAAGGAAGGAATGCCAAGGTCATGGAAGTTGGGCTGACTAGGGCCATCAGGATGAGCACACACTCATGATAAGGAGAGTGTTGTCAGATATCAGCCATCAATTATGAGCTGAGCTACTCTCTAACTCAACTGGGAAGAGGGCCTCCCAAAATCCTCAGCCTGACCATGGAGTCATTCCTTTATAACCAGCCCACTTGGGAGAGATCTCTGGTCACACCCCCACCCCCACCCCTCACAGCTTAGATTCAGGGCGTACTCAGGAGGCTGACCTGATGCAATATGAATCCCAGTCCTGTGCTCTCCAGGGCTGAAGTCCTAAATAAAGCTGTCAGTTTGGGATCTGGGTCCAAACAGAACAAACTTAGTTCATCTGCCCCCACACGTGGAGTTCAACGCCTAGTTTTCACCATCCACCCTTAATGTGGCCCAAGACTCAGGGCTGACATTTCTCTCAGCCCTTTGGTGTCCCTGAAGCCAGACCTGCCTCCTGGAGACATAGTGGGGGTCCAGGAAAAGATGGGAGGTAAGGTTCCTGGTCACAGCTGGGGCAGAGAGAGACTAGCAGAAGCAGCTTGTTTTATTTTGAGACAGAACCTCGTGTAACCCAGGTTGGCCTAGCACTGTATAGGCAAGGATGGCCTTGAACTTCTGATCCTTCTGTTTCCATCTCTCATGCTAGGAAGTGGCATGCACCATCATGTCCAGTTTGCTCTCTGCTGGTGACTGAACCTAGTGAGGTAGGCATTCAGTCAGCTAAGGAACAACTTTAAACTTAAAGCACAGCCACCTAACCCCATTTCTCAGAGGACTAGCTGACACCAGTCAAGCTGGGCAAGGCCTGGATGATGGGATGCTGCCTGGGACCACACGGCTAGCCACTAAGATGTTTTCCTCTGTGTCTCCAAGTGTCTGCCCTGTTAGCAGGGTTCTGACCTGGCCCAGCCTGGCCTTGTTGATTGCAGAAGGAATCTAGGGTCTGCCAAAACCTAGTGATGCTGGGACAAGATGACAGCTAGTACCAAGGACACCCAAACCTCCACACCAACCCAAGGGAGTGACAGGCCTCAGAATGCTGCAGAGGGCCAAGATGCACAGCTTCCTGGGTGCCCACTTCAGCATTCCATCATACAGCTAGCCCACCTTGGAAGTCTCTGGTCACATGGTGCACCCGACAGCTTAGATGAGGGAGACCCAAGAAGCTGACTCAGAACAATATGGGTGCCAGTCTGCGAGCCCTCAGGAATGCCCAAGTCTATGTGTATCAGGAGAGTCAGGAGTGTGCTTAGAAAGTCAGGAGTGTTTTTGCAGGCCTGGGCCAGCAGGGGCCTTGGGAGCAAGGACCAGGGCAAAGGGAAGCCCACAGCTACCTTGGCCAGCCCCAGCCCAGCTATAGATTAAGAAGCCCCCTAGCCAGCTGCAAGACACAACAGAGATAAGGAGCTATCACATCACGGATGGAGCAAGGAAAGTCAGCCAGGGCAGGCTCGCTCCAGACTGCAAGTGCTCCCCTTGGGAAGACAGGCATGCCCCCTTTCCTTGGGAGTCAATGCTCTGAGATGTGGAGTGACAGGAGTGACCCAGACACTTGGTCTTATCCAAATTCTATGCTGGCTAAACCCTGAGATGCTTAGACATGGGATAGGCAGGCACCTTGGGTGATTGAGTGAACACCCAATTCAAAGAAGACCCAGCCTTAACTCAACCTTCAAACTAGGAAATGTCTGCAAAAAGTCAATGTGCCTCCAGCATTGACTCCTATGTGTGTGATTCCCAGCTTTCTCCAAAAGCCAGGAACTGGGATTTTCATGGTTTAGAGAATTAAACTCAGGCTTTCATGATACTAGGCAACTACTCTACCAACTGAGTCACACCCCTAGCTCCAGTATTTAGGTTATGATGCCCCAAACATTGCCCTTGCTGTGTGCTCCCCTGAAACTCCGTCCTTCAGCTAAAGGACTCCTCACCTTCCTTCAGGTCTTAGCCCAAGAGTCCGCTTCCCCTAGAGTCACCTTCTCTCTCTCTCTCTCTCTCTCTCTCTCTCTCTCTCTCTCTCTCTTCCCTAGTCCAGAACTTCCCTCCCCCTGGGAAGCTCTTTCTTCCTTATCAAAAGGGTACAATTTCCCTGCAGGCTTCCCCTCTCCTGAGCCCTGAGGGTAGAGGTTTCCTTGAGGTCCTCACCAGCAATGGCTGGCCAAAGATCAGGTCCCAGAAAACACAACCACTGCTAAAGTTGAATGTGGAAGCCCATTTCCTTACACTATTCCTGTCAAGGAAGAGTTCCTTTTTCTTTCTAAATAAAAAGGGCAAGTTGGAGCCAGGTGTGGTAATTTACTATTGTAATCCTGTCGTCGGGGAGGTAGAGATAGCAAGACCCAAGAGTCAGGAAGAGCAAGGAGGGAGCAGGAGAGACAAGGCCGACTCTACCACCACTTGATGACTGTGTGAGGTCTGTGGGCCCGGCCCTGAGGGCTTCATTCCATGAGATTTCAGCCACCTCTGTGCTTAGGCTCTTCCACAGAATAATGTGATTGCAAATTTATTTCTAGTAAAATGAATTACAGTCTGGCTGTGATGGTGCACTTCTTTAATCCCAGTCCTCAGGAAACAGAGGCAGGTGGATTTCTGTGACTCCGAGGGTAAGGGCTCTTGCCACCAAACCTGACACAAGTCTCATACCCTGGTGAAAGGAGAGAATCTACTCCTGCAAGTTATCCTCTGACCTCAACAGGCATCCGATGACAAGCATGAACAGGTACACAGACACACAGACACACACACACACACAAACACACACGCACACAGATAAGTAAATGTTTTAAAACCTCAAAAGTACATATTATAAATAAAGGCTCTGAAAAGTCTTGCAGCCATTTCTTTGAGGTTCCTTAGCCCAGGATGACACAGGTACCAAGGTCCTGGACTGTTCCTTTCAATCTGTACTGAGGCAGTAAATTCTCAGGTTGAAAAGAAAAGGCTGGGCTGGCAGTATAGCTAAGTTGGTAGAGAGCTTGCCTCACATTCAGGAAACCTTGGGTTCAGTTCCCAGCAGTGCTTAGAGAAGCAGTGTAAAGCAGGCCTGTGGTCCAGAGAAGCAGGGTGATGCAGCCCTGTGGTCCAGCACACTGGAGACAAGGCAAGAAGATCGGGTCTCAGAAAGGGAGAATGTTCTTTTCTTTTTGATATATTCATTTATCTATTTTGTGTGTGTGTGTCTTTCTCTCTCTCTCTCTCTCTCTCTCTCTCTCTCTCTGTGTGTGTGTGTGTACATATTTCATTCTTGTTTTGAGACAAGATCTGTCTATGTAGCCAAGGCTATCCTAGAACTCTCTATGTCGACCAAGTTGGCCTTGAACTTGAAGTCTACCTGCCTCTGCCTCCTAAGTGCTGAGATTGAAGGTGTGAGCCACTATGTGTGTGAGCATTTTGTGCATCAGTGCACACATATGCTATGCATGGAGGTCAGAGGACACCCCAGTTCTTACACAATTCTGAGTGTTCTCGGGTCACTGAGCTCAGGAGGCAATACCTTTGTGTACTAAGCTACCTCACTGCCTTCACCTTCACCCTCTTCTCTCTCTCTCTCTCTCTCTCTCTCTCTCTCTCTCTCTCTCTCTCTTCATGTGAATGTGTGTGTGTGTGTGTGTGTGTATAGGCCAGAGGTCAATCTGAGGTATTACAGTTGAGGCACTGTCTACCATGGTTTTCCCTGCATCACTCTGCATCTTGTTTTGGGGACAGGGTCTCTCATTGAACCTGGAGTTCACTGACCAGCTGGACTGGCATCTGGTTACCATGCCCAAGGGACCAGCCCGGGTTACCAAGGGATCAGCCTGTCAGTGCCCTGTCAGCTCCAGGATTACAAATGCAAGGGACCTGGCTGACGACGTGGTTTCTAGGGATCCAACTTTTGCCCTCTTGCCGTCTTCCCAGCCCAGAAGTCCCTGTCTCGCCCCACCCCAGACAGGGTTTCTTTGTGTAGCCCTGGCTGTCCTGGAACTCATTCTGTAGACAAGGCTAGCCCTGAATTTACAGAGATTGTACTACCTCTGCCTCCCAAGTGCTGGGATTAAAGGTGTGCAGCGCCACACTCCTGTCTTTAACTAAAATGTTCTCATTCATGCTTGGATCTTCCTGTTAGGCTCCTAGTGTGTCCTAAGAAGACTTGCCACAAGCCTCAACACAGCAGCTGTTCCTGAGCCTGGTCTATGGAGAGCTGAGCCGTCCAGTTTGCACTCAGATGGTCATTTGACATGTTTACCATACTCTCTCCTGTTTCTCTCAGGCACTAGCCTCACCAGAATCCTGGTGTGGCCACGGTGGGATAGGCCACTTCAGTACAGCCTTCAGGATTCCGTGCCCCTCTCTGATTCATCGCTCCTGCCTTTCTCCTGGCTGCGGCTGAGGAACTTCCCAGCAGTGGCTCTGCAGCCTTCTGAGCCTGGCTCCCCTGCTTTGCCTGACAGGGACCACCAAGCCAAAGTGATAGCTCTTGTTGATCTCACGAGTACCCACTCATTTCTAAGATTTGGGGCCCCAGAAAAATGAGTCCTTGTAAACCCAGACACGGGGATCCCACTTTTATTGGCTTTGTCGATCAGGTCAAGACATGATACCAATAGTCGATGCTGGCAAGAGCATGCACAAAGCCCATGCTTCTAGCTCAGGGACTCCCTGCCTGACCTTGGGACTCAGCTTCCTTCCTTCCAATGCTGCCAGAAGCCCTGCCCAGACACCAGAGGAATGAAGAGAACACAGGGCCAGGTTGAACAAGGAGGGGGGTGTTGGAGAGAGTAGAAGAAACAGGATCTGGGAAGCCAGGGTAGTGTTGGGGTCTTGTGTGAGGAAGATATCAGTTCAGTACAGGTCAGCAATAAGAAAGGAAAGAAGGAGGAGATGTCCGAGTCCAGGGCTGGAGGGGAGGACGGGAGGGGAGGAGGGAGGAGGGAGGAGGGGAGAATGAATGCTCTGGGTTCAGTCTGAGAGAATAGGGCTGGAGTTCCCCAGGTATACGGAAGCTGAGCAGGGTAGCCCAAGACTCTGAACAGATGGAGGAACCCCCCCTTCCTGTACAAAAGCAGATGCCCTGAAGGCTTGAGCCAGGGAACTTAGGCTGCCGAAGGAAACAGAGGAGCCAAAATTGGAAGGGGAAAAGTAAAGCTATCTCCACTTGCAGATGACATGATCTTGCACGGAGAAAATCCTAAGGAAGTCACCTAGAGACTATTTGAAGTGGTAGGTTGGTCAAGCACAGATTCGGAACCCAAGGCCACTATATAAAGGTTAATTCTGAGCCAGCTGTTGTGACCCTGGGCTTGATCCCCAGAACCACATAAAGCAAGCATAGTTATTCAGGGCACTAACTAAAGAGGCCAGGCAGAAGATCAGAAGTTCAAGGGTATCCTTAGCTACACAGTAAGCTTGAGACCAGCCTGGGCTACATGAGATTCTCTCTTTCAAAGAAAGAAAGAAAGAAAGAAAGAAAGAAAGAAAGAAAGAAAGAAAGAAAGAAAGAAAGAAAGAAAAAAAAGGGAAGAAAGAAAAGGAAAGGTCATATGAAGATCAGCATTCAATTTTCAAAAGTCTTTGAGGGTCAAACTCAGATCATCAAGGTTGGCGCACTGTCCCCCCAAATACACAATAGATAGATAGATAGATAAAGAGATAGATAGATAATACATAGATAGATAGATAATACATAGATAGATACATAGATAATACACAATAGATAAATAATACACAATAGATAGATAATACATAGATAATACATAGATAATGCATAGATAGATACATAGATAATACACAATAGATAAATAATACACAATAAATAGATAGATACATAGATACATAGATACATAGATAGATACATAGATGGATACATAGATAGATACATAGATAGATACATAGATAGATACATAGATAGATACATAGATAGATAGATGAAGCAAATCAGAACCAGGGAGAAGTGCTTGCCACACAGACGACAGCAGCTTGCATCCCATTTACAGAACCTACATAAAAAGCCTGGCCCAAGGCGTGCCTGTAAACCCAGTCCTGAGTGGCAGAGAAGCAGATCCCACCGGCTCCCTAGCCAGCAAACCCCACTGAATCAGTGCACCCCAGGTCCAGGGAGAGAGTGTGTCTCAAAATATTCGGTGGAGAAAGAAATGAGGGTGCCAGAGGTTGACCTCTGACCTTTGCATGTACACCCACATGCAGGCACACACACGCACACAAACTAACAACTAAAGAATTGTATAATTTAGATAGAATTGCTAAGTTTGCTTAATCACACCCTTACCATGGACAAAATAAGCCTTTAATGCCAGTACTTGGGAGGCAGAGGCAGTTGGACCTCTGTGAGTTCAAGGGTAGCTTGTCTACATAGAAACTTCCAGACCATCTGGGGCTGCAAAAAAAAAAAAAGCAAAATGGAAAAGTGTCCCTGAGGGCTCAAGGATGCCTCACCAGTTAAGAGCACTTGTTCTTCTAGAGGACCCAGGTTCGATTCCCAACACTTACATGATGGCCCACAACCATCTATAGTTCCAGTTCTGGAAGATCCATTGACCCCCTTCTGGCTTCCACAAGCACCAGGCACTCATGTGGTGTGCAGACATATGTGCAAGGAAAACCCCACATGCATAAACAGTTTTTTAAAATATTAAAGTGGTCTTAAGTCCACACAGACTTGGCAGTGTCTGGGGTAGACATAGGAGGAAGGCCGATAGCTGGCATGACCCCCTTCCCATCTGCTGGACTCACCAGTGCTCAGTCTTCTAGGGAGTTTGTCCCTGGTCCTCCCCTCTCCTCCACTACCCAGGCTCCTAGCCTCTGGTCCACAGGGCTCCACTCAGAGCAGCTAGAGTGGGGACAGTTCCTCTTCTCCTCTTTGTCTCTCTTCAGAGCTCTTGATGCCAGACCCGTCTAATGCAATGACAACAGTAGTGGCTGTGATAATGGTAGTAGAGGCTATTTGGTGTGTAATTTTTAGGTATCAGCTGCTTTATAGGCATTCTTACATATATTTAATTAGTTTTACATATATGTGTGTTTTGCTTACGTGTCTGTATGCACCAGGTGCATGCCTGGTGTCCACACAGGCCAGAAAAGGGGGGTTGGATCCCCTGGAACTGGAGTTACAGGTGGTTGCCTGGCATACGGGTACCCGGAACTACCCCTAGCAGTTACAAGTTCTCTCACCTGCCAAGCTATCTCTCCAGACTCTTACTTTTAGTTTCAATTATATTTACTCGTTTATTGTGGGACTCACTCATGCTGCAGGGCACATGTGGAGGTCAGAGGACATTGGTTTTGGTTTGGGAATTGATTTCGAGTCATCAGCCTTGGCAACAGGTACTTTACTCTTTGGGCCATCTTGTAAGACCTATAGGCATGGTTTCCTGGGGGGTATTTGCTTCCTTGTTTGTTGAGACAGGCTCTCCTGTAGCCCAGGCTGGCTTAAAACTACTACATAGCTAAGGATGACCTTCAGCTTCTGACCTTCCTGCTTTGGCCTCTTGATTGATGGGATTACCTGTATTACTACGTCAGGTCTTGTGTGGTGCTGCAGATGGCTCCCTGCATGATGCTAGGCACATAGTCTACCAACTGAGCTCCATGCTCAGCCAGACATTGTTTTAAGTCTTTCTGTCATCCATGAGGACGACAGCATTGTTATTACCCCATTTGGAGAAGAGGCTCGAAGAAGGACTTTTCTAAAGAACAGAGCTGTAGACGTGGAGAATTGAAATGTAGTTGGCTGGTGAGAGTTCACACTAAGACGCCCTGGGTGGAGCCCTCAAGATCCAGCTCACCCACGCTGGCCCTGCCTGGTGTAACACCTCCTCCAGGATCACTACCTGTGTGTGCCCTGCTTTCCCCTCTATAGCCCTCATACCTCTGTGTCTGGTCTCTTGGGAGAGGGATGACATTGGCATGATCTTTAGAGTCTTTGGATTTCTTGGACGGAAGGGTCCAAAGAAGAAATGACTCAGGCGCACCCAGGGAGGATGCCCAGTAGGGGTGCAGCATTCTAAAGGGAGATGAGTCAGGCCCAGATGAGTAAGGCACACCTTCAGACAGACAGGCAGACAAGCAGAACTTGGTGCCTACAGCACTCAGCCTGCAGGCTGCAGGTGCTCTGGGCTCTCTGCAGGTCATGAGTCCACAAGCTGCAGAACGAAGCTCCAGGGACAAGCCCCACTACTGCCTCTAGCCCGGAGAGTACTCAAAGGACAAGCCCATACTCCCTGCCTGCTTGCAGACGGCTCTGGTATTTTCTGTGCCAACCACAACCCTTCCCCAGAGCTCTGTGATCTACTTTCCCACTTCCTACCTTAGAAATAGCTCATCACAGCCATTTCCCCACATGCCTTCCTGAGGGCAACCCCCCACCCACACTGCACACACGCACACCACATTCTCACAGCCTAGGAATTCCTGAGGGCACAGCTGGCCTTGGATGATGTTCAAATGCATTTTTTTCCCCTTGAGTGACAGGGAGGAAGGAAGGAGGAGGAGAGACTCCAGGGCTCTGGTCCAGCTTGTCCTTGAATTTGCTAAGTTTACTCTTCTTGTCTTCCAGCTGCTGTGTGACCTTGAGGGAGCCAAGCAGTGTCTCTGGGCCTCCCTCACTAGCAGCCAGTAGAAAGGTTAGATAAAGTAAGATAAGAACCTTGCCAGCGGAGTCCAGCCAGAAGATGGTTGCAAGGCCAGCCTAGGTGCATCTCACTAGCGTACACTTGAAGCTTACGGAAGGTGCTATGCAAGGTGACACTGGTAAGTCGAGCCTGGCGGTGCATGCTAGTGTCAGAATCCTAGTCCCTCTGGGAAGGAGACTTGGGAAACACAGTTCAGGTCCCCATGTCACTGGGCCATGTCTTCCCTCAGAGGTCATTTGAATGGGGAGTCCTGGATCTCAGACATTCAAGAAAACTTCAAGAACTGCATTCAAGAAAAGCAGGCTGAGCCTGCCTGCTTCCCAGTCTATCTATGTACAGAAGCCCCTAGACTTGCACACATATATCTACGCACATACACATACACACACACACACAGAGAGAGAGAGAGAGAGAGAGAGAATGTTTCTATGAATCCAGCATCTCTTTGGCTCACATCCTACCCATCCTCAGATCCCCATCCAGCCATTTAACTTACTTATTTACTAATTATTTTTTTAGAAGTTTCTCATGTAGCCCAGACTAGCCTCCAATGCACCTGAGGATGATCTCGAACTTCTGATCTTTCTAACCAGAAAATGACAGACACCTGCCATTATGCATCATTTACATGGCCCTAGAGTTTGAACTCAGGGCTTCACACATACGAGGCAAGCGCTCTGCCAACTGAGCAATCACCTCAGCCTTGCTGCATGTGTGTCTAGGTACATGTATGCAAGTCTAGGGGCTTCAGCATGTAGATAGGCTAGAAACCAGGCAGGCCCAACCAAGTGTTCTTGAATGTCTGCAGAAGGGCCTTAGAGCATCAGGAGAACCCAGCCAATGGTTGCTGTTATCACCTCACTGAATCAGAACCAGTCCAGGACATAAACATCATATTTGGTGCCTGTGACAGTGTTTGTATATACTCAGCCCAGGGAGTGGCACTATTAGAAGGTATGGCCCTGTTGGAGTAGGTGTGTCACTGTGGGTGTGGGCTTTAAGACCCTCATCCTAGCTGCCTGGAAGCCAGTACTTTCCTAGCAGCCTTCAGATGAAGATGTAGAACTCTCAGCTCTGTCTGTACCAGGCCTGCCTGGATGCTGCCATGTTCCCACCTTGATGATAATGGACTGACCCTCTGAAAGCCAGCCCCAATTAAATGCTGTCCTTATAAGAGTTGCCTTGGTCATGTTGTCTGTTCACAGCAGTAAACCCTAACTAAGACTGCCATTGTATGAAGAGGAAATCCAGGCACAAAAAGGTTGAGCACTCAGCCACGGGGGACACAGCTACAGCAGGACAAAGCAATACACTGGAAAGCCATGTTGTAGTCTTCCCAAGGATTCATTCTCCTCAAATTTGGTCTCCCTACACTCTTGGGAAACTTAATGAGCAGGAAGGCTAGACCAGGATTTATCTGGCAGGTAGGCATCCAAAACCACCTCCTCTAGGAAGTGCCCATTCTCATGACACCCTTTCCCCTCTGTGCATACCTATATTACAGTGGCATTTGGGGGTTCATCCTCTGCTTAGAAGGGACCCGTCAACCAGGTACACAGCAAGCACTTGAGAAATATCTAGGCTACTGCGTCAAGTTTCATTTTCTGTGGGGCCTCAGGAAGTTACAGCCCCTCAATGGGCCTCAGTTTCCCTACCTGGAAAATGACACAGAGCTTCTAGACCTTCCTGAGACCTCAGCAATGGCCTCTCCTGGACCTCTCAAACCATTAAGCCTCAAAGGTCTGCCTCCCACAACATCTGGATGACAGTGCAGATTTCATTTGTGACTACGTCCCCTCGAACCCACACTGACAGCAGAGTCAGCTAGCCATGCCAGCCACTCCTCTGCCCATGGTACACAAAATGATTGGCTTTGATGAGAGTCCTTCTGTCTGTCCACTATGCCTATAGTCACCGCCAGCAGCCACCAAGACCACAGAACAATCCCTGCACTCCTGGCTCCCCAGCTAGAGCCTGAAGGTGACTTGAAGCCACCCCAAATTTCCAAGGCCCTCCTTTGCTCTCTCACAGACACAGTACGGGTAGCTGTCCCCAAAGGAACAAGGGCGGCTGCTTTTGTGCAGGGGACCAAGCAGTCTGAGCAGAGCAGAGCTGGTTTTCCAGAGCTGGAGAGACCACACAGTTCAAAGTACTTCCTGCCCTTTCAGAAGATCCCAGCTTGGTTTTCAGGTCCTACACAAGGCAGCTCACACTGCCTATAATTGCAGCGGCAGGGGGGTCCCGAGTCCACAGGCTCTAGCACTCACATAAATGTAAGCGCAATTCATTTTAAAAAACATTTAGAGTGATGCTCAACAGATAGGGATGCAAATGAATGTGCTTATGAAGGAGCTGTTTTCCAAATGGCTAGAAAGTCGAAAAACCAGAAAAAAAAAATTAAACTCTTGGGTAATGGGGCTGGGTGAGGTAAGAATGACATTCAGCAAGTAGTAAGCACTTGCTGTATGCAGTGGCTGTTCCCAGCACTCAATTCAGCTGTGTGAAAGCAAGCCTAGTCCAGGCCCTTATAGGAAGGACTTAACCTTGCTCTTACTTAGGGACCCACCCAGGTCCCCTTGTCTTGGTAACTTTCTCACCCTTGGTAGCAAAGACCCAGAGCTCACAGCCGCAGGCAGGACAGCCAGCAGCAGCCTGGTGTCTGGCTGGCTCTCAGAGCTGATTTGAGTCCTGTGTGCCTTCTACTCCTTCCCAGGCACGGTTGGAGATTAATTATTAATGCTGAAATAATTGGCATTCATTACCGTGCCAGTCATCCACGGGGGAGTGGGCCCTGCATTAACCAATTCATTGCTTGATGATTGATTAATTAAAGCCAAGCTTTTACAACACACCCTCGGGTGATGAACCACACTCTCCCCAAGGTAGAATACAGAGCAGGAAGAGGTACCTTCTCCTGGGTGCCAGAGAGGAGCCAGAAATCTCATACAGATCTTTATTTATTGGTGCCCTGGCCCCAGGTGACACCCCTGTGGATGGGCCTGGCACTTGTCTGAGGCAGCAGAAGCTCGTGTTTGTGTGTGTGTGTGTGTGTGTGTGTGTGTGTGTGTGTGTGAAGCTAAGCTTTGCTGAGAAGCTGAGCGAGGAGGCAAATTGCTAGCTTTGAGAAGGCTGTTATGTGAATCACCTGTGGGGCACAGGGTGCTCTTAAAATCGAGAAAAATAACAAAGGTGTGGTCAGGAACGCTGCTGTCTGTCTGAGCCAGGTCTGAGCCAGGTCTTACGGGCTCCCTTAGCCTTAGTTGCTCCAGAACCAAAAAGAAAAATAAAAGAATTGAGACCTGTAATCCCAGCATTCAGAAGGCTGAGGCAGGAGCATTGTGAGTTTGAGACCAGTCTGAGATCCTAGGCTAAAGATTGAGACCCTGTCTCATAAAAGAAACAGGAATGGTTTGGTTTGGTTTGATATCGTTTCATGTAGCCCAGGCTAGCCTCCAAACTGGCCAAGGACCTTAGACTCCTGATCTTCTTACCATCACCTCCCAAGTTCTGGGACTCCAGATATGTGCCGCCACATCTGGTTCATACTCTGCAGGGAATCAAACTCGGGATTTGTTCGTTCTAGATTGGATAAGTAGTTTATCAACTGAGCTACGTCTCCAGACCCCGGAATTGAGTCTTGAGTACCTACTATGTCCCAGCTGCAGGAGCAGAAAATGGTGATCCACAGGGACTTCCCGTGCCCCCAAAATCAAGCCAGTCTCTGAGGAGAGTGAGAAAGCAGACCGGGGAGGACTTCACATTCTCTAAGAATCTGGCTTCTGTCTCCAGGATGAACCCTAATCAGCTAGGCCACGAATTGTCAACGGACCAGAAGCCCAGAGCGGTGGGATGGGGTGTTGGCTGTAGGGACTGGAGCCATGAGATTTCTTGCCAGTGCTACAGAGGTGCCGGTCACTTGAGCGCTTCAAAGACCAACCAGTCTCTGTATGATTGTCAGCCTGGGAGTGGCAGGGCATGGGGTTCCTGTAGGCATGGCTCACCTTGTTGGCTCTTGGGCATTTCAGAGTGATGCTCCACCCCAACCCCAAAGAACAGCTTTTCCTGACCTCAAGCCGGCAACAAGCAAGGTGAGGCTTGAATAGGCTTGTCTGTACTCAGAGGGTTGCCTGGCTCCTCTGTGAAGGACAGGCTAGCAAGCCCTGCCCCCAACCGGAAAGCTGGACAGACCCGTAGCAAGCGGCAAGGCCTCCCTGGCCCAGAGTTACTGTCCGGATACCCCCCTCTACCTATGGGCTTCTGAGGAACGAGAGGTGAGAATGAGGGTCCTAGTACAGGGTCTGACACCCCCCCCCCAATGGTTCTTTGAGGTCTCTGTGATTCCAAGGGTTCAGAAAGGCCCTCGGTTGTTCTCATAGGGCCAGGTCCCCTGAGTCGTAGAGACGTCCACTGGGGTCACACATAGCTACCCAGGTTGGCCGGAAGGTTCTCTGTTTCCTGTGGTATGCTGGATTCCCTGAGGCCGTTTGTGTTCTACCCACAGGCCCCACGGTAAATAGAGTGGGGGAAGCTTGCCAAACCAACCTTCATCCTTCATTGCGAAGAAGGGCTAGAGATTGGGCCTCGAGACCCACCCTCACCCTCACTGTCACTGCCAGAAGCTGGCAAGGCAAGAAGTAGAGGTGGGGGATGGGCAGGTAGCAAAAGGACTGAGCAGGAGCCACCCTTCTGGGAGATGAGCTCCCAGTTGCCTGGCAAAGTGGACTGTAAGAACACACGGGAGCTGACCCACAGCTCCCTGACTCTGCATCCCCTGCAAAGACCTAAGGCCACCCTGCATCCCTGCCCTAGGGAACGGAGGGTGGGGAACATCCCTGCCACCCTTCTCTGGCCCCTCTGTTTTTTGGCCTCACTACCCTGTGGGAACTTTGCCCAAGGAGTCTGGAAGCTTTCTTTGAAATCCCAGTTGGGGGGCAGGGATGTAGTTCAGTCAGCACTGTGCTTGCCTGCTAGGCTTACAGCTCTGTGTTCCTTCTACCTGTTTTGTGTTCTATAGACGAAACAGGTGTACAGGTGTAAATACGTGCCTGGAATCCAAGCATTTGGGAAGTGGAGACAGGAGGATCAGAAGTTCAAAGTCATCTTTGCCCATCTCAAAAAGAAAAGAAAAGAGTCCCAATTGGAAATGCCACTAGTGAGTCTATTCTCCGAGCCACCACAGTCCACAGCCCTAACTGGATCTCCCTCACCTGGGCCTGCCATGCCCAAAGATAGACCCTGTTCCTGCTCACAGATGGACCTTCCTCATCAGGTTGGAGTGGGCAAGTCTCTGGAACTATATGGACTCTCAGATGCACCAGTGGGGTGGGGGTTGTGGTGGGATGAAGGACAGCGTGGGGCCTCTGAAAAACCCTTCCAGAATGAACACAGCAGCCTCTAGGCCCCCCTATCCTTCAGTAGCTCTCTCTTGTGGCTCCTGAGATTCAAGAACCTCCTAAACCTCATTTTTCCCATCTGTTAAATGGACTCCACCATTCTACTCATCACCTAGGTTATAAAGATAAATGAGCAGGCAGAGTATCCAATGTGAAGGAGAGTATCAAATTGGGAGGGAAACACCCACTAAAGGTTCATCTGATAGGATCCAGGCTCCCTGCTGACAGGCATCCCTGCAGGACAGATACAAAGGTGTGTGCTGCAGAGATGCTGCCTCAAGGGAAGGTGGGGAAGCCTTCCTGACCCAGAGCATCAAACTCACAAAGACTCAGAGCTTGCGAAGTTGGTGGAGGGTCTGCCTAGCACAAATGGGGTTCCATTCCCAGCACCACATAAAATGCATGTGGTGGTGTACCCCAGTAATTCCAGCATTCAGGAGGTGGAGGCAAGTGGATCAAGAGTTCAAGGTCATCCTCCACTACACAGCGACTTTGAGACCAGGGTAGGCGATGAGAAACCCTAGCTTAAAACAAAGAAAACTGTTAAGGGGCAGAGAGCTGGCTAGGTGACTGAAAGTGCTTGCTGCCAACCTAAGCTCGATCCCCAGGAAGCTCACGGGGAAAAGATAGAAGCAACTCTTAAAAGTTTTCCTCAGAATTCCATATGCTAATTGAGCCAAACAACCACAGCACCTTTGTGCTGGAACCCTGCCCGGGTGCCCCCCCCGAAGGCTTTGTTGGGGTCTCATTTCAGTAACAAGGCCTCTGAAAGGTAGAGAGGACTGGAGTCAACTGGCCAACCTAGCTGAAGCTCTCAGTGACTTCTTCTGGAGTTGTCCAGGCTAGCTCCTCCACCTCCTTGGGGCCAGAGGCTAGACCAGCAACGTCCCACCCTGTCCAGCTTCATCCTGTCCCTAGCTTGCCTACCTTCATCCCACACTGGTCCAGCAGCCAGGAAAGGAGGCTCCCTAGTACATAGATGGCTGTTCCCACTTCTGTAGACCGAAACAGCCCAATCGGCTGGGGTCCAGGGCATAGTTACTTTATAGGAATACCAAAGACACTCTGCATCCCAGCCTCTCCCAGGTAGGCCCCAGAACAGACACCTGTTCCCTTAACCCTCTTGGGCAGCCCAGTGTTCATAAGAGACTGGAAATGACTACAAATCCCTTTTCTTCTATTTGAACTAAGCAACCGTGAATGAGAGGCTTCCTTGTTCTGCCCTCAGTGTTGCTGTCTGTATAATGGGGGTAAATGACAACTTACTGTCTTCCACAACCAGGTTGTGAGAACTAAGTAGATAATGTACGAATGTCACACAATGCTAGCACTCAGTAAAAGTTTGTTAAGTGAATAAATGACCAGATAAAAACTCTGCCTTTAAAGTATTCTGTCTCTGGATTTGCAGGGACATCTAGATAATGCCTTGGCACTAAATGGCCAGAGAAAAGCTGCAGGGGTTGAGCCACCACACTAAGGACACCTACATAGGCCACAGAGTGGTGCCTGTGTTCACCCAGCCCAGCCTGCCTAGCTGCTGCAGGGCAAGTGATTAGAGCTCCCAACTGCCAGCAGTGGCCCACACTTTTTAAAAAAAAAAAAAAAATGACTGGCCAGGTCACAAAGTGCATGGCCAACAGTATCCATCCATATGAGGAAGAAAACGGAAATGTGTGTCTGTCCGTAGGGTGCCCATGCATGGCTGCACATGCCAGTAATCCCGAGCAGTTACATAGTAGACACAGGAAAAGACGTTCCAAGTCGTCCTCAGCTGTGTAGAAGTTTGAGGTCAGCTGAGTGAACCCCTATCTCAGAAACAACAGCATCAGCAGCAAGCCTTCCTGTCTTCAGCATCCTCGATTAGTAGTCTATGATCCCCTACACCCCCTCCCTCTTCTCCCTCTCTATCCTCCCCCCATATCCAGTTTCCAGTCCTCAAGTATCCTCAGATTGGCAGGATTCTCCAGAGTTCACACATGTCCGAGGCCTGCCGCAATGTTGCTGCCAGAGCACAGTTCAGAGCATGGTATGCATAGCCAGGACTATCCTGAGCTCCAGGAGACTTGCCACAGACCAAAGCTGCCATCCTTCCTCCTGGATTTCACCTGGAGTTGTGGTAGGGACTCTTGTGATGGCGTCTGTCCATCACGCTGTCACAGGGACAAGGCCCTGCTTAGTCCTGGCTATGGTCCCATTCTGAGCCAGCCCAGGGGGCCTTGAAGAAAACAGGAACCAAGGACAACCTAGGGGCCTCTAGCATTGATCTTCCCCTGCCTGCCTGGGGGTGTGGGAGAGGGGAGGTAGAGTTGGGTCTGTCTTCTCCTCCCCCCTCTCTCACAGCCTTCCACCTCAAGGCCTTGAGCTCCCTGGAGTCATTGAAGACCCAGAGCATGTTTGAAGGTCAGCTGAGAATGAACTTCACATGGTGAATATTTGACATTGCACAGGAGAGAATGGAACACTTGAGAGGGCGGGGGAGGTTGCCTCCTGACTCTGCCCATCCTGACTGGCAGGGATGAGGTAAGAGACTAGAAAGCAGGAGAAGGCGAGGAAGGGAGGATCTCTTACAGTCAGGGGCTTGAGCCAGAGGCACTGGGCCTGGCAGAGGCTCCAAGGCTGTCTGCAGGAAACCTGGGTCTCTTGGGCCAGGACCACCTTGGAGGGAAGAGGCTTGCAGAAGATAAATGGAGACTGAGAAATGAAAGTCATAGGGCTAAAAACATGACATGCACAAAGCCCTGGGTTCAGTTCCCAAAACTCCACACACCAGGCCAGACAACACATGCCTGTAATCCTGGCACTGGGGAGGCCAGAGCAGAAGAACCAGGGATTCCAGGTCATCTTGGGGTAAGTTTGAAGCAAACCTGAAGTACGTTGAGAGAAGAGAATGAAAGCCCAGGGAAACCAGAAAACCCAGGCAACCCAGACCCACAGTACCTGGACTCATTGGACCTCCCAGCCACGGCAAGTGTCTGGCCTGGGCCCATAGACACACATGCCAGGCTGGAGGAACAGTGACTCAGTGGCTGTTGGCCCTCTAGCCTCAGGACACTGGAGCCCCAGGCCCTTCATCTGCACATCTCCCTTTGGTCACTTTCATTCTTCCACCTGCAAAACCTTCGCAGGGCAGGGCTAGGAAGACAACGCAGTCTGTAATGTGCTTACTACAGAAGCGCAAGATCCCCAGGATCTATATAAAAGCCAGGCCTGTGCCTATAGTACCAGGGCTGGGAAACTGTAGACAGGGGCTTTCTCCAGTACCTGTTGGCCAGCTAGTCTAGCCAAATTAGTGAGCACTTTTTTAAAAGGTCCATAAGGTCTGCAGAGCTCAGCTAAAGGCAATCTGTAAGTCTACAATCCTCATAAGCTAGCAAATGGGTGGCCTGTGACCAGGGCCCCTGTTGAGGTGGGATGACCTTGGGCAGAGTGGATCTGGTCTCTGCTTCACCTTTCACTCTTTGGGAAGCAGGGATGTGTGATTCAGGCAGGGTCTGAGAGATGATAGAACTGAATCGGTTTCTAAGTCGCACCTGAGGGAGGCTATGCTGTAGTAACTACTAAGACATCACTGCCTTCTCTTCCATCAGTTAAGATTGCCATGGTGTCTGCCTGCCCTCTAAAGACAGGATCTGTCCTTTTCCCCTCAGTCACCTGGAGGTGAGCACAGAGGGCAGGGATGTGGGAGAGAGAGCCCCCTTTCTCCATGGCCTGGAGGCTTAACTGGCACTTTCAAATTTTTCATTTGCTCTCCGACCCCATCCCCCACCCTGTGTGTGTGTGTGTGTGTGTGTGTGTGTGTGTGTTATGTACAACATGTGTGTGGAGACCAGAGAACAATCCATAGAAACCAGACCTCTCTTTCCACTATGTGGGACCCTGGGCTCAAACTCAGGTCATCGAGGTTGGCATCAAGTACCACAGTGCTTTTGAAAAGCAAAGAGATCCAGCTTTGGAACATCAGCAGAGCATAACTAGTTGGGGACTGGGATGATGAACAAATTTGTAATTCGCTAATTTGCTAATTGCCTTTCAGCTGGTCTTCTGCCATCTCTTCTAGCTTCTGTGTGACATATGTGTCAGGCAAGGGCTCTGAGAGTGTAGGGAACAGGCCCTGGGGACTTCTGGCATTGGAACTGGACACCTGGACCAAACCCCTCCTCCCAGCTGCCCACCGCCCCAAACATCACACAAGGCCGCAAGCCCATGGCACTCCATCTTTTATTGTCTTAAACTGTACATGAATGTAAAATACTTAAGACAGCCAGTCTGTGGGGGGAAAATTGTTTGGTTTTAAGTTATTATGAAACAGAACCTAAGGAGGGCTTTATTAAATAAACTAGAGATGAGGACTTACAGCACACACCTCTGCTCCACCAACCACTTATTTTATTCTACCTTCTGGGTGTGTAAGGACAGAAAAGACACATCAACTGAATAAAAAAGAAAATCATTTATACCCTGAAACGCTGGCAGGCCACTCAAAGGATTGTTTAGAACATCTACCTCATAGAAGATGGCCTCACCATCTAATAAAAATTAAAACCAATCCGCTGGCCTCTTTGGTTCCAAAATTATGTATAATACATTTAACTGTATTCATTTTTCTGCAGCTATAAAAATACCTTTTTTTTTCAAATGGCAGTTTCTGACTAACCATGCAACTAGATCAGTGCAAACATTGAAAGCAATCATTCGCTTAGAAAAGGAGCAAAAGGTTTCATTTCAAGTATAAAAATATAAAAGTCGTACGAGTCCAGTTCCGCCTAGTGTGGGTCAACCCTTTAAATTGCATAGTTCACGTGGCACTTGGCAGCCACGAGGACAGCCATGTCAGCTCTTGCCCCAGGGCCACTTCTGGACACACGGAGACCTGCAAGTGCTATCGTGATGTGCATTCACGCAGGACCGCAAGTGCTTTGTGGAGCAGGCAGGAGGGCAAGTGAAGTGGGCAGGAGCTGTGTCCACCGACAACCCTGAAGCCAGGGCCCACCCACAGGGACAACTTCTGCAAAGCAACTGAAAGCACTCCCTCTCTCTCCAAGACAAGCTGAGCAGCTTGTGAGAACACCTCCACTCTACCTCTGCCTCCCCTGGTCTCTTCCCCTTGCTAGTGACCATCCCTGCCATCTCAGCACATCACCGGGAGGATGTCCCCAGCAAAGGGCACCGATTGCAACACTTTTCTTTCCTTCTCACTCCGAATCGTTTGGCCTTTCTGCTTCAAAGGTCATAGCTGATAGGCTCTTTTCAATTCTGCAACTGGCACAAATGACCTGTCAGTTGTTGGAAATGAGTTTAAAGCATAAAATTAAGACCATTCTTCTCTCCCTTCCCCATCACCCCTGAAAACAAACACACACATACACACATATATAAGTCACTCCGGGGACCCAAGTGACAGACGGTCAACAGGTCACTGTCCCTGCTCCACGGTCTCTGTGACAGGCGAGTCCCTCCTGGGCTACTTGGCCTCTCCAAGAACAGGGGTGGTATGGCTCTGCTGGCCTCAGCATGGAGGACGCCAGGCAGGGAGTGAGCAGGCAGGATTGTGCCAGGCCCTGCAGTGAAGAGCCTGGGACAAGTCAGGGGCACATGGCCCTCCACCCGCCTGCGATCCCACCCTGCTTTTCCTCTTGGTGGCTCTCTGGCTCACTCTCTCTGTGTCCTCTGTCTTTGTGTGCTTTTATGTGTGCTCAGAAGGCGCGATTCAGAGTGCCCGGCCAGCTGGTGGGAATGGTGGCTGCTCACCCCATTCTTTCCGACTGACAGGCATTGGTAGCTAAGCTGCCATTTGTCACCGCATCCGTTTGCTGGTATCCCGGAGGCTGCTGTGTGGGTGGCAGACTGCGTGAGTCTGGCTATGCGTGTCTATGTGTGCAGTTAGGAGTCTCTCTGTCACAGAGGGCTCTCCCTCTGGTCCTGACTGGTTTTCTATGAAGCGGGAGAACGTTATTTCAGGCCTCACCCTGGCACTCTTCACGGCCCAATGGAGCATCCACTCAGCCCACCTGCCTCTCCTGCTCCCTCAAAGACCCACGGGCCTGTGCTCCGCCCCGTCGCCTCTGTCAGGCGCAGCCACACTCCTCCACAATCATGTTGGGCACATCACGTTTGACGATGTTGTACTCGTCATCGAAGTAGAGCATGGACATAGAGCTCAGCTTGGTGGGGATGCAGCAAGAGTTCACGGGCCCAGGGTTCAGGCCACGCATGCGGTACTGGTTCACCACGGCCGTGTGGAAGGAGGAGGCTGAGCCAGGGACCCCGGCCAGGTAGGCCGGGCAGCTGCCCTCACAGTAGTTCCCGTAGTAGCCAGTGGGCGCGATGATCCAGTCGTTCCAGCCGATGAGCCTAAAGTCGATGAAGAACTGTTGCCTGCAACAGAGGCTGGTCCGCCCATCACACTCTAGGCCCCGTTTGCGGATGCGATGTCTGCTGTCGCCCAGGCGGGCCTGCACCACTACAAAGGGCCTGTGTGACTCTTCACCGGGGTCCACGAACACAGGCACCACTGCCAGCTCCTGACAGCTGTCACACTGCACATCCAGGTTAAGGCGTCTCTCGCCTCGCTCAAACAAGGCCTGGATGGCCTCTGTGATGGGGAAGGTATGCCAGCCACTACGTTTTAGGTCCACCTTCTTCTCCACCACATTCCACCTGTCACCGTGACCCTGTTCTTGGAAGTACACCTTGACCCGTACCTTCCTCCGGCTGCCCTTCTCCAGGACATAGGGGAGCAGTTTCAGGTACAGCCACAGGCTGGCCTGCACCACAAATAAGTTCTGGTTGCCTTCGTTAGAGACGAAGAAGTACAGGCGGACCCGGGAGGAGGCGAGGCCATCTGTGGAGATGGGGAAGAACAGGCCAAGTTAGTTCCAGGGGAACACAAGGCAGTGGGGAATGGACTCTATGCGTGATGTTGGAATGAACACTCTCCACAGCTGGAAAGTGTTACTGACTAGAAATACCATTCCTGGGGCCCGGGCTTCTGCCATAACCTGCCAGAGGCAGAAGAAGCACTTCCCATTGAGAAAACAGGACCAGGGTGGAGCCAGAAGGTCCAGACCTATAAAATCCTGCCTCACCTCTCCCTGGCCAGGGCTCCCTGGAGATTGGATTGTCAGGCCTCAAAGCTCAGCTTGTCAGGAGGCCAAAGTCTTAACAAGTTGTTATGGGTCTCTGAAAACAAAACTAAGATCCCAGGGAGGATTTGGGGGTAGGTTGTTTAAACGGGCCTTTTTCTTTTTCTTCTTCTTTCTGGTTAACTTGGGGCATTGCAAAATCGAGCTGAGCCATCTACAGCCTCTTTCCAGTGTTTACCTAAGCATGATCTGACCCAAGCCTCAGTGGGACCTCCATTGCAGGCAAGCAAGCTCTGTTCTAGTTTCTGACATGGAAGTGTGCATCCTGCAAGCTGCAAAGTGCAGCCCCTGTTTCCAAGGAGTTCCAAGGGACAGGACAGGCAGCTTTGAAAACTCAAGGTCCAATCCTTCGACCAGACCATTACTCCCAGAAGGCAGCAGTTTGAGATCTCAAAGGTGGTGGGTTGTTAGTCATCTCAATAATTCAGTTCAGCCAGAAGAATAGTTCTACCGGACGAGAAATGATGTTCCTTTCTCAAGTACATTCCATCAACCCTTCCCTCTGTCGGTGTCTACCTGTTCAGTAGACATGGCTGGTACTATCAAACCTCCCACCAACCCCCCCCCCCCCCCGTCCCCAGCCCCTTCCTCAGTTCTAACTGGCTCCTCTAATAACACTGAGGTCTGACTTTGAAAAGGGGGAAACTGCAGCCTTAAAAGCTGGTCTTGGCCAAGCTGCCTGTGACCTGAATCTGTTATTTATAAGTTAAAGAGCTGGCTCCGTGAATCGGACCAGAAATATAACAGCCCCTGCTGTCATTTTGAGACACCGGGACCAAAAGGCCTCTCGACCTTCCCGAGTCACGTTTCCCTTCCGGGCCCCAATGCACCTTTTAATCCAAACCCTCTAGTTGCATGTGGAGCTTTCCCTGACTCTGGCGGACAGCTAAAATGGCAATGTATTTCTTTCTAAGCACAAACCGGCCTTGATTGTCTCTGCCTTTCTCCACACCCGGCCATGCAAAACTTTTCATCCCTTTTTATCCAACCCCCCCCCCCCCCCCCCAGCACAGGCAGGGTCTGCCTGATGCCTGGGAGAGTAGGGGGGCATTTGCAGTCAGGAGCATAGCTGATCCCCCCTCCTCTTCCCAGGCTCCCTGCTTGTCCCCCACCCTGACTACATAGGGCTTCCCCCTCTGCGACCTTCTCTGCAGTCCCCTCTGCACAAATGGGGCTGAGCTCCCAGCACAAAAGCCAGCCTGGCTCATTCAAGTCCTGAAAAGGACAGCGATGTCTAAACACTTACACCGTTTCTGCCCGGGAAATTTTCCTCCTTTTTAAACTTCCCAAAGATTTTTCTTTTATTTTTTTCTTTGAATTTTATATTTAGATAATGGACAGAGATTTGCAACACGGGGCCCGGGAGGATATTGCAGAAAAGAATCCCATTCTTTGTTAACTACAAACTCTGCCCCTCTTTCCCGGACCAGAGAGGGTTGCGGCTGCTGCCAGGCAAGCCTAAAGGCATGAGGCTGTTCCTGAGCCGCGTCTTTGCGTAAATGATGGACCTGTTGAGAAGCTGCCTTCCGCCGACTCTGGTGCCCACACAATCGGAAGGGAGGTTGCCTAGCTCTCCGCACCGATGCTTCAGCAATCCTGGCAAGCCCATGCCGCCGGGCGACGCAAGCGGCCCCGGGGGCCTCTCATGCAGGCTCTGCCTGGTGTCTCTCTCTCTCTCTCTCTCTCTCTCTCTCTCTCTCTCTCTCTCTCTCT
>JADRCH010000032.1:8955201-8965637 GCA_019843965.1 Rhynchomys soricoides | reverse complement strand
TGTGTGTATGTGTATATGTATGTGCGCATGCGTATATGTGTGTGTGTATATGTGTGTGCACATGCATATATGTGTGTGTATGTGTATATGTATGTGCGTACACGTGTGTGTACACGTGTACTCACATATATAGTCAGCTCCCATCTTACTTTATTCCATTAGAATTGACATGGGAAGGGCAGGCAGTGGTAGTGCACACCTCTAATCTCAGTGCTTGCAAGGCAAAGACAGGCAGATCTCTTTGAGTTTGAGACCAGCCTGGTCTACACAGAGTTCCAGAACAGCTCAGGACACACTGAGAAACCCTGTATTGGAAAAAGAGGAGGAGTAAGAGGAAAAAGAGAAGAAGGAGGAGGAAGAGGAAGGAAGAGGAGGAGGAAGAAGAGGAGGAGGAGGAAGAAGAGGAAGGATAAGGAGGAGGAGGAAATGGAAGAAGGAAGAGGAGAAGGAGGAAGAGGAGGAGGAGGAGGAGGAGAGGGAGGTGGAGGAGGAGGAGGATTATTGACACAGGCTTCATTTCCCAGAGCCCAGCCTCCCAACTGGTGCTTAAAATGATGTTAATTTCAGTTCCTCTCCATTCCTGGCTTTTACCCTGGACTGTCACTGGGCAGGCATCTCCTTCACACATCTGCCCTCTTCCATCTCCAGGGCTAGAGCTCAGAAAAGAGGAATGCCTAGGGCATACAGTTCTATGGGAGCCCCTCCTGCCTGTGTATCAGTCCAAGGGTTAGAGAGAGGGGAAAATGGAAAGGCTTCAACACTAGATTTTTCTCTTTTTTCCTTTTTTAAAAAATTAGATATTTACTTTATTTGCATTTCAAATGTCTTCCCCTTTCCAGGTCTCCCCTTCAGAAACCCCCCATCCCATCCCCTTGCCTCTATGAGGGTGCTCCCCCCCCACCTACCCACTCCTGTCTTCCCTCCCTAGCATTCCCCTACACTGGGGCATCGAACACCCTCAGGCCCAAGGGCCTCTCCTCCCACTGATGGCCAACAAGACCCTCCTCTGCCACATATGTGGCCAGCACCATGGGTCCCTCCATGTGTATTCTTTGGTTGATGGTCCAGTCTCTGGGAGCTCCGGAGGTCAGGCCTGTTGACACTGTTGCTCCCTCCATGGGGCTGCAAACCCCCTCAGCTCATTCAGTCCCTTCTCCAAGTCCTCCATCCAAGACCCCTGTGCTCAGTCCAATGGTTGGCTACGAGCATCTGCCTCTGTATATGTCAGGCTCTGCCTGAGCCTCTCAGGAGACAGCTTACCATGCTTCCATCAGCAAATGAATTTATATCTAATCAGACATTCCCTCCTTGATAAAGAGGGTAAAGTGTTTCGGCTCTCGCCTATTGAAAGATGAACTTGTATTTTATGTTTGCTGTTTACACTGGTAAAAGATTCTCAGAGTCAATTAAGCATGGTCAGGACAGATGAGATGGCTCAGCGTGTAAAGATGTTTGCAAAGCAAGCTTAGAGACAAGTTCAACACCCAGAACTCACATAGTGGGAGAAGAAAGCTGACTTTCTGACCTGGATGCTACACTAAATACATACATACATACATACACACACACACACACACACACACACACATACATACATACACACATACATGTAATTTTAAATCTTTTTACATTTTAAGCTTAAGTGTGGTTGTGCATTTTGCTCATATCACTACTTATGAGACAGAGGTAGGCAGATCTCTCTTGAGTTTCAGGCCAGTCTGGGCTACATAGTGAAATCGTCTCTCAAAAATAAATAAATAGGGGCTGGTGAGATGGCTCAGCGGTTAAGAGCACTGATTACTCTTCCAGAGGTCCTGAGTTCAGTTCCCAGCAACCACCTGGTGGCTCACAACCATCTGTAATAGGATCCGATGCCCTCTTCCAGTGTGTCTGAAGACAGCTACAGTGTACTCATATACATAAAATTAAAATTAAAATAAACAAACAAACAAACAAATAGGATGCTGGAGAAATGGTGTGATGGGTAAGCTTGCTCTTCCAGAGAATCTGGGTTCTAGTCCTACATCCACATGGTAGCTTACAACCTTCTAACTCCAGTCCTAGGGATCTGACATCTTCTTCTGGCTTTGGCAGCACCAGGTACCCACATGATGCCCAGACATATGTGCAGGCAAAATACCCACACAAGACATTTCAAAATTAATTAACAAATTAAATTAAATAAAAAGCGTTTAAGAGCTCAGGCTCCCGGCCTCCTCAATACCCCACAGCCTAATAGGGACTGCCCAGGGGTTTTCCACAAATACAAGGATTTGAAGTTTTGCCTTGATATATCTATCCAGAAGAAGGAAAAAGGTGGGCAGGAAGAAGAGGAAGCAAGGACTAGATACAGATTTATAATAGACCCTGGGTTAAGGATGTGGCTCAGCAGAAAGTTTGTCTAGCAGGCTCAAGGTCCTGCGTTCAACTCTTAGAACAAACTAAAGTGGTCTACGCCTATAATCACAGCACTTGGGAAGTAAATGCAGGCAGATAAAGAGATCAAGGTTACTCTTGGCTATATAGTGAGTTGGAGGCCAGCCTGGGTTACATGAGACCCTGTCTTTGAAAAGTTTACAGAACATAGCTGGGAAGTAGTGGCTCACAGCTTTAATCCCAGCACTCAGGGGGCAGGAGGATCTCTGTGATTTCAAGGACAGCTTGTTCTACAGAGTGAATTCCAGGATAGCCAGGGCTGCACAGCGAAAACTTCTCTCTCTCTCTCTCTCTCTCTCTCTCTCTCTCTCTCTCTCTCTCTCTCACAGAAGAAAAATACAGAAAATTTTACTCCTGTCTCTCCTAGCTTGCCCAAGCCTTCTCATACATCTTTCTGCTGGTTCAAACATAGCAGCACAGAGTGAAAAACTGCACTCAATTTTAACACAATTCTTCCAGGCCCTTGGTTTTCATCAGACCCACAGGCCCTGAACTGCCCACAGTCACCCTCACTGGTGCAGAGAAGGCAGACCTTGTGGTACCAGACCCTGTTGTGATGTGCACATAATCGTGCCTTTTGAGACTGGAGCTCATGAACCGTCTGGTGATTAAACACAGTTCCATTCAGACATACATAGCGGTGGTCACCCACTGCCTCCTCCATGAGGACACGGTCTGGCTTCTGGTCCTTCAGTGTGACTCTGCTCCCTCTGACTTCCCCGGCATGCACCTTTGTTTTGTGTATACAGCTGTGTGTAGATGTATAGAGCCCAAATGGCAAGTCCAGTGTCATTTCTCCGGCATTAACCACCTTGCTTTCTGAGACAGGGTCTCTCAGTGGTCAGGAACTTGCTAGTAGGCTCAGCCGTCTGCTCAGTGACTCCCAGGGCTCCTTGCTTCACTGCAATGCCTAGCTTTTTTCACATAGACCTTGAAGCTCAATCTCAGGCCCTTGGGCTTACAAGGCAGGAGCTTCTCCCCTGGCCCCAACCCTTGTTTTGTTTGCTTGAGTTGTTTTGTTTTGTTTTGTTTGACACAGACTCTCCTTATATAGCCCTAACTGGGCTTACACTCATGAGTCCCCGCCTCAGGTTCCTAAGTGCTGGGGTCACAGACCTAGCCCCAAACTATATACTTTAACTCATTACACACTTGTGTGAAGGACCTGGCTTCTAGGTAAGGAGTAATGTACACAATAGTGATGGGCCATGGCCCTGTCCTGCCTCAAGATCAGATTCCAGGCAGGCAGCAAGCATTGGGTCACCCTGAAGGCCCAGGCATGGAAGAGGTCTTGGTACTGTGGGGTATGCAGAGTGAAAGAGAGGGACCTGGGCTGTGGGGAGAGATTCCTGGGGCATGCTGAGGGTTGGAGTGACCTTGGCTGAGGTAGAACCCAGCCAGTCAGGGTCAGAAGGGATGTCTGCCAGGGTCTCGAAGACAGCATGCTTCTAAGGGGCAGCGTAGGGTCATGATGACATCTGGGACTTCACGGCCAGCCTGAGCCGCTGTCTCCACAACCTTGTGCCTTTATTCTTGACATTATGAATTTTCCACTCCAGGCAGCCAAACTCTTTAGATGCTTCAAGGAGACCTCAAGCTGAGGATGAGGGGAAAGGCATCCATTTAGGGAACAGGGGGTACAGAGAATTGGGACTTGGGAAGGGAATAGGCAGGAAGGTCGGTGGAAAATGGGGGCTAGGCAGGGTCACACAGCCAGAGATCCTCGGGAGTAGGCCTAGAACCCCCAATACAATACAGCAGGGTCCCTGGAGGAACCCAGGGCCCCACCACAAGTGGCAATGAGGGGTTTTTAATTCCTTTCTCATCAAGGCCAGCAAAGGCTTGGAATAGACATGGCACACTTACTAACTTTGTGAGCTACTCCTCAGGATTACATGCTTCTCTTTTTATGTTGAAGGCCAGCTGGGTGAAATGCTTGTGTGGCCATATAAGACCCATGTCCCTTCTCTGTTCCGTGTCACCGATGCTGTCTCCTTCTTACAAGACACTTGCTGGAGTAATGGCCGTCGCATCTCTGTCTCAAGCAATAGAAACAAAGAACACACACACAAAACAAAACAAAACACAACACAACAAAAAAACCACACACAAAAAACCTTGCATCCTCTTTGCTGAGGCAGAACCCTTAAAAGGACAGACCTAGAAATCCGGCTTGGGATTCAGAAACATTTATTTAGTTGGGGACTGCGCTGTTTCCATGAAAACAAGAGGAAAATCAGAAAGTAAGAAACAGAATAAGGGCCTGCAAGATGGTTTCGTGGGTGAAGATACTTGCCATCAGGCCTGACAACCTGAGTTCAATGCCCTTGGCCCCACATAGTGGAAGAAGAAATCCAACTCCCAAGCAAGTTCCCTTCTGACTTCCAAACCCATGCTGTGCCGTTCACGAATCCTTGCCTCCACCCACACAAATAAACAACAACAAATTTTTATTGAAAAAAAAACCCATAAGCAGAGTGGACATAAAGCCTGGGAAGGAACCTGAGTTTCGTTTCATGGGTAATGGGAAGGTGATCAAGACCTTGTCAAGGGCTTCCATGCTTCCATTTGCCCAATGAGATCACTCTAGCTGCAGGTAGGGAAGGAGGAGAGAGGGGGCTGAGCTCCGTGCTGTTGCAATCATCCGGTGAGAGACAGGGGGTTGGCCAGGGCTTCCAAATAGAGCCATGAGAAGTAGCCGGATTTGGCCTGTTTGGGGGCCTTGCTGATGGGCTTGCTGATTGATTGGTTGTGGGTATAAAAGAACTCAGAGAAAACGGTGGATGCTCTGGGCACGGTGGAGCATCTGTAACCTCAGCATTTGGGAAGGCTGAGACAGAGAACCTCAAGATCCAGGTCAGCATAAGCTGTGTCATGAGACCTTGGCTAAAAGCAAGAAGAAACAAAGCAAAACAAAAAGGGGGTGGAGGCAGCAAGATGCTTCAGTGGGTGAGGGTGCTTGCTGAGCAAGCCTGAAGATCCGAGCTGAATTCTGAACCCACGTAAAGGCCAAAAGAGAACCAGCTCCACAAAGTTGTCCTTTGGTCTTTTTGTGGGTGTCTCGGCACATGCACACACAGCACACTAGCTTGGTTGGTAGAATGCTTCCTTAACATTTGAGGAGAACTGGGTTTGATCCCCACACAGCATAAATGTATGGAGACCCACACCTGTAATCCCATTACTCAGGGAAGAAAAGGCAGGCGGATCAGACATTCAAGGTCACCTTCTGATACATGGGGATTTCAAGGCCAGCCTGGGCTAGAGAACTTTCCTCAAAAGAGGGAAGGGAGGGAGCTTGAGAGATCTCATCGGGTAAAGGTGCTTTGCTATCAAGTTTAATGGTCTGAGTTTGATCCATAAGTCCCACATAGTGGGGACAGAGAACTGACAAGTTGTTCTCTGACCTTCACATGCGTATCACAGCATTCACACACTCACATGAGTGTGTGCCTTCATGCATGTGCAAGCTCGCGTGCGCACATACACCCACTCAATAAATTTCTTAAATGTAATTTTTTGAGACTGAGTCTCACTACATATAAAGCCTGATTGGCCTGGAATTCACTTATGTAGAGCAGGCCGGCCTTGAACCCACAGAGATCCCCCAGCTTCTGCCTCCCAAGTGCTGGAATTAAAGGTGAGTTCCATTGTGCCTGGTAAAATATATTTTTTTTTAAGTTTGTTGTTGTTGTTGTTGTTGTTTCGTTTTTTTTTTTTTTAAGAGAGAAAGGCAAAGAACAATCTGATGGTAAGGTCGAGACCACAGTCAGATGTGATGTCTCTGGGAAAGCCAGGAAGAGGAGGGAGGGCAATATAAGTTCAAATATACTGGTCTGAATTTGGTGGCCCTTTAGGCTCTTTGCTGGCTGCTGAACAGGGAAGCAGATGTTGAAGTTTGGGATTTTGAGCAAAGATCTAACACGTGTGGGAGCTGCCAGCATCCAGAATGGTCCTGCGAGCCAGGGGCAAGATGAGTTCACCAGCATGATGTATAGATGGACGGAGATGAGGGCCAAGCCTGAGTCCTGAGCACTTAAGCCTACAGAGGTGAGAATGCCAAAGAAGGAGGAAGCCAGACCAGGGTGCTGAGGGGGAATGGGGTGGGGGAGTCAGGGGTGGGGCAGTGGCTGAGACAGTGGCTGTAGCAGAAGCAAAGGCCTTGCCTGAACTGTCATCAGAAGCTGGTGTTCTTCTTACAAGTGGGGAATACGGTAGGGGAGCATATGGGTCAGCCAGCGGGCTCCCAGCAGCATCACCACACAGGAGAGCACAGGGTCAGAGCTAGAGAGGATGCATGGCCAAAGGGGGTTCTCCCATTGTATCTTCAAGTACTCAGGGTCATCCCCCAAAACAGACTGCTCTGTTCCTGCTCAGTAAAAACCCCCCAAGACAGTAAGAGAGAATAATTATTCTATGTGTTCTGAGCTGGTAGCTCTTGCTCTGGGGTTGAAGAGTCACTGCAGAGCCAAGTGCCTCCCAGGTGAAGTCCCCATGCCAGAAACACATGACTCCATCGCCCAGTTGCCAGCCAGGGCTGCTCAGAGTGAAAGAAATGCAGCCTGTGTCTGAGCATGATTAGGAATCATGATCTTTTGAAGGGTGTCAGAGTAGGTACTTGTGGGTCAGTACCACATCCCTGGGTATTCTCTACACTCTGCTGCTTGGGTAATATGGCTGTCCCCTCCATAGACATGACAGGAGGAAAAGAGGAACACCTAGAATCATTAAGGCGTAAGTCCTTTGTTGGAATTCTGTCAGTACAGTCAAAGTGGAGAGAACAGTGTAGGCCCCTAGGAAGAATGTGGCCACTTGTTCCTATGGACAGTTTTGCAAAGATAGATTGTTTGTTTGTTTGTTTGTTTGTTTATTGCTCTGAGTATGTGCATGTGAGTGTTTGTGCACTCAGAGGTCATCGGGAGTTCTCTATCATTATCCCTTTGTATATTCCTTTGAGGTAGGGTCTTTCCTTGAACCAGGTGGGCTAAAGCCTCCCTGTTTTCTGTCAAATGACTTACCAACTTGAAATGTCTAAAGAACATTGAAGACTGCATACTTAAATATCACTAAGAGAGACAATTATCAAAAGTGCAATATCAGTCTAGAGAGGGATCTAGGCTTCCCAGGTGAGGAGACCTAGCGTTGGAAACCCCTGGTGTAGAGGGAGCCTTAGGTTCACTCCCACAGAGCTCAGTTCTGGAACACTGCAGAGGGATTTCTGTGAGTAGTGGCGTCAGCGTCCAATCTACGGAATTCCCCAACTGTCGAAGAGTTGAAAGAGGGCTGTTTGTGCCCCTGGCAAGCCCTTAGAGGCCAAGCATTGTGTATAATGCTACCTCATACCCCAAGGCCCAACTGGGGAAGAACTGCCCAATGTCTCTCTTCCACACAGTGGCCTTCACCCAAGCTTTCCTAGTCATCCTCTCCCACCTGTGGGTGATGTCATCTTCCTGTCAGTGGGCAGAGTGTACCCACCCAGCTCCACCTCTGTGCATCCTGCCCCGCCCCTGCCCTCTCTGTTTCTGCTTTGGCTAGAGGACGAAGGGGGCTGAGCAATGACGATGACATCCGAGAGTTTAGTTTGTTGTCACAAGCTACAGGAAATCCCCCCATGCCAGCAGAGCAAAGGATGTGCCTCGGGTATCAGTTACCAGCTTCCATGACCAGGGCACAGCGGCACATCTGTGCTAGCTATGTCATGGCCACTCCCACCACATGTACAGAAGAAAGTCATAGAAAACACCACTGAAGGCTCCCAGGCTGCTATAGGAGTACATATCTGGAGACCTGTCTGCTGGGGAAGGCATGAGGAAGCCCCCATGTGTGTGTCTGCCATGGACATATGCACTTCCCCAGCATGTGCTTTGAAGAGAAGGAGTTTATGAAAGTTTGCTCTGCCTTCCATTCGAGGTTCTTACGCCCTTACTGGGTGAAGGCTGTCTTTACTCACTTAGCATCCATCCGGCCAATACTGAATTTAACCAACAACCTTAGAAAGAAGACTAAATAGCTTCTAAAAATCTATTGACTGGGATAAGGGCTGGATAGATGGCTCAATCAGTAAAGTGTCTGTCTTGTAAGAATGAGGAGCCTGGGTTCAATTCCCAGAACCCATGTTTTAAAAGTTGAGTTTGATGTTTGGTGCATGATTGTAATCCTAGCTGGAGAAGTCAGAGACAGTCAACTATAATCTGAGAGCTCTAGTCCAATGGGAGACTCTGTCTCAAAATAGTAGGTGGGGCTAGCAAGATGGCTCACAGCACAGAAACTTATTGAGCAAAGTTCGATCTCCAGAACTCACATAGAAATGGAAAGAGGAAATTGACTTCCAAAGGTTGCCATCTGACTGCCCATGTGCACCATGGCAACATGCATGTACTTGAGCACGCTCATACACACACACGTGCACACACACACATGTATGTACACACATTCCGCCATTATTAATTTAAAATTTTAAAAAGTAAATTGATGCCAGGCAGTGGTGGCGCACCCTTTAATCCCAGCACTCGGGAGGCAGAGGCAGGTGGATTTCTGAGTTCGAGGCCAGCCTGGTCTACAGAGTGAGTTCCAGGACAGCCAGGGCTACACAGAGAAACCCTGTCTAGAAAAACCAAAAAAAAAAAGTAAATTGATGTATCCCAAAGAATGACATCCAAGGCTGATCTCTGTCCTCCACATGTGCATACATACATACACATACACACATACACACACACACACACACACACACACACACACACACACGATCCACCAGCCAGAGGCAACCCTTTAGCTGCAAGATGAACTCCATCGGAAGTAATTTTGTTCTCAGGAGGGAAACAGGCAAAATGGCTCATTTCCAACCTCAATGGCTTTGTCCGGGTTTTGCTCAATCTCCTGGCTAACGGCTAAACCATCTGAACTCTCAACCAAAATAAATACACCTCTGAAGTTGAACAATGTTATTACATCAAGGCTGATGTAATGGTTCCGAACCCTGAGAAAATCGTATTCCTGCATAATGGGCCCCTCTGTTCAGTCAGGGGAGAGGCTGGACTCCTGGCTGCCTGTCAAAAGGAATTTGGCATTTTCCATCTTTGTTAAGCTGTGTGTGTGTGTGTGTGTGTGTGTGTGTGTGTGTGTGTGTAACCTCATTAATGATGTTGCAGTCACTGCAGTGTGAAAGTATACAAGGAGATGTTATGTTATGACTCTAGGATACAGAGAAAGGCCCTAGCAACCTAAAGAGCTCTAGAATGATCTGCCCCTTCCCACTTCACCACCCAATTCCTTCCTAGACTCAGCTTTTCACAAGGTGGCACTTCAGGTTTTAATGGCTGTCTATGCAGTAACCTAAGAGCACATGGCTCAAAGACATACTTCACCATAGAGGACAACTTAGAAGTAGAAACTGCAGGTCATATCCGACCCAAAGAACATCTAGGCTTGTGTCCCGGATACCCTCTGGGGGTGGACAAACAAGGGGTTTACTCTGGAAGCCAGGCTGAGCTGAGGACACTGTTCTTATCCATGACTTAGACAGCACACAATCCCAAGCTCCCTCTGGTCCATCCCCGGCCCCGAGAACTCTGGCACCTTTGACTCTTCAACAGGATTGATCTGGAGCATAGTGTCTGGAAGACTCACCTGCTTCCCACCACCGAGTCAGTCAGAGGCTGCTGAGCCATGAGCACAGGGGCAGGAGAGTTAGTCTGTGAATAAAGTGGTGGCTTTGCAAGGGTAAGGATCTGAGTTCAATCCTCCAGCACCAATGTAAAAGACAAATGTGGTAGCATGTACCTATAATCCCAGAGCTGGCAAAAGGGAGCCAGATAAACCACAGAACTTGCTGGTCAGCCGGCCTAACTGAAGCAGTGTCCTCCATCTTCTGTGAGAGATGTTTCTCCAAGAATAAGGTAGAGAGCCATTGGGGGAAATATCCAACATCCATGTCTGACCTTAACAACACACAGAGAGAGAGAGAGAGAGAGAGAGAGAGAGAGAGAGAGAGAGAGAGA
>JADRCH010000032.1:8912894-8955191 GCA_019843965.1 Rhynchomys soricoides | reverse complement strand
AGAGAGAGAGAGAGAGAGAGAGAGAGAGAGAGAGAGAGAGAGAGAGAGAGAGGGGAAATCTGGCTGCCTCATGGAATATGAGCCCTCTAAATCCAGGTTTTACAGAGAAGGTTTTGGGGATTTTTACATATAAACACTAACTGTCAAACATTCATAGAACTCAGAGTCAGCATCTACCCAAGGCCCATGGACGGGGATAAACAGTCCTTGTGTGACACATTACCACAAAACTTTTGTTGAACATTTTCACAGGTGAGGAGAGAGAGACTTTGGAGACTCAGGACCTGACCTAGCAGTCCACAGAGCCTACAGGCACAGGCCGAATCTACAGCACAGGAAGGCAAATACCCACGGAAAATGACTGGTTTACTCAGGCTAAGCTGAGGCTTCAATCAATACAAGTTGATGTGTGTGTGTGTGTGTGTGTGTGTGTGCACGCACACGTGCACACAGGTGTATGGGTATGTGTATTCATGTTCACCTCACAAAATGCCCAAACTAGACATGGTCTGACCTTGAACTGGAACCCCCATAGCTGTGGACTAAACATACCTTTCCTCCTTGTAAGTTTGATTCCTCCACTGTTTCCTTACAGTGGCACAGACCTGTCAGGTAGCTAGCCATAACAAAAAAATGGAAAATGGGTAACTATAACCATAGAGGGTCACCGTCTGACCATTCTGGGGGCTGGAATTCCAAGACCAAGGTGTCAGTAGAATCGGTTTCTGCAGGGACCACACTGCTTAGCTGGCAGATGGCCGCCTTTCCCACATGTGTGTGTCCTGATCTTCCCTTTTAAAGATACCAATCACAGTGAATCATGGCCCACCCAAATGAACCACCTTGATCATTTTTCTTTCTGTGTGGAGTGTGTACATGTGCCTGTATGTTCATAGGTATGCAGGTATATGCGTACATGTATGTGTGTAGAGGCCTGAGGCTGGCTTCAGGTGTTTCCCTTGTGAACATCCTGCTGATTCAGCTGGATGAGCTAGCCTGCTCACCCTGGGATCCTGTCTGCCTCTCCAGCACTGGGGTTGCAGGTGTGGCACCACGCCACTGGGCTTTCCTGGGAGTGCTGGGGTCTGGAACCCATCTCGGTGCTGTGGCATGATGCTTTACACTGAGCCATTTCCCCAGTCCCCTCTTTGCTCATCTTTGTTTTTTTTTCAAAGATTTATTTGTGATTATGTATGGGAGTGGGGGAGTATGCACCTGTGTGCAGGTGCTTTCGGAGTCCAGAAGAAGGTGTTGGATCCCCTGAAGCTGAGGTCCAGGCAGTTGTGTGAGCTTCCTGACCTGAGGGCTGGGAACTGAGCTGTGTCCTCTGCAACAGCCGTATGTGCTTAACCACTGAGCCATCTCTCCAGAGCCATCTTTCTTTTTTGTATTATATTTTTGTCTTTTTATTTGTGTGTTGGGGGTGGGAGTTTGAAGTTCACATGCCATGGAATTCAAAGACAGCTTGTAATAATTGGCTCTCTCCTTCCACTATGTAAATCCGAGAGATTGAACTCAGGTCCTCAGGTTTGGCGGCAGGTGCCTTTCCCCACTATGTCATGATGCAAGTTCTTGCCCATTTTTGAAAGTGTCATCGCCAAACACAGTCAGGTTCTGATGTAGCACTCTTAGGACTTGAGAGCTTGAATTTGAGGGGACAAAACACAGATGCTGGCATGGTGAAAACGACAATGCTAAGTCAAGTGTCCCATGGCTGACCACGGGCTCCTGTAGACCAGGGTGGGGAGGGAGGACACTTGGCTCTTGTAAACATCATTCCACGGAAGTTTGAAAAGGTCACAGGTTCTACTGTGTGAAGGGACCGTAAGGTACAGCAGTGAAAGGAACACATCCTCCAAGCAGTGTGTCAGTTTCTCTGGAGCTGTAAAGAGCAAGCTAGAGAGATTTTGGAAATCTACCATTCCCTGTGTGGTTTTTCTCACCCACGTCCAACAATAAGAGTGAGCATAGTAAGCCAGGCTGTGGTGGCACACACCTTGAATCCCAGCACTCAGGAGGCAGAGGCAGGCAGACTTTGAGTGCAGCCTGGTTTACAGAGTGAGTTCCAAGACAGACAGACAGGGCTACAGAGAGAAGCCTTGCCTCAAACAAACAAGCAAGCAAGCAAACAAACAGCAGAGTGAGCCTGATATGGTAGAATACATTGAAAGAGAGAAGAGAAAAGTCACATCCATGTAACTTCTTTGTTCAGCTGGTCTCTAGCCCAGGCTAGTCTCCAACCTGCTTTGTAGCAGAGGATGATGACCTTGAACTTCTAACCCTACTTCTATCTCCTAAGTGCTGGGATTACAGATGGGCAGCTGGAGATCAGTCCCAGAGTTCCAGACATGCTAGGTAAGGGTTCTATCAATTGAGCTACAGGCGTTAATTATGGGCGTTAATAGCTTTAAATTTATTACGTATATTTATTTAGTTGGGGTACGGGGGCCATGTACACACCACAGCATTGTGTGATGGTCAGAAGACAACTTTCTGGAGTAGGTGGGCTCTGGTGGCCGACTCCTTATGCTAGAACCATTTGAGTTCTGAGAACCAAATTCAGGTTGTCAGCCTTGGCGGCATATGCTTTTACCCATCCACCCGTCTCACAGGTCCAGCTGTTAATCTCTTATTGTGCCTCATTGTGATAAGTGGAACCTGTCATAGTCCTGTGTAGAAGGAAGTATGATCTCATGGGGTCAGACTATCCATAAAATCAGGCGGTCACTGGGGATCTTGGAAAGATGTCTTCTGTGGAAAGGGGGACTATATGTAATTCCCCTGTCTGGATGCCACAGACTTCACAGGAGCTTCTGGTGCCCTACAATGTGGAAAAAAATGGCAAAGGAACTAGGCACTCTCCTGTCTCATCTTGTCACCAGGATAAGAATTTGCTGGAGGCTAAAGAAGTGGTTTGCCAGTTAAGAGCGTTTGCTGCTCTTGTAAAGGGCCAGAGTTCAGTTCCTAGCATGCACACACACACACACACACACACACCATCAGGTGGCTCCCAAGCACCTGCCTTCTCCTGGCCTCCATGGGCTTCAGAACTCACATGTGAATACCTACACAGACACACAATGAAAGACACCGTAAATCTTTAACAAGACAGTTTGCTGGATAAGAAGAGTAACTTCTCATTCCAGCAGTCCTTCTGGCTCCTCCATTCTTCCGTGATGATACCTGGTTACTCCTGGAATATGTAGAGCCCTGGATCAAACTCACCAAATCTCTGCTCAAACACTCTGCCTCACAGCTGCAGGAGCTCCAGCCCGTTTGCTGCACGCAGATGCCCCTCACGCTCTCTGCCCTAACCTAGAAAAGGCAGATGATTTCCCAAACATGCTAGCAGATTTTCAAGAGGTGGGTAACTAAAACCTCCTTTGGCAGGCTGTTAAGACAGCTCAGTGAGTAAAAGCCTGGAGCGTGATATCTGGGATTCCCATGGTAGGAGGGAACTTCTACAAGCTGTACTCCGACCTCCATACTTGGCCTGTGGCTTGAGCAGTGCCTGGGAGGGAGAGGAGGGAGGGAAGAAAAGAGAGGGAAAGAGGGAGAGAGAGAAAGAGAGGGGAAGGGAGAGGGAGAGAGGGAGAGAGGTGTTATTAAAAGTTCAATCAGGATGATGGCGCGTGCCTTTAGGCCCATCACTCAGGAGGCAGAAGCCGGTTCATCATAGCCGAATCCTGGCGATAGGACTGCTAAGTTATAGAACAAGTTACCTGGAGAAGAGACCTCAGTCTGGCTGAGCTGAGGTGTGGCCTCCCCTCCAGGCAGAACATGGCCTCTTTGGGACTCTGCCTTCCCTAGGATTTCAGGAAGACACTAACATCTGGAGAGTGACAGTACCTGAGAGATCCCAGTGGCCTGAAGCCAGCACTAACAGGGTGGCCCAGTCTGGGCAAACTACCTGGAGCTAGGGAACTGATGGGTGTGGTGTCCGCAAGGATTTCCCATCTGACAGAGCAGGAAGCATAGATGAGACTTCTGGTCATTGAGGGGACAGTGGCCAAAGCTTGAGGCCATGGTATATGTGTGCTTCACACAGAGGCTCATAGAATGTCCTATGCAATGGTGCTTGGGAGGACCTGCTTGGGAGGTCCCAGAAGCCCTAGCTGATAAGAGCTCCTGACTCCAACCAAGAGCTGTGCATATTTTAGTGTCTAGTTTTGCCTCCCTACATGTTCTCAGGAACAAGGGTCCAGGCATGAGAGAAAGTAAGACTGAAAGATGGTCAAGCTCACAAGCCAGTGGCCCCAATGCCAGAGGCTGTGCACAGGGCTGCTGTAGCCCTGCACAGGGGACATTACGGGCCATCCACCAGTCAGCTTCCCAGGTGAACCATCACTCCACCTGAACGTTCATAGTCCAAGACCAGGGCTCTTGAGGCTGAGGGCCAGGTTCACACTCTTCTGCACATCTGTTTGGCATAGTGTGGAGCTCAGAGGACAACTTTTAGGAGTCAGTCATCTCTTTCTACCCTGGGCTCTGGGGATAGAACTTGGGTCCTCAAGCTTGCACCACAAGCCTCTCTACAATGAGCTGACTCACATTCGTGTTTCATATTTATTTGGGTTTTGCTTTTTGAGATAATATCTCATTCTGTAGTCCATGCTGACCTGGAACTCAGGGCAACTCTCCTGCCTTGGCTTCCCAAGTGCTAGGGTTACAGGCCTGAGCCACTGATCCTCTTATCTCTGCTCTCCCCTCTCCTCCTTCCTCCTCTTCCGATCTCTTCCTCTTTCTATCCCTGGGAGACAGAGAATCTTGAATTCACTGTGTAGCTGAAGATGACCTTGAACTCCTGATCTTCCTGCCTCTCCCTCCTGAGTGCTGGGACTACAGGCATGCCCCGTCCACCACACCTGAGTTTATGCAGTGCTGGGCACGGAGCCCGTGCATGCCAGGCAAACATTCCATCCACTGAGCCCCACCCCCAGCTTCCCTACTCATTTATTCAGACAGGACAGCTGCCCTCCAAAAGCGACATTTAAACTACTTAATTTTCTGTAAGAACTACCCAACTAAAGCCAACTACAAACGCTCTCACTACCCTGGACATCTTAAAGATGGCTACTTTCTGGCCTTTGCATACAATGACCAAGGATTAAAATTTCAGATAGATTGGGGATTAGCACAGAGGCAGAGGGCTTACCTGAAATGCATAAGGACTTGCGATCCACCCCAGCAAAAGCCTCAGTCCAGGAAGACATTTCCCAGTCGCTGACTCACCACATGTCAGTTGTGCCTGCCCAGCCAGCCCAGCCTCTCATCTTATCTCTACCTGGTCAGATCTTCAACTGATACCCATGCCATGCAAACTTGGCCTTCTGTCCATCTCTCTACCTGGCTCTCCTTCCCTGAGGCCATTGTTTGATATATTTCCACTCATCTATCCCACTCCTGTTCCATGTCACATCTTCAGCAATGGTGCCCCTTTTGTGGAGGAAGTGGGCGTGCGTGCCTGCGTGCGTGCGTGCGTGCGTGCATGCACCAGAGGGCAGGCTGTCTGGTGCAGTTCCTCAGGACACTCCACTTCTCTTCCCCCTCCTCCCAATCCCCCACAAACTCTCACTGGCCTGAATTTACCAATCGAGCTAAACTAGCACCAGATTCATTTGTCTCTACCTCCTCAGTGCTGGGATCGTTCTGGGAATTGAGCTCAGATTCTGATGCGTGCAAGGCAAGCACTTCAATGGCTGACCATCTCCCCAGCCCAAGGGTTCTCCTTTCTCTACCTACTCTTCCATGCTTCTCAGGTGGACTCACCCTCACCCTCCAGCCTAAAGGGTCTTCATCTTCGATGCTTCTCTGTGTTAGCTCCGCCCTCCAGCGGAGGGTCCTCACTGGCTGGGTCCAATTATTAGGATCTTGTTGGAAGTTTCCCATCATGCTTTGCGTACTCAGGACCGCCTCTGGAAGGATCCGGGGTATCCATAAAACAACAGCAAGCATTCTTCTCACCGTCACCCCACTTCATCCAAACCATAGAGGGGGTGTCTGCAAAGCCTACAGACCCATGCTCTCAAGGCGCCTCTGCCTCCAGCGTGTTAGAATGGACTCCTCATGAGCACTCACTTACCTTTTTTTCTTGTTTAATTTCTGTCGCTGCGATGAAATATTCAGACAAAAAGCAATGTAGAGGTGAGGGGTTTATTTCAGCTCCCAATTCCAGTTTATAGTCCTCACTGTGCAGAAGTTGGGGCAGGAATTTCCAACAGCTGACCACATCACACTGTCAGGAGCAGAGACGAATGTGCACACGGCCCCATGCATGCTTGCTTGTACTCCACTTGGTTTCTTAACTCTTACTACATACAGTCTAGGAACCCTTGCCTAGAGAATTGTGCTGCTGGTGTTATGTAACCCAATACAGTCTAAAAGCCTTTGGGAGGAGGAACCTCACCTAGAAAATTCAGCCACCAGATTAGCCTGCGGGCAAGCCTGCGATGTATTTTCTTAATTGATGATTGAGGTAGGGAAGCTCAGCTCACTGGGCAGTGCCGCCCCTGGGCAGAGGGCTCTGGGGGGTGTATAAAAAAGCTAACTGAGCAAGCCACAGAGAGCAAAAAGGGATCGTACTCCTCCCTGGCCTCTTCTTCAGTCCCTGCCTTCAGGTTCCTGCCTTGAGACCCGACCCTGGATTCCCTTCATCCTGGACTACAACCGTCAGCTGAAACAAACCCTTTTGCCCCAGATTGCTTTTGGTCATGGTGTTCATCACAGCCATGGAAGCCCTGTCTAAGACAGGAGTGATGCCACCCACACTGGGTGAGGACTTCCCACATTAAGACAGTCCCCCACAAACATGGCCACAGGTCAACCCAATGCAGACAAATCTTCATTTTTCCCAGATGAGTCTAGGTCACATCAAGTTGACGGTTAAAACTAACCATTGCACCTCCTTGATTACCATCTTGTTTCCCTTCATTCTGGGGAAGTGAGTATCCAGCTGCAGACCTGAAGTCCAGAGGCACCCTGGGATACGGTGGCAGAGTGTATGTTCATCCTCATGTGGAAGAAGTTCTTGTTCTATACAGCTCCCAGGTCCCCCCCACCCATGGAAACCTGTTCCTTCAGGAAACCCATACACAGTAGGCCAGCAACAGGAGTTTCCATGACTACTCCAACCTGACCCACCTCGTTTCCTCATATGAAAATGAAAGGCAGGGCCGAGAGCCCCGATCTGCTGAGGCTTGTGTTCAGGCTCATCCGGATGGAATATTAACCACACCCACTACCACAGTATACCAGCTTTAAAGTGTTTTCTGAAAGAATTCACGTAAAAGAAAAGATGACAGTGTACGTCTCCTTGGTGCGTCTGTAAATGTTCCAGAACCTAATGAGGAACAATGAGACAAGAGGCCACCTCATGGGAAAGCTTGGCCAGCTCTCAACACTGTGCCTCACAACCTTAGCGGGAAGCATGGCCTGGCATGAACTTAGCCACGGGTGGCTCTGAACCTCCAGAAGTTGTTAAGGTCTGTTATTAAACTAGGTGTGGACAACCTTAGGTCATACTGAGTGACTTCGTCTCTGACGCTGTCTGTTCTCTAAAACCATCAGCTTGAGTCTCTTTGTATCTTTCTTGCCTCCTCCCTGAAGAGGCTGGAGAGATTGCCCAGTGGTTAGTACCTGCTATTCTTGTGGAGAATTAAAGTTCAGTTCTCAGTACCCATGTCGGGTGGCTCGCACTCAATGCCATCTGCAACTTCAGCTCCAGGGTTCCGACATCCTTGTCTGACCTCTGCAGGCACATGTGTAATTGTGCACATAAGCACACATGGACACAACACAGACACATAATAATAAAATAAACAGGGGAGAGAGAGAGAGAGAGAGAGAGAGAGAGAGAGAGAGAGAGAGAGAGATTAGCTGATTTGGGGCTCTATATGGGACCAGCAAGACCCTCAAAAAAGAAACCAACTTAAGGACCAATTTAAGGTCATTTTCTACATTCAGTACAGGCATAAGTGGGAGGTGAACTTTGCTGGACTCTGCCCAGAAGAAGGGTGGGAGACATCCCTGGGCTACTGGACACGGGCCCTGTGCTACGGGGTGTCACGTACCTCCTTCATTTCATATTCACAGCCCTGTTAAAGTAGGTGTTATCACATTTTACATGTACAGCCTAAGCCTCAGAAAGATTAAATTGTTGCCAACATCAACAGTTCCTGGGTGGCAGAGCCAGGACAGAAATCCAGATCTGCCCCAGCCCACGCTCTTCCCATCTGGGTGCTCCGTCCAGGCACGCGACATGTCCACCTGCCCACGCTCCTGGCCTCGGCCAGCCAGCTCCCACTAAGGGAGGGCAGGAAAATGAGGTAGGTTGGAATGGGGATGTGGAACAAGGAGGTGGTGGATTGGTCCCATTAAAGCCTAATAAAGCAGGGACAATGGGTGCTTGAAGCTCAGGAGAGACTCCCTACACATAGGAGGGACTTGGCATACCTGGTAAGACAACAGAGCTGACAGCTGCCAAGTGACACTTGTCATTCCAACACCCCAGCAACTAGCGAGACGGGGAGGGCAGGAATAGAAGGAGCAGATGTGAGGGGTGAGGGAGAGAGAAACATCCATGACAGGAGTCAAAAGATACCACCATGGACTGGGAAAGATGAACCTTAGGCAGAGGAGGCCTGGGACAGGGATATCTTTCTCATCTTCCCAACCCTGAGCCAGCTGGGTGGGAAAGGGAAGAGTCACCAGAAAGCCAGGAAATCACTGATGAGGGCCAGCCCCATCCCAAGGGAGGGCCAGGCAGAAAGTGCCTGCTGCCAGACAGAGGCTGAGGCGTGGGAACTGCAAAGACACTCTTGAATGGAACCACTGAGGTGGCTTCTGTACAGGTCATGAACTGAAGGCAGTGGGAAGCAAGCCGATTGCAATCTCTAAGGGAGGGAGGGGAAGACTAGGAAGCTACCAGCTTCAAGGGTGCGGTGGCTCAGGCCTCTAGTCCCAGCACTTGAGAAGCAGAGGCAGAAGGAACACCTATGAGTTCCAGGCCAACCTGGTCTACATAGTGAATTCCAAGCCAGCCCAGGTTAGATTGTCTCAAAAAATATAACAAGGCAAACTGTGTGTGTGTGTGTGTGTGTGTGTGTGTGTGTGTGTGCGCATGTGTGTGACAATGGTAGGGAAGTTTTTGTTTCTTTTAAAGAGGTATTTGCTTTTGCCTTTGTATTTATGGGTCTGGGTCTGGGTCACTTGTGAGCAGGTACATGGGAAGGTCAGAAGAGAGTGTGGGATTCCCTAAAACTGAAGTTAAAGGCAGATGTGAGCTCTCCTTGTGGTACTGGGAACCAAATTCTTGCTTCTGCAGGAGCAGCAAGTGCTCTTCTCCTGTTTGTTTGTTTGTTTGTTCGTTCGTTCTTTTGTTAAAACAGAGACAGTGGGCTGGGGTGAAGGATCAGTTGGTAAGATGCTTGAGGACATGAGTTCTCCAAACCCATTTAAAAGACAAAAACAAAAGCTGGCAGCGATTGTTCCCATTTCTGATCCTGGCTCACAGAGTGCAGAGACTAGATCCTTAGGACTCACCAGCAAGGCTAGCATACTCCTGGAGTCCCAGGCCAGTGAGAGTTGTCTCAGAGGGAGGGGCAGCACCTGAGGAACACCTGATATTGTTTCCTGGTCTCCACATGCACACACGTGCAAACACGCTCACACACATAGTTACACAAACACACACACACACACACAAAGATAGAAGTGGTTGGAATATGTGTGTAAGCAAGAAAGGAACCAGCGAAACGGGAAGATTTAGAACGTCTGAGCGAAGAAGTGCTTTGGAGGTAGAGGCAGGGGCACCTAAAGATGGGTGGGGTCAGAAACAGCACAGGAGATTATGCTAAAGGAAAGACCCTTTATTCTCTAACACAGGACAGGACATTGAGGGGATGGAGCTAGAAACAGAAAAGCTCAGGGAAACAACCTGAAACCCATACTGAGGACTCTGAACCCACCTCAAAAAGAGACAGGACACTGGAAATCCAGGCAAGGAGCAGGCCTGGGAATGCCTGATCAGTGTGTATTAGTCAGTGTTGTGGCCGCGGAACAAACAGGCCCCACAGGGGCTTCACCTAAACAGACGCTCTTCCTTTCTTCTTTCTCTTCTTCCTTCCTTCTTTTAACCCCTCTCTCTTACTTTCTTCTTTTTTTCCCTTTGAAACAGGGTCTTCCTGGGTAACCTGAGCTGGCCTGAAACCCACTATGTAGCCCAGGCTAGCTTTGAGCTTGTACATGATCTCCTGCCTTGGCCTCCTGTGTGCTAGGATTATAGGCATGAACACTTAGCTCGGAGCTTAAAAAAATTGACAGGTTTTGTGTAGTCTAAACGTTGAACTTAACTGAAGATGGCCTTGAACTTCTGATCTTTCTACCTAGCGCTGTACTTTAGGTCACCACTGCACATGGTTCATTCGATGGTGAGGATCAACCTCAGGGCCTTGTCCACGACAGACTAGTGCTCCAGCAACTGAGCTATAGCCACAGCCCTTGAGAACTTTTTAATTTCTTAAAAAGAACAATGCCAGTGCTGAGAGGGAGCAAAAGCCTTCCACACAGTCACCAAGGTCCCAGCCCTGTGATTTCTACCACCACTGCCACCCTACCCACCAAGGTAGGAGCAATAGGGAGCCATGTTGGAAACCCTCGGGGCAGACCCGGTAGCAGCATCTGCTTCTACCCACATGCCTGTCTCAGAGCCACACCCAATGGGAAGCCAGCAATAGTAGCAGTAGTCTTGTTGGATGCCTGGGGGGAAGAAAGAAACGGCTTTGATGGAGGAACAGAAAAGGCATTGCCAGGCGTTAGGTAGAGCGCTTACCCAGAGTGACAGAAAGTCCTGGGTTCTAGTCTCAACACCACGTGACACTAGATGAAGTAGTGCTGGCCTTTAATCCCAGAGGCCAGGGTGTGAATGAGGGGTTCAAGGCCAGCCAAAGCCAAATGAGACTGTGTCTCAAAATGGGGAGAGGACACACTATCAAACTTCACCATCTGAAATCAACCCCTGGAACCCAAATGGAAGAAAATGAGAACCAGCTCCCCAGAACCAGCCTCTGGCCTACATTCTGCACTCGAAGTCCAAGGTTGGGGCTGGAGAAATGGTTATCAGTAAGGTCTCTGCCATACCAACGTGAGGACCTGAGTTCGGATCCCCAGCATCCTCCTTAAAAAGCCTGGCATGCGCAAACCACATCTATAATCCTCCCGAGAGATACTGAGCTGATGGGGGGGCAGACAGACAGATCCCCAGAGCTCACAGCCGGACCAACCCAAAACAGGGAGCTCCAGGGTCAGTGAGCGACCCTGTCTCACAAAAATAAAAAAAGGTGAAGACTCAGCTGTTAAGAGGACTGGCTGCTCTTTCAAAGGGCCTGGGTTCAAGTCTCAGTATTTACAGGATGGCTCATAATCATCTGTAATCCAGCTCCAGGGAATCGGACACCCTCCCTGGCCTCCCTGGACACCAGGCATGCATGGATACACATACGTACATTAAGGCAAAACATCCCTGTGCATAAAATCAAGTAAAATTTAAAAAGTAATAATAAGGTAGAGAAAGCCAAGGTGTGGTGGCACACACCCCTAATGCCAGCACTCAGGAGGCAGAGGCAGAGGATCTGTGAGTTCAAGGTCAACCTGGCCTACAAAGTGAGTCCCAGGACAGCCTGGGCTACACAGAGAAACCTTGTCTTGGAAACCCAAAAGGAAAGAAAATAAAATAATGAGGTAAGGAGAGACAGCACAGAGCACAGGATATCAACCTCTGACCAGGACACATAGGTTGAACACATACCCTCTCACAAACACAAAGTTGACAGCCATACTGTATACATAGACAGCTTGAGGCCAGCCGGGTTTACAAGAGGCCCTAGCTCAAAAAATTAAACTAAATTACAAGAATAAGAAGAGTCCAATCCTCAGGCCGGCTGGAGACGCTTGCTGTCCCGTTCCTAACTCACTGTGAGAATTCCCAAGTCTGGTCGGCCCAGAGGGCTGACCCACTGCTCACTTCCTTCCACTGTTTTGTTCTGAGCACCTGTTGAAACCATCACCCTCCGAGAGAGCTAAAGCAATAGGGGACTGATAGACCAGAGGACTTAGCAGAAATGGATCCATCAGCGTGTGTGCAGTGCCGATATTGCAAAATCTGTAACTGGGGGGGGGGGCAGGCAAGAGGAAGAAACCAATCCAGCCCTAGGGGCATCTGGAAATGAATACTAGACTGTGTTGAAGTTACTCAACAGTAACCTGCCTTCCCAGGGGTTGTGCCAGGCCTGCTGAGGGCTCATTTCATCCCTGCTGGAAGGCGCACGGGCAGCTGCTTCAATGTTACAAGTGGCCTTAAGCGCCAATGCTCAGGAGGTGCCAGGGCAGGAGGAGGGCATCTCTCCCAAGCTAGTGAGAGTGGCAGGCAAGTGTGTACCTGCACAGGTGAGTTTACAGGCTGAAGAGAGGCCTCTGTCTCCAACACATGTGGTCAGGCTTGAGAATAGACACTTGTTCATTTTCTATTTAACCCAAAGACTCCTTGGGTTACTTAACTGAACAGCTACTGTCTGGCAAGGTACAGTGGGTTCTAGCCCAGGCCCCTTTAAGTGTAGAAGCCCTGGGATAGAGCAGATGAGACCTTAACACCAACCTCCACCACACACACGAAGCCAGATGTCCGTCTGATACTGGTCTGTAAAGTTCACCCCCAAACAACCACCGCCCACCGTTCCAGTTTCCTCAGCCCACGCAAAAGCTGGCAGAGGAAGAAGAGAGGAGGCTGGGGAGAGATCTGCAGAGTCAGGCAGCGTGGCTCTTGGCAAACCTAGGGGATCTAATGAGGCAGTAAATGGGAGAGTGGAGGTGTGCAGGAAACGGCTTTGAACTCCTCAGACCCACTCAGAAGTAATCCCACAGGACTGAATGCCGCTCACTCCTTCAGCATGCTCAGAGCAAGCTATAGGGAATGCTTCCTTCCAGCCCTGCTGGCATCCCCAAACTTTGATGAATATTCATGGAGGACAGAAGGAAAGGGACACAAGTCTGGCTCTGCAGAACAATCACACACCCCACACTGGGATAGACCCCAGCCTCATTTCACCCTGTATGGCCTTGAGCACTTCTAGTGATTTCTCTGTGCCTGTTTCTTTGTTCATTAATCAAAAACAATGGGTTGGGCTGGCCCAAGGAGAAGGTCTGAAGCCCTGCTGAGGTGATAGCAGGGCAGGGGAAGTCTCCATCCTGGGCTGGCAAGGTGGCTCAAGGGGTAAAGATGTTTGCTGCCAAGCCCAACGGCCTGAGTTCAATTCCCAGAACATACATGGTAAAACAACTCTCACAGGTTGTCTTTTGACTTCCACCATATACACCGTGGCATGTGTGTGCCCAACATACACACACACACACACACACACTCACACCACACAGGAAGGGAGGGAGGGAGGGAGGGAAGGAAGGAAAGAAAGAAGAAAATGTAATTTTTAGAGTTCTTTTTTGTTTTTGTTTGGTTGGTTGGTTTTGGTTTTGTTTTAAGGAGAGGCTAGAGAGATGGTTCAGTATTTGAGAGCACTTGCTGTTCTTCCAGAGGACCCAAGTTCAGTTCCCAGCACCCGTATATATAAAGCAACTCACAGCCTTCAATTCCAGCTGCAGAGAGCCCAATGCCTTTTTTTTGCATCCCCATGCACTGGAACACACACAAATTCACACCAAGATAGACACATGCACAATCATAAAATAAAAATTTAAAGAAAAAACAAACCACACACATATCCATGCACCAGGCAATGCTCCCTGCCCAGAATGGTGGGAAGTCTACGCTGGCTGGTTGAGTAGTTTTGTGTCTGTTTTGTGTGTGTGTGTGTGTGTGTGTGTGTGTGTGTGTGTGTGTGTGTTGTGGGGCGGGGGAGGGTTGTGTGTGTACATGTTCATCTGAGTGTGCACATGTGTGTACTTGCATGTACAGGCCAGAAGTTCACATCCGGTATCTTTATCATTCACCTTGTTTTTTAAGACAGGATATCTCACTGAACCCGGAACTGTCATTAATTCAGCTAGGCTGCAAAGCTAGTGAACCCCAGAGAGCGTCCTATCTGCAGTCCCCCAATACTGAGTTGACAGATGTGTGCTCCCATATCTCCCTTTTACATGGGTGCTGGGGGTTTGAAGCAAGCCTTATGCTTGCACAGCAAGCACCTTACCCATGGGGCATCACCCCAGCCCCAAGCCACTGCTCTTTAGCTGTCTGGACCTCCTACTCTGTGACCTACTATAAGCTCACCTCTCATGCTCTCTCCCCTAGGACTCCAACACCTGCCAAGGGTACAGAAAATGGTTGAAGCACGGCAGTAGCCATCTGAAGGGTTCCAAAGGACTAGGTAGCCTGTGCCAAACCACCAAGCTCCATGGCTGCATGGCTAGGGAACAGTGGGTGGGCTCTGGTCTGGAAGGGTCCTCCAGAGTTAAAGTTTAGCCTTAGTCTGGCCCCCTATTCCCTACAAAACAGCTAATGCCTGGAGCTGGGGGGAATACCTAGTGAGTAGGAACATTTGTTTCAAAAACACGGGGACCCAAGTTCAAATCTCAGCACCCAGGGAAAAGTTGAGCTTGGCAGCACATGTACACCTGTAACCCCAGCATAACAGGGGGTCTGGCAGCCTAACTCCAGGTTCAATGAGAGAGCCTGTCTCAAAGGAATACGGCAGAGTGTGATAGACACCTGGAATCCTCCCCTGGCCTCCAAATCTGCTCACTGGCACAAGCGCTCTCTCTCTCTCTCTCTCTCTCTCTCTCTCTCTCACACACACACACACACACACACACACACACACACAAGTCAGCGCTCACCCATACCTGCTTGTGTCCCTCCCCCAGCCTTGCATCACAAACAAGCCCATCAATAGGCCTTTGTTTTGAGGTTCTGTTTCTACACACCCTTCCCTTGTGTTTGAGAACCATTTCCCATCTCCTCTGTCTTCTCAGCTGCTTTGAGCACAATAATAAGAAGCCCCAGGCTAGGGTGGAGGGCGTGTGCCAAGAACAGGGCTTGGCATGAGGCCCATGGCTTCTGAGACTGCCCAGTCAGTGAAGTTAGAGGGACAGCGGGGAGAGGGGCCTTATGTCTTCTGATCCCCTCAACCCACCTCTCGAGATGCTTAGGAGTCCCATGTAACCCAGGACCACGCTCACACCTAGTCATCAGACCTCTATAACTACCTATCCCTGCCCTTACACAGTATAAGGTATCTGCCCCTCACCACACCCTATGGGAAGGTCACCTGCCCACAGTTGCTTTTTCTGTTCCCCTGGAAGTAGAGCCGTGGTCCACACCCCCATGCAGCCTTAACAAGCCAAGCTCGGCCTTCCGTCTTCAGTAAGACCAACTGAAGAGACAAGCAAGAGTGGGAAGCAGAGATGGGAGGTTTATTCTCTGTGGGAAGAGGAGGGAGGAGGTCCAGCCATTCTCCAAGTCTAACTTCAGGGTCCTGACATGACATTTCAGTGTAAATAAAGAGCAACAGCTGTGCATAGCTAAGCATCCCTGGTCAAGGTGTGGCCCCACCCGCCACTGTCCGGACTCCAGTCTGTCCTGCCAGTGAGATCTTTTCCTGTGAGCTAAGTTCCTCCTCTGGTTGGCACTGGGACGCCAGCCTTTTCTTCTGCCAGCCTGAGGAATTCTAATCTCCCAAGGTCCACTGTCTCAACAGTCTTAGAGCCAAAGCATGAGAGCTTCTCAGAACATCTTGGCTTCTGCCAATAACAAATGTGCTGCAAGGGTGAGCCACAGCAGGGCATCCACAAGAAGGGGGCCTGGGCTCCACCCTTGCCTTCAGCAAACCACTTAACAGATAGCTTGTGTTTCTCATTGTCTACTATCACAAAGAATACAAGAAATAGATGCGTTGTGGTCTCTCCCAACACTGAGTGGTATTTAGTAAGTGGTCCCATTTACACCTTCTGTGACCGAATGTTATCTGCTTTGATGAGGGTCATCATAGGTCAGCTTTAACCCCACAAAGGAAGCAGAAGAAATGTCATCTCCCTTGTTAGGGCACATGGGGAAAATGGGGCAAAGAAGGACCCTTCCCTCAGTGGCCACCTATCAGGTTGTTTAGCCTAGGATGGCAAGTGAGAAATTATTTCAGTACTAGAGACATGGGGGCTATGGACCAGCCTGGTGTTTGTTTGTTGTTTATTTGTTTGTTTTTGAGACAGCATATCATATTGCCTAGGCTGGCCTTGAATTCAATATATAACCGAGGATGACCCATATCCTCTACCTCAGCCTCCCATTCCTAGGTCACAGCTCTGCTCCCTGACACCTGACTCCTGCTGGAGTTTAAGATCCATCTTAATAGAGAAGAATAGAGCATGCCCATCTAGGTAGGCATTGTTCAAGAACTCTCTTAAAGGCAAGAGCTGAATGACTGTGGAAGGAGTAGGCTAGAAATAGTGGGGCTGGTAAGACAGATTTACAGTGCGTGCGTGCGTGCGTGCGTGCGTGTGTGTGCATGTACCATAAAATGTGTATGGAGATCAGAGGAAAACCTTGAGTTTTGTTCTTCCCTTGTACTTTGAGACAGGATTTCTTTCTTTTTGTTTTTTAGTTTGTTCATTTTGGGTTTTTGAGACAGGATTTCTTTATAAAGCAGATCAGGCTGATCTAAAACTCACAGAGATCCACTTGCCTCTGCTTCCTGAGTGCTGGGATTAAAGGCATGTGCTATCATGCCAAGCTCAAGTAAGGATTTCTTATTGTTCTCTGCTGCCCACACCAAGTTAGCTGGCCCAGTTGCAGAGATTCTCTTCTTCCTGATTCCCAACTCTCTGTAGAAGGATGAGAAGGATGCTGGCACTTAGCGCATTTTATCCATGGAATCAGCGCTCTTCGTGTGTGTGTGTGTGTGTGTGTGTGTGTGTGTGTGTGTGTGTGTCCTGGCTAGGCTAGCTTGCAGCCTGCTGCCCCTAGCAGCTGTCTGTCTTGTCCCTCAGCCTTGCCTCCAACCCTGACATTTTGCCTGGGTTCTAGGGCTTGCAAGGAAAGCACTTTACTGATTGGACCATCTCCCCATCCCCTGAGTCAGCCCGGAATACTCTCTGCAAAACAACTGGAAAAGTGTCAATACCCAGCAGGTGACTTGCAGAGCCCTGTGGCCGCTATAAACCTCTGAAATCAACTGCTTATTGGGTTGATCAAGTTCCTGGCTGCTTCTGCACAGGGGATGCTCCCTGGACCCCAGGCTGCCACTCTCAAGAGTGTCACTCCCTGTGTCTACAACAGGATGCTGGCTGAACAAAGTCCACGGTTGGGTAGTGTGTGCCTATGGCCAAAACTATGTTTCTTTTTACCTCACCACAACACACCCTCCAGCCATCCCCTACTGTCTCCCAGAGGCAGGCCAGCATCCTTTCCAATCCTCTTGAGAGTGTCCCCTGGCTGCACAGGCTCCCTGAGCTCTTGGTGGGTCTAGCCTAGTTGCATGGAAGTCAGTGACTTCTAGCTTGGGCCATGGAAACAGAACACAGCCGGCAAGACAGGCAAGAAAGGCACTTGTCAGTGACAAGCCTCCAGGGGCCAGGTCAAGGGACGAGTGTGGCCTCTACTGCATCTCTTCTGGAGGGGAGGACACCCTCAGTCCAGCACATGAGAGTCCATTGCAGAAGGGGAGAGGAGGAAATGAATTGTGTTTCACAAGCTGGTGTGTGTGTGTGTGTGTGTGTGTGTGTGTGTGTATACACACGCACGTACAGTACAAAGGAGTCTGCAAGTCTTGCCACCAAGCCTAATGGCCTGAATCTGATCTCCAGGACCCACATGGCAAGAGAGAACTGACTCCTGAAAGGTGTCCTCTGACCTCCACATGCGTTCTGTGATATGTGTCCACGCATTCACACAAACTCACAAATAAAATGCAATTAAAATGATAAAAAGGAAGGAAGGAAGGAAGAAGAGCCATGAGGTACAACAGCAAGGGCTATTAAGGTAGCACAAGTCACCACTGGAGCACAGAGAGAAAACTGTCCAAGACAGGGATGGAAAAGCCTGGGGCTAGGAAAGCACAGCACAAACTTTAGCCTTTGAGGACAGAGAAATAGGAAAACACAGCTGTAGGTCACGTGCCTCCTCCACGGGGCCGGTGGCCACAGGTATTCTGCAGGGCTAGGAGCTGGCAGGGAGCCCCGCACCTCTCATTAGGTTAGCTGCACCAGCTCTCAGGGTTTTATTACCTCTGTGTTGCCTCGAAGAGCTCAGCCCCATCTGGCTGCGGCTGTTAAAATGTGCTTGGCTTTCTTCTTTAAAATAAAACCCCAATCATGGGATAAAAGAAAGTGCTTTGGAGCTCAGCCAGGGAACTGCTGCTTACAGGTGGGGAAAGATGGAGGGTTGGGGGGGGGGGGGACTGAGGTGGAGGGAGTGATCCGCTGACATAGCACCTGTGTTGGTGAACGGCAGAAGCTAAGAGATGGTTTTTTTGATGCTTAAACCCAAGGAGGATGGGTAATTTAGGGAGCACAGAACAAATGATCCAGGACAAGGGAGAAGAGGTGTGAACGCTCGGCAAGAAGCGCACAGCTACTTTTAGCTAGGTAACACGAAACTGCTATTAAAAGTCTGCTTTGAAACTGAAAGCAACATATGGTCACAATCCCATCACATGCAAGCCGCTTTCCCCTGCCAGCTAGGCCCTGAACTATAGGAGGCTGGGCTGAGCTGCAGGGCTTCAAGGTGAGCCTGTTTCCCAGGGCTACACACCCCATCCCCTACCACCACCACCGTGGGACAGTCACCAGGCTCTAGCCCACCCACACATACGACTCGGGTGTTGCAAAAAAATAAGCCTTGCTTGGGGCAAAATAGTTTGTCGTGACCTGCCACCCACCCAAGTAGAATGCGCTCAAAGTGCCCCGTGGCACATGTGGTCATAGTCAGTGCTCCGCCCAGCCTGCTTGTCTATGGGAGCACTGAGTCTACTGGACTGGCTGGCCCTGGCCTCCGAAGTCAGCTTGTTTGGGCTAAGAGAGAGCAGTCCTTGAAAGCAGAGGCTATCTCTGGAGATGGCAGCCAAAATGACAGAGTCGCTACTACGGGGGACTGATGCCCCCAAGGGAATGTGTCTTTAAGACCAAGATCTGGGTGCTCATTAGGGGGTAGGAAGGGAGTGCTTGACTAGGGTGTTTCTCCAAGGCCTTGCTCGTGTGTGTGTGTGTGTGTGTGTGTGTGTGTGTGCGCGCGCGCGCGCGCGCGCATGAGTGTGCCGCTGGGTTGCAGCCCATTTGCGTTTCATGTGGAAAGGAGCTTGCTGAACTGCAGTGAGGAGTTAGGGCTCTCCTGTTACTTTCCCAGTCTCTCTCAGTAAACAAAACTCACTGTGGGAACAGTCTTCCTATGTTCTGCAATACAAATTGATTAATGCAATAAAAATGCGGGTGAAACCACTAGCCCTCACAGACAGTGGGCTTATGTTGTCTACCCTGCTCCCTGCCACAGTGTTTTTTCTTAAGAGTTTGTGTATTGTTCATGCTTTGGCTTGGCACACACACAAAATCCAAAGCCCATAATAACTCAGGTCATTAAACCCAACAACTATGTTTGGACCTTTTTCAAGGGAGTGATTCAGGCAAGCGCTCTGCTCCAGAATCAGCTTCCAGGGAGTTAGCAAAGCTACCCTCACTTAGGCAGGGCCCAAGACCAGCCTGAAGAACTTTCTCAGAAAAAAAAAAAAAAAAAAAAAAAAGGCCGTCCTGCAGCCACTAGGTGGAGCTAGGTGTTTGCGAATAGCTTTCGATAAGCCTGGTGTGGCTAAGGGGTGTGTGTGTGTATGTGTGTGTGTGTGTGTGTGTGTGTGTGTGTGTGTGTGTGCAACATTCTGTCTAAATAAAAACAAATGGGGCACTGGGAACTGGAACTGTGGCTCAGTTGCTAGAGTCCTTGCCTAACATGCATGAAGCCCTGAGTCCCTCCCCAGTACCACATAAAGCAGGTGTGGCAGCAACTCACACCTGTGTACTCTATAAATGCCTAGAACTCTAGCTCAGGAGGATCAGAGTTCAAAGTCATCCTCAGCTATATTACAAGTTTGAGGTCAGTCCAAATTACATGAGATCTTATTTTAAAAAAGAATAAGTGAGCTGGGACTAGGCACGGCAGTTCACAACCACAATCTTAGCACTGAGGCCAGAGGACTGACTAGCCAGTCTGAGCTACAGAGTGAATGCTGCACTCGCTTGGCTCAGCAACTATATAGAATCAGAGCAGAGAGAGAGAGAGAGAGAGAGAGAGAGAGAGAGAGAGAGAGAGAACAAGCCAGGGTCTCCTTGTGTATCTCAGGCTAGCCTCAAACTAGCTATTCAGCTGAGAATGGTCATGATGGTCATGAACATTCCCAGTGCTGAGATGGCTCATTGACCCATGTATCTGATCTATATGATGCTAAGGATGGGGCCCACAGCTTTAGGCATATCAGGCAAGCACTTGACCCTGAGAATGTTAAAACATGTTTTGCTTTAGTATAGAAAAAGTAATATATCTTGTTCAAATAAGCTCAGAAAACATAGCATTAAAAGATATGGGTTCTGGCCTGGAGCTGTAACTCAGTGTAACAGTGTTTGTGTGGCTTGCACAGCCGTGTGCCACAAGCAAGCAAATAGAATCTCTTAGGAGCACTTTGAGGCTCTGAATGGTACAATCTAACCTGGACTGTTTTGTGACTGTCAGTCTTCCTTCCCAAAAATAAAGCCAAGTAGTCTTTTGAAAGCTAGCACTTTGAGCAATATTAGAGATACAGACAGCACCGACTGCATGAGACATTCAGACTGCTGTTGAGCAGGGGTTTGGGTGTGGGACTGGTGATCTCCTGGCACTGGATAGAAAAACTTATGAGGAGCTTGTGTGTTTGTTTGTTTTTGAGAAAGGTTTTCATGTTATCGAGGCGGGCCTTGAACTCAATAAGTCGCTGAGCCTGATCTTGAACTTCCGATCCTCCTGAGTGCTGGGAATACAGACACACACAGGAGGCACTAGATAGTGCATCTGGGCCTTCCTCATGCAGAACTAGTGTTCTCCTGCTCTGCAGCCCTAGAGTTCAGTTGATATTGTAGCAATAAGACAAAGATATTATCCACACGGGAAAGTCTGCAAAGATTCCACACCAAGTACAGAGTCGGGAGTTCACAGACTCAAATTTAGTTAAAGAATCATTGCTGCAATTTAGCCAGACTAAGACTTAACCAGTGTGTTGGAATCTCTTCCTACAAAGTAGATTTCCTCCCTTCCTTCCTCCCTCCATCCATCCCTTCCTGCTTCCTCCCTCCCTCCATCCCTCCCTCCCTTCCTGCTTCCGACCTCCCTCCCTCCCTTCCTGCTTCTTTCCTCCCTCCCTCCCTTCCTTCCTTCCTTCCTGCTTCCTGCTCTCTGATCTTCATCTCATGTATCCTAGGCTGGCCTCACATTGACTTCCTGCCTCCACCTTGTCTGTGCTTGGATTGCAGGCATGAATCACTATGCCAGTTTATTCAAAGTGAGGATGCTGGGAACAGAGCCCATGTTAGGGGAATACCCTGCTAACAGAGCTTTGTTCCAGCCTATGTAGAACAGGCTTCTGAAAAGCCACTCAGAAATAGAAGCTTACAAAACAAGTACATTTGAAGTCCTAGAGAAGACATGATGTTTAAAGGGGGGAACGGGTGGCTGACAACCAGAGTTCGATCCCCAAGGCCTACATGGTAGGAAAGAACCAACTCTCACAAGTTGTCTTCTGACCTCCACATGTGGGCCAATACAGGCAGATGCCCACCCAAGCAATAAATAAATAAAATGTGAAAATTTAAAACAGCTGAAGTGTATTGGGTGGTGGTGGCACATGCCTTTAGTCCCAGAACTCAGGAGGCAGAAGTAGGTAGATCTCTGAGTTTGAGGCCAGACAGGGATGCACAGAGACACCTTGACTCAGAGAAAAAAATAGCTGAAGCAAAGCAATGGATCGCACCAAGTCCTGTTCGACAAACACCATACAAGAGTGCGTGCGTGCCACAAGCGTCCTGTCTAGACAGGGCTCTCAGATGACCTGCTCATCACTTTCTCCACCTATTCCTCTGTGTACTGGGTTGACCAGTGATGGCATTTATTTTTCTGAGGTACAAATAAAAATGGAAAAATAGAGGTTAGGGATGTAGCCTAGTCTGTAGAGTGCTTTCCTAGCATGCATGGAGCCTAGGTCCCATCCCCAGTACCACATAAAACAGGTTTGGTGGTCAGCATCTGTAATCCTCGCACTCAGGAGGTAGAGCTGGAAAGGGTAAAAGAGTTCAAGGCCATCCTCAGATACACGTGGGAGCCTTGGGTTAACCTGGGCTACATGAGACCTTGTCTCTAAAAGGGAAGGGTGGTGTAATTCCCTTGGCTAAATAGAAAACTTGCCAGAATCACGGTCTTTTTGCATTAGCAAAAAAGTTCCTTGTTGCCTTCATGGTAACACAACACATGCCTTGCTCCTGTGACCGCCTTTGGGTGTCTAAAACCAGGGTTCTGAAAGCACCCTGAAGGCCCTTGCCCCAGCACAGGGCACCCGTGTTCCAGCAACTCACCTGCTTGGTGCAGCCTGGCCCTGCAGTCTGCTGCAGGCACAACCCAAGTTAGAATCCCAGTGCCACCAAATATAGAGCCTTGGGAAGATGCTCTGAGCCTTCTGCAGTCCAAGGCTGCAGGTGGCGCCAGCCCTCTGGATTCCACACCTCTGACGTCCTTAGGAACCTACCTAGCCAGCCAGTCAGCAGGTTGCAGCCGGAGGTAACAGGTGACTTCCAGGTTTAGGTGATGGGCAACTTTCTAGAGAAGACAAATCTCCCTCTCCATCTCCTGTGGGGCCCTCTGCTGCTTCTGCCTCCCAAACCCTGACTTCACAGCCCTCAGCTGGTGTCTTTTCATTATGAGACAAGTACCCCGATATTTTAAGACAGCATTTGAGAAGAAATTTCACCTTTGGGCTTGAGAGATGGCTCTGTGGGTAAAAGCATGTGTTGAGCCCTCAGTGGGGCCATGTGGGAGGGCAGGAGCTTGGAATCCCAGGGTTGTGAAGGTGGGGACAGGAGAATGACTTGCTGGCTGCCATCCTAGCTCCAGATTCAGTGAGAAAGAAACCTTCCCTGATTAAGATGGAGAGTGACAGGGCAGGACATCCACTGTCTTATTCTAAGGCCAGCATTCATTCATGTGTCGTCTGGCACTCCAAAGGCATGCCATAGCATGTGCCTCTCACCACTATAAATAAATAAATAAATAAATAAATAAATAAATAAATAAAATTTTAAAAACTTAAAATAAACCGGGCAGGGTGGCAAATGCCTTTAATCCCAGCACTCAGGAGACAGAAGCAGGTGGATTTCTGAGTTCGAGACCAACCTGGTCTACAGTGAGTTAGTTCCAGGACAGCTAGGGCTACACAGAGAAACTCTGTCTCGAAAAACCAAAAACAAACAAACAAAAAACCTTAAAAATAAAATAAGGTGGAAAAAGACACCAATATTCACCTCTGGCTTTCACTTGCACGAAGCTGTTGTGATTATGCACCTAGACATACACACACAGGACGGGCGGGGCTGGAGGCTGGCAGAAAGTTGCTGGTGGAGGTGGGATCACACTACAAAGAGCACCACCAGGGTTTCTGGAACCCGGAGCCTTCTTTCTGTGTCTAAAGAAGCACTGGGGTTTACTCATAGAAGATAAATGGGAAAGGGAGTATTATTTTCTTCACCTATGTTAATCCGAGTGTCTCAGAAGGCAAAAAGATTTAAGCACACATCAAAATAATATAAAATAAAAAACTGGTTGTGTGTGTGTGTGTGTGTGTAAATAATATAAAATAAAAACCTGGTTTTGTGTGTGTGTGTGTGTGTGTGTTGCATGCATGGGTGTGCCACTTTTGTGCCATGTATACACACACACACACACACACACACACACACACAGGCCAGAGGATGCTGCTACATATTGCTGACTACTGTTCACTGGGATCTCTGACTGAGCCAGAAGGCTGCTATTATGGCTGGGCTGGCTGGCCCACAAGTTCTTGGATCCTTCTTCCCCACACCACCACCGGCTTCCCACAGTGCTGCAGTTACGGACAGTCATAGCTATGCTTTGCCTGTTATGTGCGTTCAGGATTTGAACAGCAGGTCCTTTTACCTGCTCTGTCATCTGTCTAGTCCTCAATTTGTTTTCTCTAATAGAAGAACTGATCTGCACAGTACGCAGGATGTCAATTGTTTGCAGTGATTACTGGTATGACTAATCAACTGTCAACTGATGGACTTTAGAATCACTATGAAGCAAACTTCTGGGTGTGTCTGTAAGGGATTGTCTATACTAGGTTAATGGAGTGAAGAACACCCCCAAAGTATCCGTCTCTCTGCTGCCTGACTGTGGCTGCAACGTGAGCAGCTGTCTCAGGCTCCTGCTGCCTTGCCCTCTCCGCCATGATGGAGTGTATCTTTGACCTGTGAGTCAGAATAAACCCTTCCTCCTTACATTGCTTGTGTTAGGTATTTTGATCACAGGACAGACGTAACACAGCTGGAGTCAAGTTACATGGCAGTCTTGGCCTCCACCCTGAGACATGAAGACACCGCGCTGTGAATCCCTCATCAGGAATCCAGGCCCCAGCATCTCCCACACTTGCCTGTCACCCTCTTGTGTTTGCATTCATGCAGAAGTGAAGGTGTACCATGGGCCAAGACGTCACCCGTCTCCAAATCCATACCCAATCCAAGGTTTGATCAACAAGAGGCAGTAGAGGTCTGTTGTTACCTTTTCACAATACATTTAAAATTATATTGTTATTTGTTTGTTTTATATCTGAGTAAATCAGATTTTTAGGAGAGCATTTCTAGCTGTAACTATTGAAAATACACAAGAATTACTTGACAAGATGGGGGTATGCTAGATTGCTTGCCTAGTGTGTAGGAAGCCCTGGCTTCCATGCCCAGCACTGCACAAACTCAGTATACATCTGTACTTGTAGCACTTGAGGGTGAAAGCAGGAGAATCAGGAATTCAAAGTCATCTTCAGCTACTTGAAGAATCTGAAGCCAGCCAACCATGGTGTCACATGCCTTTACTCTCAAGACTCAGCAGATAGAGGCAGAGAGTCTCCGAGATTGAGTCAAGCCTGGGCCTCATGAACCCATCTCAGAACAAAAGGAAAATAGCAAGAAAGAGGAAGAAGAGATCTCAAGCATGCACTGCAGATGAGTAATCAACTCACTGCCTTGCAGGCAGACAAAGAAAGGGGACAAATGAAAACAGCCCTAGGGACCAAAGGCATCCTCCACCTGGAGCTGCCTAGAAGAAACAGTTGTGGGGAGTGGCGGAGTCGGGGGGGGACAGGGACAAATACAAGACTGAGCATCCATGTCTTCAACAAAACATTAAAAAAGACTTGAGCCGGGTGGTGGCACATGCCTTTACCCCCAGGACTTGGGAGTACTCTGTGAGTTCGAGGCTAGCCTGGTTTACAGTGTGAGTTCCAGGACAATGAGACCCTGCCTTAAAAGAAACAATAAAATAAAATATGAGAATAAATGACAGAGGGGCACTCAGCTGAAATAGGATACATGTACCAAGCCCTTCTAACCCTCAAGGGTAATGTGAAAAGAGAATAGAATTGAAGAGCTGGAAGGTACAGAAAGGGGCTTCCAAATGCCACCTTCTGGCAGTTGTGATCTGGAAGTCAAGGTAGCTGTTACTGATGCCTGTGCCGGGTCTGCAGAAGAGCAGGCCTGTTCACAGTCAGGCCAAGGGTTGAATAGTGGCACATGCCATTAATCCCACAACCCGAGAGGTGGAGGCAGGAGGATCTCTAAATATAGTAAGTTCTAGGCTAGCCTGGGCTACACAGTGAGACCCTGCCTCAAAAAAAAAAAAAAAAAAAAAAAAATTGTCAGGCAGAGGTAGGCAGAGGACAGGGTTGGGGGTGGGTGGATCCATCTTTATCGTCCAACTATTTGCTATTGTCAGATGCAGGAGAGGGGAGTCTTTGCTTTCAGTTGTGTGTCTACTGGTGACTCCGCCAGTTCCAAGGCATAGCTCCAACCCAGAGTTCATACAGATGGTCACAATGGGTCACACAACAAAGCCAAAGTCACGAAGCTGAACAAAGGGCAGGTAGGGAAAACGGAGGTGTATGTGTGGCGGGGGGTGGGGGGAAGACTGGGATGAAAACGATGAGAGTGAGGGCAGGGGGAATAAGCAGAATGCATTACAGACATGCATGAGAGAGTCAAGGAACAAGGTCAGTGTAACAGTGAAAAGGCCTGAAGGGGGAGGAGCGTGCGAGAGGGGGACTAAGTGACACGTGACTAGTGCCTCGCTGCAATCCTCACGGAGGGGGAGGGGGAGGGGGAGGTAGAAGGGACCACGGTGCAGGGCTTATATCCTTAGGGGTACTCAGCAACCATGGCTGGGTTTTTCCTCAGTCTCCCCAATATCCTGAAAGCTCCACATGAGTTCTCTGAGCTCCTAACAAACTCTCTCCCTTCCTCAGAGTATGGCTGCCAACCGGAGTCCACGAGATACTGGGGCGAAACCCATAGCTTAAAAAAGAACCAGGAACTAAAAAACACTCACTTCAAAATTAAGTAAGATCAGCTCTGGAAATACAGCTTTCAAGAGCTTCACCATGGTGCAGGAAGCAGTTAATCAGGTAGTGTGCTTGCCACACAAGTTTGAGGGCTCAAGTAGAATCCAAGAAGCCATGGGAAGGAGGTGCACACCTGTAGTCTCAGTGTGCCTGTGCAGAGATGGGAGGTGGAGACAGGAGAACCCCTGAAGCAACTGGGCTAACCTGGGGCAAGCAGCAGCAGCAACACGGGACTCTGCCTCAAAACAGGGAGCAAGACCAAGAGTCGTAACCTCTGACCTCCACATGCATAATGTAGCACACACATACCTGCACTCACAAGCGTGTACATATACACACCCACATCACACACAAAGACTTTAAAGAATTATAACATCCTTAGAAAGCCAAGGTATTGAGCAAAAACAAAGCTTTTGTACACAGGCAAGCTTATGCACACATATAGATAAGCATGCACACATGCACAGGGCAGCATTGCACACAGAGAGAGGCAAGCATGCACAAGCACAGGCAAGCATACACATGCACACATACACACACAGGCTAGCATGCACACACATAGGCAAGCATGCACACAGGCTAGCATGCACACACAAATATGCACACACACATGCATTCGCATGAGCATACATGTACACTCTCCATATTATCCTCCCTGCCAGAGTCTGAGGGTGAAAATCAAGAAACAGTGGCCTCAGATTGCTACTTAGAAATATCAGAGTACCAGAGGGTACACTGGGAGCAGACATGAGATGAAGAACAGGCTGACACAGGAGCAGGGTCACAAGGTTGCTGTTCCTCAGACCAGAAGGCTAGGTATGTGCAGCTATGACTCTGGTAAGGTTAAAAGTAAAAATATCAAAGTTCAGGGTCAGTGATGTGGTGTAGTGGGTGAAGGCATCTGCCACCAAAGCTGATGACCTGAATTCCATCCTGCCCCCCACACCCCATGGTGGAAGGAAACTGGCTCTCATCAATCGTTCTTTGATCTCTGGTGGACTTGAATGTGTGCTTGTATGCGAGCACATACACACACACACACACACACACACACACACACTAAAGAAATGAAAATGTAATTAAGAAATCAAAGTCACGGTTGCTATTACTAATATACTGATATTTTCCACAATTAATATCCATTTGGGGTTCGTGAGATGGCCCATCAGTTAGGAGCCCTTGTTTCTCTTCCACAGGACCAGAGTTTGATTCCCAGCACCCACATCGGGAAGCTCCCAACCACTAGTAACTCTAACAGACCCAACACCCTCTTTTGGTACTGCAGACACCTGCATTCATGTGCAACTAACACACACATAAATAAAATTTAAAATACACATAATGTGTGCATGCACGTGACTGCAACAGAGGACAACTTTTGGGAATCCTTCCTCCTTCTACAGTGGGTTCCAGGGACAGGATTCAGGTCCGCAGGCTTATGTGGCAAGGGTATGTTACACACGCTAAGCATCCGTAGCACTTTGTTAGAGGATAGTTCCCACAGCGGCACAGGAACTGAGTATTTCAGCTCTTGTCATTTCTCTTAAATACTCATTTAAACTTTGTTTTTATTTAGTGTGTGTGCTCGTGTGCATGTGTATTTGAGACTGAGTGCATGCATGTGTATGTGTGTGCGCGCGCGCATGCATGCGCGCACGACTATGTATGAATACATGCATGCCACAGCACATGTGTTCAGGGTCAGAAGGCAACTCGTAAGAGTCAGTTCTGTCCTTCACACATGTGGATCACAGACACTGAACTCAGGTTGTCAGGCTTTGGTGGTAAGCTCCTTTACCCAATGAGCTATCATGCCAGCCTGCATTAAATTGGTTTTTGGCCAATGAGATGGTTCAGTACGCAAAAGTGCTTACCAAACAAGTCTGATGGCCCAAGTTTGATCCCTGGAACCCATGTAAAGGTGGAAGTAGAGAACCAGTTCCCCAAAGTGTCTGCCCTTTGATCTACATAGTACAAGGTTGGCACCTGTGCCCACCCATGCCAATATACACACAAATGAAACAAATTTACACACCACAAGTTGTCCGGCTTAATAAGCACATTTTGGTCAGTGAAGTGGAGATGGACCCATTCAATAGGCAGAGTGTAGTTGTCTTTGACGCTTTACATGTGTGTACGGGTAGCCCAGGTATGTGGGATGTGTACGCCTGGAGGGATCATGCTCCAGCACACTCACCTTCTTCCTCTGAGACAGGGCCTCCACTGAACTTGGCAACTGTGTAGCAACCAGTCAGTGCCAGCCATCCTCCTGCCACTCCACAGCACACTGGTGATAGACATGCACATGCCCAAACCTGGGCTCACTGCATGTGTGGGGATTCCAACTCAGGTCCTCATGTTGTTGAGAGCACCTGCTCTTACTGAGTCATCCCTCTCACGCGGCCATTTTTATGTCAGCGAAATCTTTAATTGACAGGGCTGTTAACGCTCGGGTGTAATTACCTTCAGAGTTTTATCTGTGAAGGAGGATGGAAATGTCTCCCACAGGAGAGATGAAGCTACAGTTATTGCTTGAGTTATTGCTTGTATTTATAGTTGTGTTTCCCAACCCGTGGGACTCACTGAACTTATACCTGCTTGAGATCGTTAACTCCTTTCCCTGAGCATTCTGTCTGGTGGCATGCAGAGAAAACGACGAAATCCTGAAAAGTGTAAATTTTTTTATTCGAAAAAGCCCACGATTCTTTGGAAGTGACACAGGATCAGTTTCCAGGGGTCAGACCTTAGTTTCCATAATCTCTGTTTAAAAAACCAAACAAACAAACCTCCATTCCAAGGACTCAAGCTCTCCCCACCCAGATTCACACTGGGCACCTAAACATCAAATGTTCACTTCTGGAAGACGGGAGGAGTGTGTGTGCTCAGTGGCAGCCCCCTGTCTTAACAGAGACTGGGTGTGAGCCTCTGGAACCTGGCTCATCTCGGTGCCACCGGAACCAGCTGCCTGGAGTTACAGGAGATGGCCCTTCTGTGCCTTCCCCTCTTCAGCTTGTAAATTGAGAGTCACTGGAGAGGTAGCTGGAGCTGGCCCCATGTTCTGGGACATAGTTCAAACTGGTCACATTTTTCAGAAGGAAGAAAAAGAACAGGGCCCATAGCTGGTGTGGGAGGGAACCAGAAGACATGGAATGACCCAGTCAGAACAAGCAAGCTCGCTGTGGGGCGCACCTCCCTCACACAAAGATTCCTCACTAAGGGTGTGGAGGAGGGGAAGCCCACAGCCAGCACCTGGCTGGCATTTACATACGAAGAGAACATCGTCCCACTTTCTCCACAAACGCCAGGAAGCTTGGTTCCGCCTATCTGGCCCAAGTGAAGTTCTAATTCTGCTTCCAAGCTACACAAGTTTATCTTTTAAAAAAGAAAAGAAACAAATCGTTTTGGCTTTTTCAGTATTACCTGAGCTTAGTTGTTTTTTGTTTTTTGTTTTTTATTTTTCCTGTCTACTTCTAAACTGATAAGAACCGACGAGGGGTCTTGCCGGAGACCCTCTTTTAAAATCTAAGAAAATACAATGTTAATTCTTTTTTCTTTGAGAGACAGGGTCTTGCTAGGTAGCCCAGGCTGGCCTTGGACTCAGGCTACCCTCCCTGCCTTACCTTCTAGAGTTCTGGGACTATAGAGGCGCACCACCATGCCCAGTTAATATGAAGCATTTTAACTTTCTAAGGAAAGATGACCATGTCCTAGAACGAAGGGAATAAGCCGACAATACTTTCTTGTCATCAGGAATACCTCAGATTCCTGATCTCCGGCACTATGACCCTAGAGCTGGTGGCGGTCACGGTTCAGGAAGGGTGGGAGTGGGCAGACTCTCAAAGCTCCTGGCAAAGTTAACAGACGCATTGCACAGACAAAGGTGTCTTTCTTCTGCCAGCCACTGACGAATGGATATCTGTCCCATCTCAAGAAGTGATAGTGAACGAAGCTTTGGAGAGCGGGGAGCCAGCCGGGAGGCCACCTCCGGCTCACTGCGCTGCAGTGGCCCACTCTGCTGTGTCCACAGCCTGCTCACAGCAAGCAGCACCGCTCTTTGAAACTCTTCTTGCTCTTGCTGCTTTTCCTGCCGTTCTTGTCCTTATTTTCTGACATCTTTTTTGCCCGGATTTCTCTCATCAGATCAAAGAACACCTGGCAGTGGGAGGGAAGAGAGGAGAGACTAAGGAGGGGGATGCGCTCAGCTCTTATGGTAGTCCAAATGCTCATTCATTCATTCATTCATTCAGACAGGCTCTCCCGTAGCCCAAGCTAGCCTCAACTGGTTGTGCATGGCCATGAATCCCGGTCCTCCCACGCACCCCGGGGCTGGGTTACAGGACACCGGTGATGGCCCCAGGCGAGAGTTCTTTCAACTAAGTCTGTCTCCAGCCCCCAACCTTACGTTTATGAGCCTGTTTCATTAAAAACAAAGCGTCAACAACAGATAAGCAACAAGATGTCTACAGCAGTAAGAATCAGCTTTAATGAAACCCTCCCCTCTCCCCAAAGAAGAGCTCTGCTGTCCCACACAGCTGTCACAGACAGGACGAGCCTGTCACCGGCCGCCGGATCTTCTCTCAATTATATAATAAGGGTAAAATATGCTTCTGCAATCAGCGTTCTAGAAGAGTGTGTGAAATTCAAACACTCAGACGGCAATCACCTGTCAGTCTATACTTCCTATTTCCAGAGAAAGTAAGGACAGGCTTACCAGGCAGAGTCCCTTGCCACTAAGCATGACGACCTAAATTCAGTCTCTACTAGAGACCCACGTGGTAAGAGGATGGAACTGGTTTACACAAGTTGTTCTCTGACCTCCACACACATGTAACGGTATGAATGTGTGTCTACACACACACACACACATACCAAGAGAGAGAGAAAAGGGTGAGTCTCTTCTTTGTCCCATGTCACCATACCTAGTTTGACTCCAAAGGCTGGAATGACATTATAAATGATTTCCCCTCCCCAAATTTTACTTTGAGGCAAATCTGGGAAAGCAAGGGGGCAAGAATGAAGAAGGCCGGAGCCTGAACTGGAGAGCTGGGAGAAGCAGGAAAGAGAAGTCTTATCACAGTGTTCCTCCTCACGTACCCCGGCCCCACACCCCCATTCCACCCCTTCACCCCTCACCCCATCACCAAGAGGAATTTTATCAAGAAAGATGAGCCACTTCGTGTTATCTAGACAGGCCTTATCGTTTGTCACTGAGGTTTGGGTTTCACCCTCTGACACCAACAACCACCAAGGGACTGATTAAACCCCGGCAGACAAAATATGCTCCCTGCAAAGACACTCTGGAGAGTTCCCTCAGTAACTGGAAGCAGGACAAAGAACACTGGTTTTCTCATCTCCACCAGCTCTGAGCTGATTCGCAGAGACAAACCAAGGGGAAGAGCAAGCCAGGGCTGGGGCTTGGGCTCAGGTGGCAGAGCACCTGCCTGGCTCGCACAAGACCCTGGGTGGGATCCCCAGCACCGCATAAACCAGGCATGGTGGTGCACACCTGTAATCCTAAAACAGAGGAGGCAGAGACAGGAGGATCAGGAGTTCAAAGTCCTCCTTAGCTACATACTGAGCTAAAGGCTAGCCTCAAGTAGAAAAGACCTTGTCAAGTTTTTAAATATGAACATTTAAAACTTTCTCTCTCTCTCTCTCTCTCTCTCTCTCTCTCTCTCTCTCACACACACACACACACACACAGAGAGAGAGAGAGAGAGAGAGAGAGAGAGAGAGAGAGAAAGAGAGAGAGAGAGAGAGAGAACAAAGAGGAGGAATGACATCCCACAGTGCTAGCCAGGCTTGGATTGGGACAAAGAAGAGGTAGAGAGATCTGTGGCTGAGCATTACTAGGTGCACACACAGCCCTTCTGCCTGTCCTGCACTGATTTCACAAGCCCAGGATGTGAAGTAAGAGCCCACACCATAGCATGTTAGAATGGAGTTAAGTTCGGATGTGAGGTACTTACTTCAACTATGTGCTAAAACTTTGAACTCTGATGTAAAAGAAAAACGACAGGGTGGTCATATATTTGTGTAGAGCCCTGGGTTCCATCCCCAGCCCTTCATAAAATGCATGTGATTGTGCATGCCTGTCATTCCAGCATTGGAAGGTAGAGGGCTGGAGGCTGGAAGATCAGAAGTTCAAGGTTCTCCTCAGCTACATACGGAGCTCTAGGCTAGCCAATATAAGACTATCAAAAAGACAAAAAAGACGAAAAAAGAAAAAGAAAACCAGAAAATGACAAGCCAACTGTGGTGGCACAAGCACGTAATGCCAGCACTTGGGGGATGGAGGCAGGAGGATCAGAAGTCTAAGGTCATCACTGGCTACATAACCAAGCTTGAGGCCAGATTGGAAGTATGAGACCCTGTCAAAAAGAAAAAAGGAGGAGGAGAAAGAGAAAGAGTGAGGAAGAGGAGGAGGAAGAGGAGGAGGAAGAGGAGGAAGAGGAGGAAGAGGAGGAGGAAGAGGAGGGGCAGCGGCAACGGTGGCAGCAGCTGCAGAGGCTGAGTGGTCAGGAGAGAGTGCCACTCTTGCAGGGGACCTGAATTCAGTTTCCAGTACCCACATCAGACAGTTCACAACTACCTGTAACTTCAGTTGCTGGGGATTCTATGGCCTCTTCTTGCTTCTGTGAGCACCTACATTCACATGTGCATACTCCTACACACACACACACACACGCACGCACGCACGCACACACAGAGTTAAAACGGAATTAAAATCCAAGCAAGAGAGACGGCTGTGTCTTGAGACATCGCAAGGCAGCTTCCGAGAAGCCTCCAGAACTCATTCTACCTTGTCCACGTTGGCGCGGGTCTTGGCCGATGTCTCCACATACTGCACACCCCACTCTTCCGCTTTGCCTCGGGCCTCATCCACAGGCACCTGCCTCCGCTCCTCCAGGTCAGACTTGTTGCCCACGACCAGTAGTGGGATTTTATCCTCCTCGGCCTTGACTCGGAGGATCTGTTCCCTAGGGACAGTGTGTCAAGAACAGTGTAGTTAAGAAAGCTAATGTTAGCTGGAGAGGCCCTGGGAAGGCTCAGCGGCTGAGTGCTTGCCTCCATGCAGCCTGAGGACCTGAGTTTGATCTACACTGTGAGTGGTGAAAACTGGCTCCCACCGGTTGTCCTCCATGTGAACTACGGCATGTGGGCCGGTGCGAACACAGCTGCACAAATAAATAAAGTTGCTTTGTTTTGTTTTATTTTAAAGCTAGCATATGAAGTCAGCTTTACAAGTAGCTGCCTCGGTGTTTACAGGGCATCTAAAAGGTCTGGCTAAAGAACAAGAGAAATCACTCCATTGGGTCTCTACTGGCAGGGGCTTTTCCAGGCTGGCCCTTGGCTCTTGTCCACCGTGATCATCCGGTCTCTCTCCAGCTGCAGATGTCTCTGCCCTACAATCTTATAAAAGAGACATCTACACAGGAGGCCAGGAGTCTGCATCTCAACAGGATGCCCCAATTTATGGGGGAGAAAAAGGTGGAGAGGGGAGTTCAGGAAAACCCTCTGTGAATCTCGGGGATGTGGCCCAGTTGGCAGAGTGCTTCCACTGCATACACAGAACCCCTGGTTCCATCTCAGCACTCTGCTGACAGGCATGGTACTACACACCTGCAAACCCAGTACTCAGAAGACAGAAAGACCAGAAGTTCATGGTCATCTTGGCTACATAGTAAGTTTAAGGCTAATCTGGACTATAAAAACAACAACAACACAACAAACAAACAAACAAAAAACCCATCAAACCCAAAGCGACAACTCACAAAAAATGCTTAGTAATTCCAGCACAGCAGGCACAAGGGAGAAAAGAAGGCAGTGTGTACATGTATCCTGCTTTATCTTCAAGGTGGCATCAAAATCAGATTATGAAGAGGAAACATGGTTGTGGTCACAAGTGCTATCCACACAGAAACTCTCTGAATGCTCAAAAAATCGACAGAGGCAACAGCTCACACTGAGTTCTCTGCTGTTGGTCCCCTCCACACACACCGCAGCTGCAGAAAGTCAGAACCTTCAGCTCTTTAGAGACCCGAGACACAGGCTCGGCCAGATGTCTGCCTTAGCGTCTGCCTTCTCTTCCAGATGGGCTGAGTTCAGCCCTTGCTGCTTCCCTGGCTCACCAAAGCTGCCTTCCAAATCTTGGGAAGTGTTTAGCTGACTCTCTTTACCTTTGGTCGATCATCCGACCTCATGACAAGAAAAAATCTCTTAAAGCTTGGGTGCTATCGAGATGACTCAGCCAGGAAGGGCCTTGCCACGGAGCCTGACTACCTGAGTTCAATCCCTGGGACCCACGTGGCAGGAGACAGCTGACTTCCCCAAAGCCTCCCAGACCTCCGCACATGCTCTGTTACACATACTTGCACGCACACATGCACACACACACCACCCCACAAAAATACTAATAAAAACACTCCTAAAGGATGGAGAAAAGGAGCTGGGACGATGGCTGGGTGAAAAGTTTGTTCCCAAGAACCCACATAAAAAAGGTCAGACAGGACAGTTGGCAGCAGGCCCTGTGTTCTCAGCACCGGGAGGGTGGAGACAGGAGGATCCTTGGGCTTACTCACCAGCCAGCACACTACTTGAGACACTGCCTCAAAAAATGATGTGGACAGTGAAGACAGTTAAGGTTGACCCTTACACACACACACACACACACACACACACACACACACTCATATAGTGACTAGAGAGATGGCTCAGTGGTCAGTCAAGAACACTGGCTGTTCTTCCTGAGGACTCAGGTTCAATTCCCTGCACCCTCATGGTAGCACACAACCTTCCATAATTTTAGTCCACTTCTGACGTCTACAGGTACCATGTGTGTATGTGGTCCACAGATACATATGCAGACAAAACACCCATACATATAAAATAAATAAAAATAAAAGCAAAGACAGATTACAGGGACAAACTGTAGGGCTTGGTTTCCTTTTTTCAATCCTCAGCTTATTACTAGACTCTAATCAAGTTCTTAAAACAAAATGTCACCTTCCAGGCAAGTATGGTGACACACGCCTTTAATCCCTGTACTTGGGAAGTAGACACAGGTGGATTTCTATGAGTTCAAGGCCAGCCTGGCCTTAAAGTGGGTTCCAAGCTGTCCCAGGCTATGAATATTGTTATGCTTCTGATCTTAAAGGAGCTCCCCAAATGTGTTTTAGGTTCAGTGTCCAGGCTGTGGTGCTTAGAAGGCAGGGCCCAGAGGGAAGAAGCCAGGTTTCTGGGGTGTGCCCTGGAAGGGGACACTAGAACTCTAGACGACCTCTTTCACATCCCAGCTGCTGTGTGCTGCACAAGCCTTCAGCAATGTACCCCCACCATGCTGCACGGTTCCCCCAAGTCAGAGCAACGAGCCACATGATCGTGGATTGTAGCCTCAGAAACCACAAACCAGAGTAACTCTTCTAATAAGCTGACTAGCTAGGGTATTTTGTCAGAGCAATGGAAAAGTAGATTAACACAGAAATGTTCTTCAGGAGAATAAATGAAAAATTGCAATTACATAAGAAAATAGAATCCGTATGTGGTGGATAGCTACAGAAGAACCCCTGATGCTCACTGTTTCTTATAACAGAATTTGGAGTTGGGAGCACTGGCTGCTCTTGCTGAGGCCTTGGGGTCTACTGGCATGCTCACAACCCTCTGGCCTTTGTAGGTACTGCACACACTTGGTACAGAGACATACAAGTAGCAAAACACCAGTACACATAAATAAAAATAAATACACCTTTTAAAAAAATAGATATGCAGAAATCCTAAAACATGGATGCCCAAAGATACAGAAGCAATGGTGGACCAAAGTGTACCAAGATTCAGAGAACCCTAAGGCAGAGTTCTCCCGCATCAGAGCCCGACCATTACCATGCCACTCAACCCCAGATCCCTCAAAGCCTCAACCTCCTGGCAGGAGGGCCAGGACCAGGCTCTCCCCGGTCAAGCATACCTGAACTCGGCTGTGGCAGTGAAAGACTCGTGTTCCGTGATAGAGAACACGAGCAGAAAGCCTTCTCCGCTTCGGAAGTAGTTGTCACGGATGGCCGCATAGTCCTCCTGGCCGGCTGTGTCCAAGATGTCTATTTGAACCTCTTCTCCGTCAAGAACCACCTTCTTTCTGTAACTGTCGGCTTTGGTGGGCTCATAGTCTTCTACAAACTGGGGAAAACAATCAGAATTAAGGAGTACAGTCAACACCCCGATTCTACATCTGAATGCTTTATAATCATCTCTATATTCACTAAGAGCCTAGAGTTAGACACTGAAGAATACAAACAACCCTCCCTTTCTCCCTCCCTCCCTCCCTCCTTCCCTCCTTCCCTCCCTCCCTCCCTCCCTTCCTTCTTTCCTTCGGCAGAGTCACACTATGTGGCTTAGGCTGGTCTTGAACCTCCTGTCTCTACTTTCCTAATGCTGGAATTACCAGCATGCTCCACCATGCGTGGGAACCCTTCCTTTCTTGACAGCTCTGGGTTCTTCTAATTTTTTTAAAGCTTTCAACAACAGGGGGCAGATAGCCCCATTTTACAGATAAGAAAGGCAAGCACTAAGCAGAACTCTTGGTGATATCATTGTCAACATCATAAAATTATAATACAAACAACGGCAAAGGTAAGGCTCGGGAACCTGAATTTAAAATGAACAGAACTATAAAACATATCCCAAAGGAATCTGGCAAGAGGAACCAGAGTGTAGAATAAACCAACGGAGGGGCTAGGCAATGGTTTAATGAGGAAAGTGATGGTCATCAAGCATGAAGAGCTGAGTTTGACCCCCACATACCACTTAAAACCAACCAACCAACAACAAAGCCAGAGGCTGGAAACAGGGTGCAGCAGTTAAGAGTACATATGGCTCTCTTAGAGGACCCAAGTTCAGGCCACAGTACCCTTGGGTGGCTCCAGGGGGTCCAATGCATCTAGCATGCATGAGCACCTGCAGTCGTATTGAGAAGTCCACCAGGGCCTCCAAGCACATGGGCACTCCTCTCCTCCTGGAAGGAAAAGACTAGAGAGCACGTAGGCTGGAAGGGAGAGGCCCTTGCTACCTCATTCCCTAAAGACCAATCAGTTTAAAAGTCACACTGTTCTGCCAATCACATTGTGCCTAATGGCTGCTGCTCTAAAATCCGTATATAAGGTCCCTGAATGGGCTCCACATGGTCATTCTCCTGCCATGGTACGAAGGACAACCCCAGCGTGCTGGGTAAATAAATTCCACTTGCACTTTGCATCAATCCCCGACTCCATGTATTCACTTGGGGGTCTCCGGTAAGTTAAGGCTCCCCAGAGTCTTACAGTATGCACACACCCACACAGTTACACGTCAGTACTTGTAACTAAAACTAATAAAAATAAACCTAAAAAAAAAAGTGAGACATGGTAATAGTGCATGCTTATAATCCCAGTCCAGGGACACAAGGAAAGGTGACACTGGTGCTCACTGGCCAGCTAAGGCCAGCCTACTCAGTGAGCCCCAGGCCAATAAGAGACCATTTGTCTCACAAACAAGGTGGACCATGTCTGAGGAACATTACCTGGGGATGCTCTCTGGCCTCCGTAGGCACATAAGCATGTGCACACACATGTATGTGCACCCCCCAACATGCATCTGCATACAGGAACATGGACACACATATGTAAATTCATAAATAAATCCAATCAAGCACTGAAAATAGACATGGAAACTATGAGTCAAAGTCCAGAAGCCATACAAAATAAAAAATTGATAAATTAGATTTCCCAAGAATGAAAAACAACAGAGGCACAGCACTGCACAATGCAAGCACTAACCAGAACGCAAGCTGCACACAGTGCACTGAGCAGTCCTCTTTAACACACACCGATGGAAGGTATTACCATCCCAGAGTATCCAAAGCCAGCATGAAGAATGCTCTCCTCACTAGTGCAAAAGAAAGGAAGGAGGGAGAGAGAGAGGGACAGAAAAGAAAGCAGGAGAGAGGGAGAGGGAGAGGGAGGAGAAGGGGGGGGGAGAGAGAGAGATAGCGAGCTGCCCTGAGACCCAGGCTTTGGGGAGAGACATTTTGCTCCCTTGGGGACAGGAGACAGGACCATCCCACGGAGAGATTTGTCAACATCTGATAAAATGAGAAGTACTTTATCCTCTGACCCTTCTCACATCTAGCTTCTAGAAATCTAATCTCCAGAAACTCTGGCTCAAACATCAAGGTCACAGTTGGCACCAAGGGCCCCACAAAAGATGAAGGCCCACCCAAATGCTCAGCTAAGTTGGCTACACTGCTGAATGCTTCACTGAATGCTTCTTCATAAAGGAAGACAGGAACTATATACGGGCATGCAGAAAGAAAACTCTAGAATAACAGAGTGCCATTCTGCAGCAGGTCACCAGTAGAGTAGAGATTATTACATATGTATTTAAGGGTGTATTCCCCCCAAAGACAAAACAAATTCAAAAGCTGCCAAGAAGAAAAACAGAAGCAAATTAGCCTCCCCAAATGTTTTTTTTTGTAATAAAGACACACACACAAAATTAAGTAATTTACGAGACTTTAGCAAACTCTTGATAAAAAGCAATCCTTTTAAAAAATTTTTAATTACATTTATTGAGCGTGTGTATATATGTGTGTGTTTGTGTGAGCATGTGTGTACGTGTATTTGTGTGTATGTATTTGTGTTTGAGTGTGTATTTGTGTATGTTTGTGTGTATAGTGTGTATGTGAGTATGTGCATGTGTGTATGTGTGTTTGTGTGTGCATGTGTGTTTGTGCATGTGTGTTTGTGCATGTGTGTTTGTGTTTGTGTGTTTGTGTGTTTGTGGGCAGGAGTGTGAGGAGATCCTGTGCTGCACATAAGTGGAGGTCACAGGACAACCTCGGGCATCAGCCTTGCTCGTGAGGCAGGTCTCTTCCTTTTGCTTGACACAGCCTATGCTGGGCTGGCTTCTCGGGAGATTCCTGCCGCACCTCTGATCTTCCCACAGGAATACTGGAGCTACAGATACTTCTATGTTCAGGCTTTACATGGGCTCTAGGGGTTCAAACTCGGGTCCCCATGCTTACATGGTTGACTGTCTTACCCACTGAGCTATCTCAGCCAGGCCTAGCACTGGTAAGGCTAGGTTTTGGGCTAGCCTGAGGAATCTAATGATACTGTGCCTCCAAATACACCAGCCCTACGATGCCCATGTAAGATCCCGAGCTGAACTCAGAGGGCCACACAAAATAACATGAAGTTAGATGCGTCTCTTTAGGACCAGGAAGTGAGAGTTGGAAGGGGAAATGCAGGAGAATGGAGAATGAATATGATCCACATAAAGCATATGCGTGTATGAAACTGTCACAGAATAAGTTTGTAATTTATTTTTAAAAATGAGGGATAGAAGGTGGGCATGGTGACATACGCCTTTCAGGCCAGCACTTAGAAGACAAAGACAGGGGCATCTTTTTTGGGTTTGTCTTTTTGAGACAAGGTTTTCTTGTGTAGCTCTGACTGTCCTGGAAATCATTCCATAGACCAGGCTGGCCTCGAACTCAGAGATCTGCCTGCCTGCCTCTGCCTCCCAAGTGCTGAGACTAAAGGTGTGCACCATCACTGCCTGGCTACAGGTGGATCTTAATGTTGAGGCCAGCCTGGTCTACATAGCAAGTTCCAGTCCAGCTAAAGCTACAGAGAGAGTGAGAGCTTGTCTCAAAAAACCAAACTGAGGGCTGGAGAGATGGCTCAGCGTTTAATAGCACTTCCTGCTCTTATACATCTTCCAGGAGATCTGATGCCTTCATCTGGTCTCCATGGCTACCAGGCACACAGGCAAACTACTCAAACATATAAAAATAAAAATAAACAAATGAATTAATTTTAATTATTTTTAACTGTGTGTGTGTGTGTGTGTGTGTGTGTGTGTGTGTATGTGTATGTGTGTGTGCTTGCATGCGCACGCACATACATGTGCTGGTGACTGTAGAGGCCAGAAGTGGGTATCAGATTCCCTTGAACTGGAGTTACATGAAGTTGTGGAGCTGCCATGTGGTTGCTGGGAATTGAACTCAAATCCTCTGGAGGAGCAGCCAGCATTTCTAACCGCTGAGCCATCTCTCTAGCCCCCCAAATAAATAAATTACTTAATTAACTAAAAGTAAGTTAAAGATTTGAAAACAGCTGGGCCTATATACAGCCCAGTGTCACAGTGCCACCCTGGCCCATGTGAGGCCCTAGGTTTAATGACTAGTACCCCCACTCCCCTAGCCCCTAAAAAGAGAGAAGCAAAGGAATGAAAAACAGCTCTGCAAAGGAACCGAAGGAGATGGCTCACAGGTCTGAGTCTGGGTCCCAGCACCCACACAAGGTGGCTCACAACCGTCTGTAACTGTGACTCCGCTCTGGCTTTCAAAGGCATGTGACTCATGTCACACACACACACACACACATACACACACACACACGTACAAATATGTCAATAAAAGAGCATAGAAAAATAACTTCTTATCAGGGCACATAAAACATAGCGACTAACTCAAAACAGCAACAGTCTAGACAAAAGAACCAAGACAGAAACTCAGAAGGAAACACAGCACAATCATGAGTGAGCCTGGACCTGGCCATAAACTCTTAGGAATGATACCAAAGCACAAGTAACAAAGAAGAAGTAAACTAGGGGCCAGTGAGACGAATCAGGAAATAAAAGGTGCTCGCCACTATGCCTGGCATGAATTCCATCCCTGGGACTCAGATGGTGGAAGAGGAAACTGAGTCATGCAAGTTTCCTCTGACCTCCACATGTGCACGTCACATGTCAAACACATACACACACACACATCACACTCTAAACTGGACTTTACTAAACCTTAAAACTTTCAAGGGCTGGAGAGATGGCTCAGCAGCTGAGCTCTTCTAGAAGAACCTAGTTCCATTCCCAGCACCCACATGGCAGCTCAGCTTCCTGTATACAACTCCAGATCCAGGGAATCTGATGCCCTCTTCTGGCCTCTCTGGGTACTACACATGTGTGGTGCACAGACATCCCACACAGGCATAACACCAATACACATAAAATAAACTAATTAAATTTTTGACAAATCAAAGGGCAGTACTAGATTAGGTGGCACTGTTTGGGAAGGTTGTGGAGATTTTAGGAAATGGGGCCTTCTGGGAGGAAGTTGGTCACTAAAGGTGGGTCTTGGAGTTTAATAGCATGACCCACTTCGTGTTCACTCTAGGCTTCCTGAGTGAGGACGGTGTGACCAGCAAGCCACCTGCTCCTGCTGCCCTGCCTTCACCAGTATAACAGACGGTATCCCTGGGAACCTTTCTCCTTTAAGTTGGTTCTGTCAAGGTTTAGAATCACAGCACCAGCAAAGTGCCCAAGACAACAACTCATTATTTTATATTTTCTTTTTTTGACTCAGAGCTTTGCTATAAAGCCCAGGCTGGTTTCTAACTCATAGTCCTCCTGCCTCAGCCTCTGGAGTATTGGGATTACAAGTATATATGATCGCACCTGCTTAACATGTACAAGATGAAAGAGTGGATTTTGGGTCAGCAAGATGGCTTAGTGAGTGATTGTCTCCAAGCTGGAAAACTTGGAGTTCAAATCCAGGACCCATGTGAGGTCCATTAGAGAGAGAATTGACTATTCCCTGTTGTCCTCTGACCTTGAGTGTGGTGTGACATGCATACAC
>JADRCH010000032.1:8812244-8912884 GCA_019843965.1 Rhynchomys soricoides | reverse complement strand
ACACACTCACACTCACAGACACACACGCACTCACACACATAGACACACAGACACACACACATAGACACACAGACACACACACACAGAGACATACACACACATACACAGAGACACACACGCACACACACAGACACACACACGCACACACATACAGACGCACACACACAAACGCACACACACACACACCACAAAATAGCTAAAAGAGAAAAGGTTCATCTTTGACTGATGGCTTCAGAGCTTCAATCCACAGTCCTTAGGGCCTGCCGTGAGGCAGAGGGGAGATGGTGAGAGAGCAGCAGCAGAACCGGCTTCTCGCCTCCTGGCATCCAGGAAGCAGAGGAAAGGCAGGGAAGGGGTAGGGCTCTAACATCTCTTTTAAGGACACACTTTGGTGACCTAACCTCTCTAGCGGAACTCAACTTCCTAAGGTGCTGTAGGCTGAGGGCCAGTCCCTCATCATTCAACCCTTTCGGACCTGGTGCTGGGGAGTAGCTCAGTTGGTTGAGTGCCCACCTCTCACATGTAAAGCCCCAAGCTCCATCTCCAGAGCCCCATAAACTAGGCAAGGTAGCACACACCTATAATCCCAGCAAGGGGAGGCACAGGAAGATCAGAAGTTCAAGGCCATCCCTGACTACCTAGTGAGTTCCAGGCCAGCCTGAGCTATAAGAGATTCTATCTTTTAAAAAAAATGTCGGAGTTGGAGAGACGGCCCAGTGGTGACAAGTACCTGCTGCTCTTGGAGATGACAGGAGTTTGGTCCCCAGAATACACATTAGGCAACTCCAACTGCCTATAACTTCAGGGCATCCAGTGCCCTCTTCTGGCCTCTGAAGGCAACTGCACTTCTGTACACAACCCCGCCCCCAATACACACACATTTTTCAGCATGCACATAATTAAGTTATAGCACGTATACACAGGCATCTCTCTTCCCTTGCTCCTATCTCAAAAAAAGCACACAGAACCCCTGAAATACAGTGTCCAGAGAAACTCTTTCCATTTCTACCACCACTAAAATCACCACTATGTCAGCAACCGAAATCTTCTGCTGAGACCCCTTCCCCCGGAAGCTATTCAAAAACTCCCTGGGGAAAGGGACATAGAACACACCTGGAGCAGGCACACATGACGTCACAGCTGACACAGGCTGGCATCTCTTACCTCGTCATACATGAACTGAAGTGTCAGGGCTGACTTGCCAACCCCTCCGCTGCCGACCATGATGACCTTGTGCAGTACCAGGGAGCCCTGGCTCTTGCCTTTGTTGGCAGCCATCCTGCTGGTCTGAGGTGGTGACACACGGACAGATGGCCCAGATGAGGAGCTGCATGTGACAGAGACAAGAGCTTAGAGATGTTGTGTGTCCTATCCAGTTGAAAGCAAATGACATATGACAGACATCCTACACTTTTAAATGTTTGATGTTCATTTTAAATTGTGTACGTGTGTGTACCTGTGTGTGCATGTGCGGACACACATGAGTGTAGTAACTTCAGAGGCCAGAAGAGGGTGGCAGATCCTCTGTGGCTGGAGTTGGCGGTGGTCATCTTAGTGCCAAGCCATTTCTCCAGCCCTCCCTTGCACCTTAGAAACACTTAACCCATTCCAACAGAAAAAGGCCTGGAGAGGAAGAGCCATGACAGTACGGTAACTCTGAAGTCACTTACCCAAGGGGAACCAGGATAGGACAAAGCTGAGAAAAGAGAAACAGGAGTAGACATCCCAAGTCTGTACCACTAGGGAAGGGGGCAAGGAGCCGGTCGCTTTATAAAAGTCAATACACCCTAAGCCAGAGACGCCTCGGTTGGCGAGGCCGTTACATGAGAACATGAGTTCAAGTCCCAGACCCCGTATACAAAGAGCGAAGCCTGGAGCTCACACCTTTAACCTCAGCACTGAGGAGGCAGAGGCCTATGCGGTCCCAGCACTGAAAAGGGGGTGACAGGTGGCTGTCTGGGGGTTCAGAAGCCTGATAGTCTAGCCAACTGTGTGAAGGCTAATGAACAAGTGTGTTTGCCTAAAGGTAGAAGGCACCTGGAAGAATGACACTCAAGGCTGTCTTCTGACTCGCCATGCACACACCTACCTCCCCATCTCACATGTGCGTGCGTGCGCGAGCGAGCATGCGCGCGCGTGCGTGCACACACACACACACACACACACACACCTTTAAATGACAGTAGCCCCGCGGAGTTTCTGGAAGGTGAAGTAAACAAACTGTTCACGTTCCTATTCCCAGCTACTCTGGAGTCAGGGGACAGTCTGGGGACCTCTATCTCCAGCTCTTTACTCTCACTTCTCTTCTTGTTCATATTCCCCTGCTCCCCACTTTAACACACACACAGGCCCACATGCATGCTTGATGCATACATGCATACTTTGACCACACAAGGAAGAGTTAGAACCAAGGTAACTTCTCAGATGAGGACCCAAGTCCCTAAAGGAGCCATCGTCAAGTAAAGAACACACTAGAAGACAGGGAACAAGGTTTAGCAGGTAAGGACGTCTCTCACCAGGTGAGATAACCTGAGTTCAGTCTCCAGAACCCTCACAGTTGAAGGAGGGAACCGATTCCCGTAATCTGTCTTCTGCCGTCTACACACGTGCCCTGGCATGGCCACATCCTCCATACACAAAATAAGTAATTTTTAAAATGAATCAATTAACAGAGCCAGGTCTGGTGGTGCATGCCTTTAATCTCAGTACTCTCATGAGTGTGAGGCCAGCCTTGTTCACAAAGTGAATTCCAGGCCATCCAGAACCTGCCTCACAGAGAGAGGGGGGATGGTGGAAGAGGGTGATGGGGACACAGGTCAGGACTGGACTAGAGAGGTGGGCCAGCAATTCAAAGCACTGGCTGCTCTTCCAGAGGACCTGGGTTTGATTCCCAGAACCCACATCGGGGCTCAGAACTGCCTGTAACTCCAGTCCCAGGGAATCTGATACACTCTTTGGACTCCATGGGTACCAGGCGTGCATGTGGTACACAGGTGTGTAAACAGGCAAAAAACATCCAAATGCATAAAACAACTCAAAACTTTTTTGAATGAATATGTTAGAGGAATTAACAGTCTAACAACTGCCAAGAGGCTCCTTGATCATCAGAGACCTTGATTCGGGGGAGTTTTCCCTAAAAAGCTGTAGCCATGGCATTCCTCCAAAGCCAAGCAATTAGCAGGCAAAGCAAGCTACAGCCGGAGACACCGAGAACCACAAAACCTCTCTGAGATGTAAGCACACACCCACCACCCGGCCTCCAATACCAGAGAGCAAATTAGAATAGAAGTCAGCACACACCCCCTAGAGGACATCTCAGGCCGGTGTTAGACAGATAAGGACTTGAGCAGCTTTAACAGAGGCAAAAATAACATCTAGGGAAAAAACGACATTATCGAAAGATCAGATGGACCAAGCAAGAGAAATGACCTTTAATCCCAGCACTCGAGAAAGCAGAGGAAAATGACTGTAAGTTCAAGGCCATCATCAGCTATATATAGCCTTCAAGGCTAGCCTGGAATACATAAGAAAGACCTTGTCCCAAACTTAAGAAAAAAATTAAAGTCAGGTAGACTTGAAAAAAATCACTCAGAATGCCTAAAACACTGCGCGTGTGTGCAGAGTGTAAGTGTGTCTGTGTGTATAGTGTGCATGTGGTGTATATGTATACGGTCTGTGTGTATGTATATGTGTGTATATGTGCATGCATAGTATGTATGTGTATAGTGTGTGTGTCTGTGTGTATAGTGTGTGTATGTGTGAGTCCATGTGTATATGTTTATGTATAGTTTGTATGTGAACATGTGTGTATGTGCATATGTATGTGTGCATGTGTATAGTATTGTGTATATGAATGTACGTGTGTATAGTGTGCCTATGTGTACATGTGTTTCAGTACATATGCATGTATGTATATGTGTGTATGTGCACTGTGTGTGTATAGTGTCTGGGTGTGTGTATGTACGCTATGTATAGTGTGTATGCATGTTTGTGTGTACATAGTGTGTGTGTGCATGTATGGGTAGCATGTGTGTATGGTGTGTCTGTGTGAGTGTTACAGTGTATGTACATTGTGTCTCTGTATGTAAGTGCATAGCGTGTGTGTATAGTACGTAGGTGGAGACCAGAGGGTGACATCAGCCATTTTTGTCACTGTCCACTGTATTTTTTTTAATTATGTGGATTTATGTGTCTATGTTGTGTATGTCATAAATATGTAGATGCCCTCAGAGGCCAAAAGAGAGTCCTTAGAGCTGAAGTTACAGCTCCCCCGACATGGGAACTGGCAACGGAATGGGTTCCCTGCGAGTGCTCTTAACTGCCAAGCCATCTCGTTGGCTCCTCAACGTTTTAAAAAATTATTTTAAAATTTCTGAGACAGGGACTCACTCTGTAGCCCTGGCTGGCCTTGAACTCACAGAGATCCGCATGCCTGCACGTCCGTCTTAGGTACTTTTCTGTTGTTGTGATAAAACACCATGAGCAAGGCAGCTTATAGAAGGAGGGGTCTACCTGGCTCCTGGCTCCTGGCGATAAGAGCCCTTCAAGGCAGAGAAGCAGAGCTGCAGGCAGAGGATGGGACAGAGGTGGGGCTCACACCTAGAACCACAGGAGAAAGCCTGCCTCCAGCAGAGTCTCTCACTGAACCTGGAACTAACTTTTTCAGCTAGGCTGGCTGACCAGAGAGTTCAAGGGAGCCTCCTGTCTCTATAAGTACCAGAGTCAGAGATGTGGGCTTCCATGCCTAGCTTTTTACATGGATTCTGGGGATCTGAAATCTGGTCTTCATCCCTGTACAGAGATCCTGACTGATGAAGCTAACTCCCTAGCTGTGTTGTTTGTGGGGACTGATTTGTTTGGTTGGAGCAATGTTGGGGTTTTGTTTTCTTTTATGACAGGGTTTCACCCAGGCTGTGTCACCCAGGCTGGCCTGGAACTCAGGACTCTCTCCCAGAGTTTCCTGAGTGTTGGGAATACAGGCATGCACTACCACACCTGGCCTAGCGGTCACTGTTAACTGCGTATCTCTGGTTAGTGTCTTGACTTCTACATACTTGTATTTACAACCTTAGAGGTCATAGGTCTAGTTTTGCAAAGTATTTCCCACATACTTTATCTGTTTTTGCAATCAGGCAGACTGGACTTCGTCGGGGGTTTTTTGGTGATTTGGGGCCCCTAAGCATTGGTGTGAGCCCCAGGCTGCTTGGCTGCTCAACGTCAAGGTCACACGTCTGCTTTCCTGGAACTTCTCCTGGTACCTGCCCACACCAGGCATCCGTAGGCCCTACTCCTCCTATGCTAATTATAAGCTTTTTAATGAGTGAGCTAGGCAATTAACTAGATAATTAAGCACATCTAAGTGGGGATAGAAATAGAAAGAAGGGGGGGTATTGGTGCCCCACAAGGCTGTGATTCAGGAACTTGAAAATACCTTTGGCCTCGTTTACAGCCACCAACTGTTTCCAGAGAGCTGAAGACAGCGAATGTGGTCAGAATTCACGCCACCTAAAAGTCCCACAACTCCACGCCAACCTTGATTCTGTGAAGTTTATGGAAATGAACCGACATTTGTCTGGGCTGGGAGCAGAGACCTTTCAAACACATGCAGACAACCAAATTATGTACTACACGGATATATGGTTTTAGTATGCATGCTTGGCATGTGTGTGCATTTCTGTATGTACTTTATAGCATGGGATGTGCACAGATGCACATGCATGTGTGCATCCGTGAAGGTGAGAAGTGAACACTGGCTCTCTTTCCTCAGCCACTTGCCTCCTTTACTTTTAATCTATTTTAATTTCAATAACTTATATCGTGTGTGTGTGTGTGTGTGTGTGTGTGTGTGTGTGTGGTGTGTACACCTATGCCACAGCACATGTGTGGAAATGAGAGAGCACCTTTTGGGGGCTGACTGTCTCCTCCAACCACATGGGTTCCAGAATCAAACTCTGGTAGACAGTCTCGGCAGGAAATCATCCCCCCAAAGCCCCTTTAATTTTTGAGACAGGGTCTCTTGAGGAACCTGGAATGAACATCAGGATCAGGCCTGTGTCTGCATTCCCCAGTGCTGGGGTCCCAGGTACATACAGCCCTACCTGGCTTTTCATGAGCTCTGGAGAGCTGCACTCTGCTCCTCAGGCTTATATGGCGGACACTTTACCAAATGACTCTAGCACTATTTACTCCTGTTGTCTGTCTGTTTTCATTTTCAATAAAGTCAATTTCTTTGCCAATGAAAATCACCAATGATTGATCACCAATGATAATCACTGGAGACCAAAACCTTTGTTTCACTCCAAGTCCAAACATATGGAGACCACGACGAGGCTCAGTCCACACAGCGCCTGCCTAGCATCGTAGGTTTGATCCCCTGCACCACAGAAACCTTGTGTGGAGGCACACGTGAGATCAGAAGTTCAAGCTTACCCTCAGCTGCACAGGGAGCTTGAGGCCAGAAATAGATGCATGAGATCTGGTCTTTTCTCCCCCCTCCCTTTTAAATTACTCGGGAGTGTGTGCACACGAGCACTGGTGCACACAAGCACTGGTGCATCCGATCCCTGGAGCTGGACTTGCAGGCAGTGGGGAGCCACCCACTACAGGTGCGGGAAAGCCATTCTACTAACCTACTTCTACTAATCTCTCCAGCCATGAGATCTAGTCTTTGCTGCTGTTGTTTACGTGCAAACCAGAAGTAAGTAAAGCTGATGTTCCCACTTAGGTCCTCGCTGCAGCTGACCTGCTAGGATTAAGGAAGGACCTAAGACAGCCAAGTGTCACCCAGTCACTCCTGATGACTTTACCCGACCCCTAGCCTGGCTCTAAAGATAAAACTGTTCCCTGTTTGGGCTACACACAGTCCATTTACTGTGGCTGATTTTACTTTTACAGGTGACCATTCCAGAGACACAGCCTTTGCTGTAAAACAAACAAAACGAAACAAACAAACAAACAAAAAACCACGCAAGCAAACAAAAAACCCTATTATCTGACTGTACAAATGAGCCAGGAAATGACAGGAATTGAACAGCTCTGCTTGGCTCCCTCTCTCTTCCGTGATGTCCAACCTCACCTCAGACCCAAGGCAAAGGGTCCAAGCAGCCATGAGCTTCTGAGACCATGAGCTAAACGAATCTTTCCTCCTCTCCCTCCTCCATCTTTGTTTGTTTGTTGTTTGTTGTTGATTTAGGGAAGGGTTTCTTTGTGTAGCCCTGACCATCCTGGAACTCACTCTCCGGCTGGCCTCAACCTCAGAGATCCGCCTGCCTCTGCCCCTCAAGATGGAAGGCGTGCGCCACCAATGCCTGCTGCACTTTTCCTCTTTAAATTTGACTTTTGTCAAATACTTTGTTACATCAACAAAAAGCTCATTAAAACACATCACTGAAAAATTCAGAATCTGGGGCTGAGTCAAGAAAGTGCTTGCCCTGTAAGCAGGACCTGAATAGGATCCTCAGCACACCAGGAAAAAGCCAGTTGTGGGGGCGCATGCTTGTACTTCCAGGGCTAGAGAGGCCGACAGGTGGATCTTGGACCTCAATGGCCAGCTAGTCTTGTCTACATGGCAAGTTCCTGGTTCCGAGAGAGCCTGTCTCCAGACGTGGATATCTGAGTAACAGCACCCATGACCTCTACACAGAAAAGGAGATCAGGACCCCATAAAGCCATCCCTATGCTGACTACTAAAGAAAGAGGAGAGAAGGGAGGGCTCTCCACCACAGAAAGCCAAGGGCAGGCTGGTAAACGCACAATGTGCACATGAGTTACAAAGCCAGTGTTTACAGCCATCATTAAAAAGACTGATCCAGAGGCGGGTGAGACGGCTCAGTGGGTAAAGGCACTAGCCACCCAAGCTGACAACCTGAGTTCCAGCCCCATATGCAATAGAGGAAGGACAGAGCCAATACCTGTGAATTGTTCTCCACACACTCACAACTGGCACTATGTACACACACACAGACACACATAGACACAAGCATACACAAACGCACACAGAGCACACACACACACACACTGATAATAAATAAATAAAATAAAAAGACTAGTTCAGGTAAGAATTAGCATTGTTGCTGGGCAGTGGTGGCGCATGCCTTTAATCCCAGCACTTGGGAGGCAGAGGCAGGCGGATTTCTGAGTTCGAGGTCAGCCTGGTCTACAGAGTGAGTTCCAGGACAGCCAGGGCTATACAGAGAAACCCTGTCTCGAAAAACCAAAAAAAGAAAAAAAAAAGAATCAGCATTGTTGGCTGCTAGACCTACAGAGAGAATCTGGAAGAAAATGATACCCTGGGGCTGGAGAGAAAAGTATTTGCGGTCTCCAGAGAACAGTTCCCAGGGCTGACGTCTGACAACTGGCAGCTGCCTTTAACTCCAGCTCCGGGGAATCCAGCACCCTCTTCTGGCCTCTCAAGACACCTGCTCACAGGTAACATTCACTCACGCACGTGTAAATAAAATTCTTTAAAGAATTATTAATAAAGAGCATTTAAAAATAAAAGATACTTACATGTTCTCATACACCATGGCACATGAAGGGGGTGGGGTGGCGCATACACACACACACACTCGCACACGCACAGAGACAAATGAAGCACCAGTCACCTGCAGCTCAGCACTGTCTTTGCATGCGCTCTGTTTGGAGAACTATAGAAGCTGTGGGCTTGGCCATTAAAGAAAGGGGCTGATGAGGAAAACCGAGATTCACCTACAAAGCTGAAGCTCACAGAGGAAGATGATCATTTAACTTCCAGACTATTTCAAACGAGAGTGTCCAACAGAAAGCAACGAAGGGGGAAAAGAATCAGCAAATCAAACCCGGCAAGAAAGGTCAAACTGAACTGATGGCGGAATGGGAGGCGGGGATTACGGCAGACTGACAAGCTCGGGAGACTGTAGCATTCTGCCAAATGGCATGGGGAATGTGTAAAGGTCCTGCTGGGGCAATAACTCAATTTTTAACTCTATTCCTTTTCCTTTTTTGGGCGCTGGGGGGGGGGGGGGGGTTGAGACAGGATTTCAAATACCTTAGGTTGGCCTCAAACTTGCTACTAACAATGGCCTTGAACTTCTGATTCTCTCCCTTCCAAGTGCTAGGATTGCAGGCATGTACAACCACAGTTAACTTTTTAAAATAAGCAGAATATGGGGCTGGAGAGATGGCTCAGCCGTTAAAGGCTAGGCTCACAACCAAAATAAGCAGAATATGAAGTAATTCACTAGGAGGGAGGTAAACATGGTTAATAATATATGGAGCATACCCGACTTAGCTGCTACTGAAGAAAATGCAAACAGAACACCAGCTTGTCTAAAGCTGAGAGAGTGTAGCAAAGGACAGCGGAGATGGCTCCGTGGATAAAGAACTTGCCTCACAAATGAGAGGCCAGGAGTTCAGATCCCCAGAATGCACATATATGCCAGGCAGCCTATCTGAAATTCTAGGGATCAGAAGGCAGAGACAGGGCATCCCCCAGAGTAGCCCAATCATTGAGCTCTGGGTTCAACTGAGAGTCCCTCTTTCAATGAATAATGTAAAAAATGATTGAAGAAAACACCCAAAGTCGACCTAGGACCTCCGCATGCAGGGACACACAGGTGTGGATGAACCTGTATACAAATGCTTACACACATACAAGTACCACACACACAAATATATGGGAAATGGGAACTGTGAGCAAAGATGTAAATCCTACATGCTGAGATTGAAAGCATGCAAGAATGTTTTTGGTTTTGGTTTGGTTTGGGTTTTGGTGTTTACATACAATGCAATAATCTGGAAGAAATCCACTAACCAAAAATAGTTTTGTAAATTATGAAAGAGCCAATGTTTAGAGTTTACAGTTATTAAAGAGAAAGGAGAACATCCCTACCTCCTGTCCTGGGAAAAGTCTAGGATGTACCACTAGATGAGAGGTGAGGGTGGGAACCAAGCTCCAGAAAATATAAACTATGATGTCGTTTGTTTAAAAAAAAATCCGGGGGCTGGAGAGACGGCTCAGCAGTTAAAAGTGCTCACTGCTCTTACACAGGACTGGAGTTTGGTCCCTGGAGCCCACCTCGGGCTGCTCACACCACTTTTAACTCTAGTTCCAGGGGATCCAACACTCTCTTCTTCTTTGCAGGGGCACCTAGACACACACACACACACACACACACACACACACACACACACGTCTGCGTACCGGATGTTATCTGCAGAGATCTGTGGGGCTCTGGCCCAGTGGAGCAGTCAAAGAGTTGTACTCTCTGAAGGGGAAGGGGGGTTGATCTTCCCAGGCCACTGCTGCTCTGGAGCAGAGGACTGCTATGTGGAGAGCCAGTGTGAGCAGGGAGGGGGAGCCGGATCTAGGCCAGGTGCCAGGTGTCTACTGCAGCCGCCTCTGCTCTAGAGTTGGTGCAGCACAACGGCTAGGAGCCAAGGTCAAGGCCATGGAGCAGGAAGTGACCTCCGTAGGCTTGAGCATCTTCCAGTAGAGAAAGCTTGGGGAGAGGACTTCTCAAAGTGTTACAGCTCTTTATGACAGGTGCTCTCGGAGGGTCCTTAATGACTTTATTCCTGTGGACAGGGTCTTATATGCATTTCGGGGCGGGCTGGGGTCTGACAGCAGATGCTTTCTATTGGCTTGGTCTGAGATGTTAGAGATGCCTCCTCTGCATGTGGAGGTGCTGGGGCGCTGCCCCTATGTGGCTGATGGTCACAATCCTCTCCATGGGGTGCTGTGGTCATGTGTTACAGGACAGGAACCTCGTTAGCAGATGAAACAACTACTGTCCTCAGGTATGAGGGCACTGAGATTTCTGAATCCACTCAACTGTACCCAGTTTTCTGGCATGGTCCACTGCCCCACACATACACATCAGACAAACACATATACACCAAAATAAAAAATAAGCCTATTTTTTGAAGTCCGTATGTGGAGGCTGGAGAGACAGCTCAGTCAGTATAAACCACACAAGCACAAGGGCCTGAGTTAGTTCCCCAGCTCCTACGATACAGAGCCAAGCTTGATGCGTGTACCTGTAATCCCAGCACCAGTGGCAGCCAGCCTCACCAACTCTGCAAGCATTAGGTCGAAATGAGAGACTTTATCTCAAAACACAGGTAGATGGCCCCTGAGGGGCAACTGAGATTAACCTCTGGCTGGCACACACACACACACACACACACACACACACACACACACAGACACGCGCTCGCGGAAATATAAAGAAATCTGCACAAGTGTGGGGAGCCTGAATTCGAATCCCCAGAAGCCACGTAGAAAGCTGGGTGTGTAACATGAGTACCTCTAATCCCAGCATCCCTACAGGAAGAAGGAGGCCAAAGGAAATTTCCCCAAAGCTCCAGGGACAGCTAGCTTGAGCACCCAGTAGGAAAATCAACAGAGACCTTGCCTCAAAACAAAAACAACAAACACACACACACACAGACAGAGAGAGAGAGAGAGAGAGAGAGAGAACTAAATATTTAAGCAACCCTACAGTAATTGAAAATGCCAAGGCAGATACTATTTTTGTGCTGGCTGGTTTTATGTCAACTCTGACACAAGCTAGAGTCACCTGAGAGGAGGGAACTTCAACAGAGAAAATGCCTCCATAAAATCAGGCTGTAGGCAGGCCTATAAAATATTTTCTTATTAGTAACTGATGGGGGAGGGCCCAGCCCATTGTGGGTGGAGCCATCCCTGGGCTAGTGGTCCTGGGTTCTAGAAGAAGGCAGGCTGAGCAAACAGTGATGAGCAAGCCAGCAAGCAACATCCTTCCATGGCCTGTGCATCAGCTCCTGCCTCCAGGTTCCTGCCCTACTTAGGTTCCTTCTTCGACTTCACTCAATGAACTGTGACTCAGGGCAGGTAAGCCAAATAAACCCTTTCCTCCCCGAGTTGCTTTTGGCTGTGGATTTTCATCACAGCAATAGAAACTCTGACTAAGACAATTTTTAAATTTTATTAGACTATTTCTTCCTAAACCCAAATTATGAAGATCTCAACTGGAATGAGTTGCCTCCAACAGCTTGCTCCAAGATGGAATAACACTTGGATCTCCAGGTCTGAAAATACTTCATAACTCAATGCAAGATTCAGGGGCTGGGGAGGAGGCTCTTCCAGGAAAGTGCTTGCAGTGCGTGGCAACCTGAACTCAGATCCCCAGCCAACTCCATTCCAACACATCTGTAGCCCCTGCACTGGGAGGGTGCAGAGAGGCAGACGCCCCAGAGCCAACTTAGCCAAACTGTAGAGCGCTAGCTTCAATAAGAGAACCTGGAGCATGACAGAAAACAGTCGACTTTGACTTCTGGCCTCTACACGCGCACGCTCAGGCATGCACACCCACAGACACACACCGTGAGTGCACACATGGTAGATCAGTGGTTCCAGGCTAGCCTTGGAAATAACAGAACCCTGTGCCAAACAAAAAGGAAAATAGAAAGTAAGATGGAGGGGGAGGGAAAGGGAGGAAGAGAGAGGGAGGGAGAGGGGGGAAGGAAAAGCAGGCTGGCTGGCTAGTGAGGTGGCTCATCAGTTAAGAACACATGCCCAAGCTCCATTCCCAGCACCCATGTTGGGTTGGTTGCCTGTATCTCTGGCTGCAGGAAATCCGAAGCCACTCTCTGTACTCCAATGGCACCTGTAGTCTCACATCCACGTACCCATACACTGACAGACACAGACACAGAGACACAGAGACACACACAGACACACTAGTAAAGGTCACTAAGAAAAGTGACCTTTCTGTTTTAAAGAAAGGGAACTTAAAGTGGATGTGTTCTGAGCCACTCATGAGAATTCATGAGGACACACCAGTAGGCCATTAACACAGAAAATAAATGAGACAGCACCCACAGGAAGGCAGCCGTGCTGGGCCAGGCCAGGCCAAACCATACCCTGCCATGCTGTGCCCTCACCCCCGCTGTGTTTCCCTCAGTGCGCTGGCTCTGCCTCTTGGCACCATTTGCACTGCTTCGTGAAATACAGCTGTCAATGTGTAAGCTCTGGAGGCCTGGATGCATATTCTCTGTGTAGAGTGTTTTTCAAAACATTCAATTTTGTGTTCATTTTTAAAGATTTTTACTCTTAATTATATGTCTATTTCTGGGGTGGAGGTGAACCTGACTGCAGGTGCCCACAGGGGCCAGAAGAGGGTATCAGGTGCCCTAGAGCTGGAGTTACAGGTGGTTGTGACTCCTCAGTGTGGGAGCTGGGAACCGAACCCAGGTCTTCTCTCAGAGCAGTACACACTGAACCATCGAGCCATCTCTCCAGCCCTCCAACATTTATTTACTAACATTTTTTAAATTTTTAAACAGGATTTATTTATTTATTATGTATACAGCATTCTGACTGCATATATGCCTGCAGGCCAGAAGAGGGCACCAGATTTCATTACAGATGGTTGTGAGCCATCATGTGGCTGCTGGGAATTGAACTCAGGACCTCTGGAAGAGCAGCCAGTGCTCTAAACCTCTGAGCCATCTCTCTAGCCCCTACTAACATGTTTTTAAACAGAGGGTTTGTTTTTTTATATGCAATTTCACTAGGCTGTGCTAGAAAATGTTGAGAAAGGCACCAGCCTCCAGGCCAATACCACTGAAGGCCAGTCAAGGTGCTGTGAAGTGGGCACTTAAGGTTCTTTGGAACGTCAGTTGGATGGTGTTTTGCTGGGGCAAACATGTGAAGGAACATTTCGTTAAAGTGGACACAGGTGTGAAAGGCTAAGACAGACTGGGGTTAGAAACATTTCACTGAAGCAGACACAGGAGAGAGGATGTGCTGTTAAATCAAGCACGTGGAAGGACACGTGATGAAGGATTCTTTGCTAACAACACGCATGTATTGGTCTGCCTTACATTGTGTAGTTGAGCTGCATTTGTCGGGACTCCATAGAGAGAAAGGCATCAAAAAAGTTCTGGTGGTGTGCTGCAGTTTGTTGCCACTTCCTAGGCCTCGGGCTAATTGGATGTCCATGGCTGAGGCAAGGCACATGGAGGACAGAGGACTCCACAGAGTGACAAGACAGAACTTGGCTTGCTGGTACAGCTAGCTGTGTGACGCTTGTGGGTCTCGAGTCTTTGATGATCTTCGATTCTCTGAGAGAGGCACGGCTGAGAACTTCTCCTAGTGTCCCTGAGGGTCCCTCCCGCTGACTTGAGCAGAGGCTGAGGCCTGGCTGTCTCTAGGTCGTGTCACTGATGTTGCTAACCCAACCTTGCAGAATTGGACTGCTGGTGTATCCATGAAGTGTTTGCAAGTGGATCGAACTGATGCTGCCAACCTGTGAACTGAACTGCCCATTTCCAGGCTTTTGGGAGTTGTTTCAAAGAACCTTTCTAAGCAGGTCCACCACTACTCCCAAAAAACCTGGAATCTTTCTTCCCCACTACCTCTGGTGGGTGGTGGGCTACAAGGGAGGTTAAAGCCTTTAAGAACCATCATTAAAAACAAGGTTTGAAAAAGTTAAAGCTACAGGGCTAGTTCTTACAGAAGGGGGCAGGGCAAGAAGGCTCCTCCCTCTGTGGCCGACCATGAGTTCAGCAGTTGACCAGAGCAGGCCTCCTCCTTCTAGAGCCCCCCACACTGCTGTGTGGTCAAGCAGCCCTTTCTACCTGCCCATGGAACAGGGACGTGGTCTGCCTTTCCCATGTCACAGGGCACCTGGATAAATACATCTAAAGGCATCTCAGGACAGCGCGTACTCCTGGGGCTCTGTACTCTGGAATACTTGGGCTCACTATCGGCTCCATCACACGGGCCCACCCACTTAATCCCTTCCTTCTCCTGAAGAGATGACCTCATCTGAAGAGAAGAGCCTCTGCAATGGGCTCTTCGTGGGTGCGTGTGTGTGTGTGTGTGTGTGTGTGTGTGTGTGTGTGTTCACACAGGTGCCTAAGTGGATATGAGGAAACAAAGCTGGGGTTGTTCCTCAGGTGACTGCCACCTGTTTTGAGACAAAGTATCCTGGCCTAGATGACAAAACTCACCAGGACACATAGGCTGGCAAGTGTGTCCGAGGGATCCACCTGTCTCCACCTCCCTAACCCCACCACACCTAGCCATCTAACACGGATGCTGGAAATCAAATTCAGATCCTCATGTTTGCATAACAAGCGGTTTAAAGGTTGGGCATATGGTTCATTCAGTATTTATGTATGTATGTATGTATGTATGTATGTATGTATGTATGTTGAATGTCTGAATGTATTTATGTACACCACATGAGTGCAGTGCCTTCAGAGGCCAGAAGAGGGCATCAGATCCTTTGGAACTGTAGCTACAGGCAGTTGTGAGCTGCCATTTAGGTGTTGGGAATGGAATCCAGGTCCCTCTGCAGGAGCAGTAAACACTCAATCTCCGGGCCATCTCTCCAGCCACGCCCTGTATTTGTTTGGGTCTCATCATGTTGCCCAGGCTAGCCTCTATTTCTTAGGCTTACAAGTCTCTTATCTCAGCCTTCTGAGTACCAGATGCACACCTTGGCATTCAGCTTGTGAGGAACGGGTTTTAGTTTTTCTATCAAAGGTGACTAGTTGCCAAGAACAATGAATTCATAAATCTCCCTACCTCCTACAATTTTATGCAAAGGAATTAAATCTTTCCATCTCTCACCTTGTAAAACTTTACCCAAAGCCTCCCAGCCCCCACAGCCCTGTGCACCCCTGGAACGTGATGGCCCCGAGCAGCTGACTCCTGACTCCTTTTCTTCATTTTCCTGCTGCCTTCCTGCTGCCTTCCACACTAGCCACCTTGGGGTGAACTGTGAGGCTGAACCTCAGCCAAGAAAAGAACAGCCAAGCTCCCCCTTTCCGTACGGGTGAAAGATAGGGGCCATTTTGTACGCTGCTTACAAAAAAATAAAGACATTGCCTGAGGCTCAGTCACTAAGAGCATTGACTGCTCTTTCTGAAGACCCAGGTTCAATTCCCGGCACCCACATGGTAGCTCCCAACTGTCTGAAACTCTAGTCCAAGAGGATACAGTGCCCTCTTCTAGCTCCTTCTAGCTTCATGCATGCACAAGGTATATAGACATACACATAGGCAAAACAGCCATAAACATAAAAATAAATAATAAGCAAGATTTTTAAAAAAGAAGAAATTCCGTGCTGGACACTTTCGCGTGTGTGTGTGCCGGCTTTTAACACGGAGAATATCAGTGTTTCCAAACAAGCGAATGGGCATTTTGGGCTGTGTCCTAGTCCCAGGTCAGCTCTGACTGCTATAATGGTGATGTCTTTTCTCTCCCTGCCTACGCAGTATGCACAGCAAGAGCGAGCTGCCTCCTTTGCCAAGGCTTGGGGCGGGCAGTGCTCACGGGGCTCTGCTAGGCCAGCACACCCTGAACACAGCTCTGCCTCTACTGGGACAGGCAGGAGGGTGTTCCACACTTCCCCTTTGCCAGGTCTCTCAGTCAACACTTCATCCACCTGAGCAGTGACTGACCCACTGTCCTCAAACACTAGGGATACAGGCAAGGCTTACAACAGCATCCTTTTAAGAGTGTTCCTCTACGATTGTCCTTACAGACTCCATATCTTAAACATAAGGTGTTGCCCCCCCCCCGGGCCTGTGGTGACCAAGCCAGACTTGTGTCCCTTTTCCATCCTCACAGCCACTTCCTGTCCGCTCTTCTTAGTCACCTCACTGTTTCAAAATTCACATACGCTAAGGCGTCGCTTCCCAGTGTCATGCTCTGTCACTGCCAGACCTCCTTCCTGGTCACTTCCCTTATGGATGGAGGACACAGATGCTGCTTCTGTGCCGGTGCTCCCACTGTAACCGTCCAGGCGAGAATGAGAATATTCCAGAAGGGATACTCATGCTCTGACAATGAACCCAGGAAATTGGGAGTATCATACTGAGAGAAGGAGTCAGGAGCCTTGATGCCCGGCAGAGAAGGGGCTCCTCTCGCAGGAAGAGACTTCACACAGTGCCAACAGCCTGCCAGACCCCCTGCAGGAGAGCTGGCTCTGAGACAATGCTGGGTCAGTGACGTGCATGGCCACACCTTGACCAGGACTCCTTGGCTATGCCCAGCCTTTGTCCTCTGTTGAAACCTGAACCTCATGTCAGGGCCCTGGAGAAGGGCTTGGAAGGGCCACCAGACCTTTTTACTTGCTCTTCCCAATGTAGCCGTGTTAAGTAAATCTCCTCTATCTGCTTTTCCCTACAGCTGCTTTGTTAAATTGAGCCTAGGCTCTGACTCTAGCAGTTCCAGGAATTCTAAATTCCAGGTCTCTTCTCCAGTTCACCTTTCCTTCACTCAACCTGACACCTCCATACCACGAACCTCGCCTGAGCCTGGGTTCTCCATTCCACCTCTATCCTTTGAGCTCATGTTAGCCAGGGCCACACCATTTTGTAAAGCGCTCCCATAGATTCTTGCTCTCAGCACCCTCCCGAGCCAAAGAGTCACCAAGCAGTGTCCTCCATGGTTTCTGCTGTACTTCCTTGTCAGTAAGTGGATTCTTTGCTTAAAGGCGGAATGGCAAGCAGGCCTGCCTTTTTGTTCATTTTTGAGTTCCTGCCTTGAATTCCTTCAACGAAGTAAGTCAAATAAACCCTTTCTTCCCCAAGCTACTTGCAGCCTGGGTGTTTTATCACAACAATGGAAAGAAATCAGAATAGAAGCACTTGTTACCTATCTATGCCACCCCTAAAATAGCAACACAAGCCCCTAGGAGTGCGGACATGAGACATCATTAGTCGAGCCAGACCAGGTAATCACTCCAGATCCCCGTGTTTCTCCCCAGTTCTACTCATTAGTTCTGACTCTTTTCTCCAGTGGCCCTTCCCTCTACCCACCTCCCCTTCCGCTGCCACAACCAGGTTACAGCAAGCAGCCACAGCTGCCAGACCCCTCCCTCGTGGCATCTCAGCCCCTCTTCAAGCCACTGTCCACACTGGCCCCTGCAGATTGTGTGTGTGTGTGTGTGTGTGTGTGTGTGCACGCGCACACCCACGCGCATGCGCGTGCACATGTACACATGGAAACCAGAGGTCAACAACAGATATATTCCTCAATTGTATTTTGTCTTTTATATTTTTACCTGAGACAGGGTATCATGTAGCCCAGGCTATCCTTGAACTCTCTATTTAGCTAAGGACGACTGTCAGCTCCTGCTGCTCCTGTTTGCACTATCTCAGAGTGGGGGTTATGAGCATGCATCTTTATCTTCATACCTGATTTTATGTGATGTTGGGGATGGATCCCAGGGCTTCAGACACTCTAGGCAGGCATGGGGTCTAGCAGTGGCCTGGAGTTTACTGATGAGGCTACATCAGCTGAACAGGCCCCAGGGGAAGCTCTTGTGTCCACCTCCCCAGCACTGGGATTACAAGCTCAAGCTGCCACGCCAGCCAGTTCTGTTTTGCTTTGTTTTGTTTTAACATGAGTCCTGGGGATCACACTAAGGCACTTGCTCTTGCATTCCAAGACCTTACCAATTGAGCCATCTCCCCAGCCCATGTGAACTTTCTAAACCAGCAAATGCTAATTCCCTTAGCACTCCAATGGTTCACCATTGATAAAATCTAACCCCTTTTCTGAACAGGCCCATAAACCTTTGCCCAGCCAGCCTCTCCCAATCGCTATGCTCAGCACTTCCTACCTACTGCTCCTCTCAAGACTGCACTGAGGAAGGGAGTCCTGAAGCAAAAGGAAGCAAGGTCCAGTCAAGACTCTGCAGACAGGGGCTGTGAAGATGGCTCAAGCTAGCTGAGTGCTTGTCTCTGTACCTGAAGCCTTGGGTTTCGTTCCCAGAACCACACAGAGCTGGTGTGGTATGTCTGCCTCTGTAATCTCAGCCCATGGGACGTGGAGACAAGAGAATGGAGGTCGAAGGCTGTCTTCAGCTACACAGAGAGTTCAAGGACAGTCTTGTCTACATGAAACCCTGTCTCAAAAGAACAGGAGTAGCAGGCAGACTTTGTAGTCATGCAGTAGAGTTAGCCAGACCCTGTGAGAGATAAGACCAGAGGGCAGGGCTGGGAAGACACTACAGTAGGTAAAGCACCTGCCACGAGAGCATGAAGCTCTGGCTTCAGATGCCCAGGACCCATGTAAACAGTGTCTGTAATGTGTCTGTAATTCCAATAGACTATCCTTGGGGCTCACTGGCCAGCCAGTCTAAAAGAATGGGCAAGCCTCAGCTTCCATTAGAGACCATATCTCAACACAGCAGGTGGCTGGGCATAGTGTTGAACACCTTTAATTCAGTATCTGGGAGGTAGAGGCAGATGGACCTCTGTCAGTGCCGGGCCAGCCTGGTTTATATAATGAGTTCCAAGAGAGCCAGGGTTACCCAGTGAAACGCTGTCTCAAAAATAAAATTAAATACCTCTCTTTCCACCATCTTCCCACGATGTCACCAAGAATCTCCATGTAGATGCTCTCGAGAGCATCAACAAGGTTAAGAGAGGCAAACACCCGGTCCTCATCCCAAACACCCAGGCCTCATCAGGCAGTGCAACCAAGCCACCGTTCGGTTCCTAACTGTGATGATGGAGCACAGTGACATTGGTGAATTTGACATCATTGATGATCATGAAACCGGGAAAATCGCTGTGAACATCACAGGCAGGTTGAACAGTGTGGAGTGATTGGCCCTAGGTTTGATGTGCAACTCAAAAACCTAGAGAAGTGGCAGAGCACTCTGCTCCCACCTGTCAGTTTGGTTTCACTGTACTGACAAGCTCAGCTGGCATCATGGACCATGAAGAGGCAAGACAAAAACATACAGGAGAGAAAATTCTGGGATTCTTTTTCTAGAGATGTGAAACATAAACATAAAGTCTCTATGAACAAAAAATAAATAAAATGTAATTAAATTAAAAAATAAATAAATAGTGAGGCAGGGGGCAGAGGAACAGGTAAGATGGCTCAGCAGGAGAAGGTGACACCACCAAGCCTGGCGACCCGAGTTCTATCTCTGGGATTCACATGGTTGGAAAGAGAGAGAATCCCCCCACACATATGTGTATACATGCTGTCCACGCACACAAACAAATACATGTCTTTCAAAAACCTACACAGACCGATCATCATTTTAAGCTGCTCACCATGGAGATCACTTTATCAACATTTTTTTCCCACCAACTTGTTTTAGAGTTGATTTAAAAGAGTCTCTGTGTTCTATTTAGTTTGGGGAACAGCAAGATTTAAATTTCTAGTTTCTAAAGCTATTGAATATTTGGCTGATTAATTCTAGCATCTAACAATGAAGCACCAGAACAAAGAACATGAAATTTCAAGTATACTCTGGAAGTTTCTAGAACAGCAGGAACCCAAAATGTATCTTTATCCTCTACACCCACATGCTTTGGGAGGCACGCTAGCAAAAACCACTTCAGTAGTGTCTAGTCTAAAACATGTTTATAAAAAAGCTAGATAAGACCGTGTATGACTTTAATCCCAGAACTTAAAAGGCAGAGGCAGGTGGATCTCTGTAACTCAGAGGCCAGCCAGGTCTACAGAGTGAGTTCCCAGGATAGCTAGGGCTACATGAGAGACCCTGTCTCAAAACAAAAACACACAAACAGAAAACCTTTTAAAGGAAAAAAAAAAAAAAAAAAAACAGAAGCTAGTCATCGAGAAGGCCTGTGGCAGTCTGGATGTGACTCAGTTGTGAAGTGTGAGCCGAGCATGCATGAAGTCCCAGGTTCAATCCTCAGCACTGTATAGACCATGTATGGAGGTACACCCTTGTTATCCCAGCACTGAGTAGGTAGAGACAGGAGGATCGGAAGTTCGCAGGAGTGCCTGGAGAGATGGCTCAGTGGTTAAGAGCTGGTTGCTATCCCAGAGGACCTGGGTTCAGTTCCCAGCGCCCACACAGTGACTCAAATCCACTTCTCTCACCTCAAGGATCAGGAGCCCTATTCTCACCTCCTCTCACTCCTGCACACACATGGGACACATAAACAGACGCAGACACACACACACACACACACACACACACACACACACGTAAAATTAAAATTAAAAAAAGACACACACACGAAAATTAAAATTAAAAAAAGAAAGTTGCCCATCTAACAGATGATGCTGATTGGAAGTAATTGTCTACACACACACACACACACACACACACACACACACACACACGACTCCTGTGCTAGTGGGGCATAGCTCTGCGGTAGCGTTTGCTTAGGGCACGGGTTCTTGTATTTTGTCTTACTGGAGACCTTCCCAGTTCGCAACGTTCCAAAAAATTAGTTCTGGTTATTACGTTTCCAAACTGCAGCTTCAGACAGTCTCCAAACAACGGTTCCCACATCCAGAAATGAGATGAACGGGGGGTGGGAGGGGAGGAGAGGGTTTGGTCACAGACTCCAGAGAGGTCCACCATGATGGAATGACAGCGCACAAACCCCCGGGGTTCAAACTTTTTACGGAGCCTTAAGCCATCGTCCCCAAGGCAGGTACCTTGAAGAACTTCAAGGCAAGAATGACAATCGTTTTCTTCCATTCTTTGCTTCTGAGTACACACAGGCATGCATGCACATCTTCTTGTGCTGTGGGTGCTCTGCACACGAGTGCACATGCATGTTGAGGCTGAAGCTGATATCACCCTCTATAAAACCCAGAGCTCACTAGTACGGCAAGTGTCATGAGCTAGTCCACGTTCTCCAGGAATCCCTTCTCCATCTTTCCATGCTGGAGTTATAGGCAGGCTGCTGTCCCACCAGGCACTTATTTGGGCTCTGGGGACCCAAACTCCAGTCCCTACACTTGTAAGGCAACTGCTCTAACCACTGAGCCATCTCCTAAGAACGAAAAATTCTGAGGCTCCATCCCCAACACCAAATCAAGCAGACAAAATGCAAAGAACCGAGAACAGCTCTAATTCCTTCATCATTCACCATCCACCAAAAACCCTCCAGGGTCCATTTAAGGCTCCATTTCTCGTGTTCCTGTCTTTGTGTGCCTAGATCCTACTTTCCAAAAGCTATCCAGTAACTCACGCCCACACTTTTTCCACAGAGCCCGGAACAATATCTCAGGCACAGTAAAGCCTCGCTGGGATCTCAGATAAGAGCAGCCGCTGTTTCCAGTGGGAAGTAACTGGAAAGGAAGGGGAGGGGCTGGGAGCAGCATGGGGGTGGGGGGGATGGGTGTGCTTAGCGGTGCACAAGGCCCTGTCCAACTCTGAGCACGTTCTTGTGCGTGTGTGTGTGTGTGTGTGTGTGTGTCGCACATGGATGCACACAAAAGTAAGACTCTGAGGAGGTCAGAATCAACAGAGTACATACAGTGGCCACGCCCCAGTTTATTCCCTCTGATGTTAGCTTTCTGTTATTGGAACAGACTTAAGACACCACTAAAAAAAGAGAAAAGCTCCCAGGCCAAAAGGGTGCTTAGGGGGTAGAAGGACTTGCCACTCCAGCCTGACAACCAGAGTTTGATCCTGAAAATCCAACTAAAAGCAGAAGGGAAAAAAAATACTCTACAAAGCGTCCTCTGATCTCCACATGTGTGCACGGTGTGCACACACACACAACAATAATAAATAACCTGGAGAGCTGGCTCAGCAGTTAGGAGAATTTGCCACTCTTCCAGAGGCCAAGCGCCCAAGAGGGGCAGCTCACAATTGTTTGTAACTCCATCTCCAGCAGATTCCATCCACGCCCTCTTCTGGCTTCCATGGGTACCTGTGTCCCCCCCCACACACACACATAAAAATAAATCTAAAAAAATACATACATATATATGTATATTCACATATAGATAAAAATACAAGAATGCATACATATACACATATATATGCACATACGCACGCGCACGCGCACACACACACACACACACATATCACAGCCTCAGCCATGGCTTATTGTTTTTTTCTGCTTTGGGGTTATGTCATGAAGGGAGCTCGTGCCAGAGGAAGCTATTTACCTCTTGGTAGACAAGAAGCAAAGTCCTAAGGTGGACAGAACCTCCATATTCCCTGTAAGAGCCCAGAGAGACTATACACCCATCAGCTCCCAATAGCTTCACAGGATGGTGACCAACGCTTTCCTACATGAGACTCTGAGGTAGGGGGGCATTTCATGGAAATTCTAGGACCACCCCCAACTCCCACACCTTAAACACTGCCTATTGGATTGGAAGTTGACAGTGCTCGTGGGGGACCAACTCTTCCATAGCTACATTGATGCTAGAGAGCTCAGAGAAGACAAAGGGTCTCCTCTAGACCACAGCACTAAGAAAATGGAAGCCCGGGGTTCCATCTCCAACACTGCATGGAGCATTCATGGTAGAATACAGTTATCACAGCAGGAACATCACAAGTTCAAGGTCACTCTAGTTACATATCACGTTCCAGGCCAGCCTGGGCTACAAAAGACCATGTCTCATACACACAAAGTTCTAAAACCAGGTCCAGCCTTGGCTCACACCTCCTTCTCAACATTCAGCACTTCCTTCACGGTTCCCCTGGTTCTCATAACTTCACCATCACAATCCAGACTTAAAGCGGTACCACTCTGACATGTTCTGAGACTTAACATTCGAAATTCTTGCTCCGATCAAAGCAACCTTTACTTGCACATCCGAAGCACATGCCCTGCCCCTCCGATGATAAGCCTTGATCATTCAATCTCCCCCAAACTAAAGAAAAGTGGTTAGGAAGGGCGAGCGAGAGGATCTCTGGTCTACGGGGGTTGAAGGCAAGTGAGGGTAAGAACAATCAGTCCACTCCAGAACGCCCTGGTAACACCAAAGTCCCTAGGTTCCAAGATTCACTTGGGAATGAACACACTGGGAGGAAGTACCCCGCTGTGGGTGCTGCGCCCTCTGGGGCACGCAAGTCTGAGCCACGTCTGAACCAAGCGCTCAGGGAACCCGGTCAGGAAAACCCTTCAAGCCACTGTGCTTCTAGAAACCACCTTTGATGCTAGTCACGCTCCGAAAGGCAATTGCAAGACAGAATGAAAAAGTAATACACAACCCACAAACTTCTTGAACCCAGCTCCCAGGTCACCCAAAGTACAAGTTCCTACATTTAAGAAAGAAGTTTGGGCAACATTTTATCGATCTGAAAGGGACTGAGGAAGTGAACCAACTCAGGAGGGAGGCCCGAAAAGGCAGGAAGTGGCCATTTGTGGAAAAAGGGAAGGACAGGCAGCAAGGGAAGAGAAACTGGAGCGCCTCCCCCATGTCCTCAGCACCCCCAGATCCGGCTTGGAGGCCCTCCGACTTTCCCCAAAGACACCTCTCAAGCCAAGCGGGGCGCGGTCCGGGACGTTGTCCCTCTTCTGGAGATGTGTCTCTCCCTCCCAACGTGGAACCAGGAGGCCCGCGATCGCTCGGGGAGCGCACTCACTTCCCCACCCCCGGGCGCACCCCGCGTCTGCGGTCCCCTGCCGGGCACAGCATCCTTACCTGGGGGAAGCCGTCCCACCGCCGCTCTGGCTATGCGCACAACCAGAATCGCCGCTCTCACGGGCGCCCCGCCCCGTCCTGGGGCCGGACCCCAGCTGTCCCCAGTCGATTTGTCATTGAGCAGTGGTGAGCTCGCGCGTCCCCACCCCCAGGAGCGCGTTCCCGCTATCCGCCCCGCAACTCTGTCCTCTCCAGAGGCAGCCCTCCCTTCCGCTCTCCGAGGCCACGCCTACCGACCAATCCGAAGCGGCACCTCCAAACCTTCGCCAATGAGAAAAATGCTTTGAGTGTGGGCGTGACCCCACGGGACGGCCCCACCCATTCCTCCTTCCTTTTGGTTCCCCAGCCAGACTAGCGCACGTGACCGCTGCTGCAGTGGCAGAGCTTGGGAACTGGTCTGGGGACGCCTGGGCGTAGGCGGGTGCACTCCCGGGGAAGCCGAAACAAGGCCAGAGTTGTGAAAAAGCCTAGAAGGACAGAGCTGATAGAAGCCAATGGGGAGGACTAGGTGGCCAAGTGTGGCCTGCGCCCTGGTGTGGAAGGGGACAAGCAGCTTTGAAGACCCTTGGCCAAGGACTGGAAACTCCAGGTGGCGCAGCCTCTAACTTGGCCCATGACACCCTATTAGTAAAGGAGTTACAGCTATTAATTTGACCTAGGTCACAGACAAGGCCCGGAGCCCTAACGCTAGCCGTGGACTGTGACAAGAACTACAGACGCCTTTCCATCACCCTCCTACACCTAGGATTTTCCTAGCTGAACATTAGTGACTTCCCACTGCCACAGTTGTGTGATACCCCACCCACCCATACAAACTCCTCGGTGCTTTTCACTGTATGATAATTAATAATTCAACGTTTGTTTCTGATCTTTAAGGAGGGAAGCAGTGATAACAGTCGCCCGCCCTGTGTAATTGTTCTTGCTGATAATTCTAAACTAGGATACAAGTATATTATATCAGAGGCCTTTGTGCTTTGTTTAAATGGTTCCAGACCAGCAACTAACAGATCTAGTCCTCCCACTGACAACATAAGGAGGAGCTAAGTCTCTGGGATAACAGGTAGCTGGAGGGGTAAAGACACCCGCAGAGATAAGCCCCACAGCCTCAACAGACTTGGACCCCTGGAATCCACATAATGAAAAAAGAAAACTGGCTCCCTCAAGTTGTCCTCTAATGCCCACACACACACACACACACACACACACACACACACGCGCGCGCGCGCGCGTTCTGGAATTCACTTTGTAGAGCAGGCTGGCCTCATAATGATCTGCCTGTCTCTGCCTCCAGACAGACAGACTGGAGTACTGGGATTAAAGTCGTGTACCACCATGACCTGCTATGTGCATGTTGTTTTACCTGCATTGCATGTATATACACCACATGGGTGCCGGGTTCCTGCAGAAGAGGGCATGGATCCCCTGGAACTGGTGTTACAGGTTGTGAGCCATCATGTGGGTGTTGGGAACTGAACCTGGGTCATCTGGAAAAGCAACACGTGCTCTTAGCAGCTGAGTCATCTCCAGACTGTACAAGAGGCATTTTCAAACAACTCTCTGTAGAGTTGGGAGAATCACATGGAAGCCTGACAGAGTCAGGAAGTGTGGGCTGAAGGAGAATTCCTCCATGTAGCCAGCGTTACTTGATTAGAGAATCACTCAACCTCCATGCACCTCTGACCCCAGCTAGCCAGTAGGAGCAACATCTCGAGCTGTAGGTACACGGGGTTATGTGAGGTTACACACAGAGTTGGTGAGACAGACACAAATGTGGACGTCCATAGTGAGGGGCAGCAGAGGCCACCATGAAGGCTGTGGCATGTCCAGACTTCTTCCTCAGGCTATGATCAAATGCAAGCTTAGACAGTAATCTGTCCAATGTGTGAAAGGACTGGTTCAGGAGACAGAGTCAAGAATCGGGTACCAGACAGGCTAGAATTTCCCTGGCCTTGTGCCCCCTCCCTCATGCAGTCTCCCAGGCTGTGGCCCTCCTTTCCTGGAGCGTGTCCCTGCTCTTCCTTTCCCTTCCACACAGGGTGCACTGGGCTGTCTGAAAGGCTGACTCATGCCTGGATTGCATGGGCTCCACTGGGCCTCCACCATCAGAGTCTTGTTTGAGGTCTAGACGTTCCAGGCCCCATCAGAGAGTGACAGACTCAGAGGCAGGACTCCGTGCAGGGCCTCTCACACAGGACATGTGCCCTGCTATGGAAAGGGTACTGAGATGGCGCATGCCAGGTCTCAGGTGGGCCCTTGTCCTCCATGCTTCTTCTTCAGGGTCTCAGTATGTGAGGCTCAGTAGGACCCCATGAGATCCATTGAATTTGCTGATGGCATGCAAAGAAGGCTCTAGGCACCCACTTAGGCACCCACTTCTTCAGAAGTGTGTGTTGAGTACTGTGAGCATCTTCTGTGCTGTCTGATGAACTGCTTTCTCCCCAGGGCGCTAGGTAACACTGAACTTGTTGCCACCTTTAGTGCAAGATCCAGAGTGGGTCCTTCCAGGGGGGAGGAGGAGGGGAGCTGAGCCAGCCGGGAGGGCTCTTCCCTCTACATAAGCCCAGCCCTGGGGCCTCCCCTGCTGGGAAACAATAGTCAGAGACTTTGCCCCCTGTGCAGTGTCCAACAGGATGGTAGTGGTGGTGGGTACAGTGACCTTTTAGCCACTACTTTGTCCCCAGCTGTGCAAACTGGCATTGTTGCTGCTCCTGTTCTGTTTCTGAGCAAAGCTTCTGTGGGGCCTCCTCTGGGAGCTCAGTTCTTGGCCCTGACCAAAGGCATAGTGGAGCTCTCTTAAGGGCACTTCTGAAGTGCATACCCCTCACAAGCGGTGCCCAGAAGCCAACCTTCCCCATGGTTCAACAGCTCACGGGGTATGATTGGGAGAGTACATTCTGATGAAGGAAGGCTTGGAATGATCTAGAACGCAACTGGATAGGCCTGCTGTTTCTCCTATTGAGGAGTGGCTTACTGTGACTTTGGAGCCACTTGGCTTGTGGTAGTAGCTCTCAAGGATGGTGGTGGTTGGCAGGGGTAGCTTTGATAAAGTCCCGCCTTAAAAAACGGGGACCCGAGTTCAACGCTCAGAAACCATACTTAAAAATATTAAAAAAGCATACATTTGTGATTCCTGTGCCGGAGAGGCAGAAATGGGGGAATTCTTGGGGCTCACTAGCCTACTTGGTGAGTTCTAGGTGTCAGTGTCTCAAAAACAAGGTGGACTGCGGCTCGAGATGTGGCTCAGAGGCTAAGAGCACTGGCTCACAGCTGTCGGTAACTCCAGTTCCAGAGAACCTGCTCCTATATACTCAGGCTCCTGCATCCACACAGTGTACACACACACACACACACACACACACACACACATGCACACGCATGCACACACCACACGCACACACACGTGCACACACATGCACACGCATGCACACACACCATACACACACACATACACATCAAGGCACACAGCTGAGGAATGACAGCTGAGGTGGTCCTCTAACTTGAATCCTCACGAGCACACACATGCACGAACACTCATGTGTACACACACACACACACACACACACACGCTGACACAAGTGAATAAAGAAATAGCTTTGTCAACACATGCTGTGTGACCCAAAGCAAACCACTTCACCTCTCTGAGCTTTATCTTTGTGCCGCAGTTCAGGTCCACCCTCTGTACCAGGGGAGCTGGAATCTGGACTAGAGGGAAACCCTTGACGTTGAAAAGCATTGACTCTCCCCTTTCTGACCCAGGCTGGCTCTTTCTAAAGGGAAAAAACAACCTTGCAGGCAGAGTTCCCCTCCATCCTTTCTTTGTATTCAGGCTTCTGGGGAAACACCAGATTGCACAGCGCCTTCCTTCCTGGCTCCCCACCCTCCTTCCAGAAATCCCCCAATGGCTGCCAAGCTTTGACACAAAGAGAAAGTTTAGTGCTTCAGCATCTGTGTGAGTAACCTGGGCCATAAGCCAGTCCCCTTCACCCCAGAACATGACTCCTGGGGACACAGGAGAGGAGTAAGTCCCAGGACAGGCACTCTGGGGAGGGCCCAGTTGTCACCCATGTAAAGAGTGCCTTTGACATTGAGGGTCCCAGCCAGGCTGGGTTCCACCCTCAGCGTGGCCTTAACGCCACGGTGGAGCCTTCCTATAGTCCCAGTGCTTGTGAGGTGGAGGCAGGGGGATCAGAAATTCAAGGCCTCAGCTAGAGGGAGGAAAGACCAGTGAAGACACCTGGAGACAGAGAATGTGGCATCTAAGAGACAGTGCTTTGTCTCCTTGGCAGCTGTTGGGTGATAAATTCAGACAGGGAGTCTAACCCGTCGTCCTAGGGCCTGGGTGGAGAACCAGGAGAATACACCACCCAAAGGGCTGCCTCCTCCTCCTCCTTCTCTTCCTCCTCCTCCTCTCCCTCCTCCATCTTTGCTGAATTCAAAAGCTTAGCACATCAGGCTCACATACAACCAAGGTGGGAATGGCAGACTTGGGGGGGGGGGGTAAGGGTGAGAACCAGGCTGGAGCTGGGGGTGATCTCAGTAGAAGGCTGCTCATGCTGCTCCCCTTGGGCTCTGGGCTCCATTCTCAGCACCATGCTGCAAGAAACATAACAAAAGAGCCAGTGTGTGTGTGTGTGTGTGTGTGTGTGTGTGTGTGTGTGTGTGTGTGTGTGAGAGAGAGAGAGAGAGAGAGAGAGAGAGAGAGAGGCTGGCTCAAGGGAATTGGATTCCAACAGTGGAAGCCCAGAATGGAAGACCACAAGGAAATCAAAGCAATCCATCTGCTCTATCCAAACTTGCTTTCCACCTTCCGTCTCAGCCAGGGCTGCAGGGACAGAGTCCAGGACGAAGACTGTGACTCATTCTGAGTCAGGGCCTCACAGCCTCAGACACCTCACAGCCAGCTCTTGTACCCTCCCTGCCTGGCCAACAAGCCACCGCCTCAGCCTGCTGCTCGGGGAATCGAGAGCTACGTGCCACCCTTCTCAGTGACTCCTGATGTCCCCAATCACACCCAGGCCCTTAACTCACCCCAGACCTTCTCCCAAGTCTCCCTAGGGGACGCCTATTACCGGGCTTTCCTCCTCCCATCTTATGGCTTCTCTACATCTCCTCTTCTGTTGCCCTTGGCTGTCATGCTTGACCTTCTCATGAAGGTAAAGCGACTGTCCAGGCAGGATTGGAGATAGTCTAAAGAGATACTTGTGACTTTCTTTGGCTGAGTATTGAAACAATGGACCAAGGAATTGGAATCGCCCCAGGAGTCCAGGAAAAGCCTGCTATCTGGTGTCAATCACAGGGAGATCTCAGCCCCCAGGAAGAGATCTCACACTGTTCTGACCATTAGTCAGACCACCTTGCAGGAGAGACTGGAGTTCAGACAGACAGATTGGAGGTCAGTGATGGACAGGAATACACCTTGACCCAGACTGCTTAGTTATGTGTAGAGCTGGTTCTCCAGGTAAACCTGAACCTCGTTCAGCCTGGGGGGTGGGGAGAGTGGGAAGGTACCACTGGGCCACACTGAGTGAGTCTTTCTCTGCTTTTCATTATTTCTTGCCTCTTTAATTACCCTGTGGGGACCAGTGCTCATTCGGGCTGCCAGGCCCAGGCTCTGATCCTTACAATTTCAGTAACAGAAATGGACTCTCCCAAAGGCCTCTGCCACCTCTGTTCATCAGGTTCCTTGCACCCCAGCCCTCCTTTCCCCAAGAAGATTGTATCTAACCACTGTCTTCCTGTACCTGGTTGAAGCAAGGGAGGCTGCCTCTGTCCAGGGTCTACTGTGTCCTAGCTAAGGCATACCCATGATTTCACATGGCCGCTCTTTACAGTTGAGGCTTCAGAGTGGAGATTTGAGAGGCTTTGGTACAAGCTGCCCTCCTAGGAGAGTAGAGCCAGCAGCTTGAATTTCCTGGGAGAGTGGCCATAAAGCTCACTAAGTTGGGCCTGAGGAGTGAAGAGGATTTTGAGGGTGAAGGGAGCAGCTGGAAGGCTCTGAAGCTCACGGGCCCAAGGCTCACTCTGCTCATGGCAGCTGGCCTCAACGGGGCTGCCTGGAGAGGAACGGAAGGGGAAATTTCAAAACCTACACCAACAGCCGAAAACCTGGAATAACAGGAAAAGCCCTCCCCATACCCCCTCTGCCTGCCTTGTAGACAGGAAGCTTCGGGAGCAAATCCCTGCAGACTTCCTCTGCAGATGGAGGTCCTGTTACCTCAGGGACCAGAGGCAGTTCTGTGAGACAAAACCAGTGTCCACATGATTCAGTTCTTCTCACAGTGTTTAGTGTTCCCTTGCACAGCCACCTGCAGCTTTCTTTCTCCACAACCAGAGTCTGCATGCCTCAGTGAAGGGTGTGCAGTGTGTGAGTATGTGTGTGTGTACGTGTGTGTATGCACGTGTGTGGGCATATGTGCATGTGTGTGCATATGTGTAGGTGTGCATGTGTGTGCATGTGCATACATGTGTGTACAGGTGTAGGTGTGTGTGTGGGCATACATGCATATGTGTGCATGTGTGTGCATGCACATTCATGTGTGTATGCATGTGTGTGCATGTGCATATTCATATGTGGGCATACATGCATGTGTGTGCATATGTGTGAGTGTGTGTGTTTGACTGAGCATGTATATATGTGTGTAAGCATATGTGTGCTCACGTGTTTTCAAGTGCCTGTGTGCATGCATGTGTGTGTGCATGTATCCATGAGCTCATGTGCTTGTGCCACAGCAAATCAAAGGTGGGGTTATCTGTCTCTTTCCCTTGACATAGGTATAGATCTGAGTGCCATGGTACCCACTGGGATCTCCAGGTTTTTGTGTCCCAGGACAAAGAATTGTACCAGAAAGACATGCCTAGAAAAAGACAGTTCCAAACTGGACATGGTGGCACACACCTTTAATGCCAGCACTTAGGAGCCAGAGCCAGGTGGACTTCTGTGAGTTCGAGGCAAGCCTGGCCTACAAACTAAGTTCCAAGATAGCCAGGGCTACACAGAGACACCCTATCTTGAAAAAAAAAATGAAAGAATGAGAGAAATAGATACTTCCTTGAGGTAAAGCACACTGAATGTGGTGGTGCACACATTTAATCCCAGCACTTGAGAGGTAGAGATAGACGGATCTCCGTGAGTTCGAAGCTAGCCTTGTCTTTTAAACAAAGTGAGATGTATATGTGCATGTGTTCAGAAACCCAAGGACAATCTCAGCTGTTATTGTGTGTGCATGTGTATATGTGCATGTGTGGGGGTATATTTGTGTGTGTGTGTGTGTGTGTGTGTGTGTGTGTGTTTATACACAGTCCCTCACTGGACTAAAACTTGCCAAGTAAGCTAGATAGCCTCTGCCCATCTCTAGCTTCCCCGCATTGGGAGTACAAGCACATCAATTTTTTTTGGTTTTTTTTTTTTTTTTTGGCATGGGTTTTGGGGATCAAAGTTAGCCCTCCTGCCCAGGCAGGCAGTTCACTAAATGAGCTCTCCTTAGCTTAGTTTCTGCCACCTTGATTCTTCCAAATTAGCTCTGGCTGGAGACTCAGCGTGAGTCCACAGAAGACCTGAGACCCTCTGTCTATTGAGGAGTCTGTGACAGATAGCTCCTCTTGGCTCTGGTCCCCAAGGCTCTGACTACAGTGACACACCAGTGCTCTCCCTGAAGAGTTGATTACATGCTCATCATGAACATTGCTGGATACTCAGCAAGAGCCCTTGTGGGAACATGTTGGGGAGACCGAGCTGACAAGGGTGCCTCCTAACCAAGATGCTCTTCCCATCAGAGGCTCCAGCCAGTAACCCTGGCACCTAACCTCCATCTTCCATCTTATAAACCACTGAAGATCTGGCCAAACCATCCCCAACACAGATTTCCCCCCAAGGACACATTAATTGTGTTTTGGACTCTACTACCCCAGCTGTTAAGCCCAAGCTCCATAGGGGTTCTGGGATCTGTGCCCTGGCGCTGGGTTAACAAGTATCTACATTCAGGGTGGCCTGAAGGAAAGACCAGGCACCAGGCAGGTTGGACCTGCAGGAAGACCGCTACTGGGTCCTCAGCCCTGTGTAGTCTGCACTCTTGAACAGGGGAAGCCGACTACCAGTGTCCCTAATTCTCTGTGTTGCTCAGAGAGGGCCTGACCCAGTTGTAACTGGTTGAGGTGGTCACAGCTCTGTGGCAGCTCTTGCTTCCTCCCTCTCTATCTCTCTTTCTTCTTTCCTGGGGGAGATTTGATCAGGGGCTTTAATTTTGTTTTCCTTTACCACCCTTGGAACACAGTATGTATTTGTGATGGTTAATATTATCAACTTAACAGGATCTAGAATGGCCTAGAAAAAAACTTTTGGGTATTGTGATGATTTTTTTTATGCTCGGCCCAGGGAGTGGCACTATTAGAAGGTGTGACCCTGTTGGAGTAGGTGTGTCACTGTGGGTGTGGGTTTTAAGACCCTCATCCTATACTCTGAATACCCTGGAAGCCAGTATTCTGCTAGTGGCCTTCAGATGAAGATGTAGAGCTCTCAGCTCCTTCTGCACCATGCCTGCCTGGATGCTGCCATGTTCCTGCCTTGATGATAATGGACTGAAAATCTGAACCTGTAAGCCAGCCCCAATTAAACGTTATCCTGATAAGAGTTGCCTTGGTCATGGTGTCTGTTCACAGCAGTAAAACCCTAACTAAGACAGGTATGTCTGTGATGGACTTTCTAGATTGGGTTGTGTTGGGAAGACCCATTCTAAATGTGAGTGCCACTATCCCTGTGGGCTGGGATACTGAACAGAAAGGGAAGGACAAAGTGAGCTGAGCTCCAGCACTCACCTTTCTGCATCCTAACTGTGGATGCAATTTCAAGTTCCTGCCACCATGACGGACTGCACACTGAAACTGTGAGGCAAACCAACCCGTGTTTAAGTTGCTTTTGTAAGGTGCCACAGCAGCGAGGAAAGTAACTAACATGGTGCTCAGTACGACTTGTCCTCACTGAACTGTGTGAGTGCTCACACCAGGACAGTTCCAAACTGGAGTGCTGGAGCCCAGCTCTGCTTTCCCCTAGCCGTAGTAGGTCCAGGGTGCAATCATGCATGTGTGCACTGTGACAGACCCCACTTTAGAGCCAGGGCAGTCTCTCCTACATCAGTGATTCTAGGTTTTTGTTTTGTTTTGGGTTGTTTTTGTTTGTTTGGTTGGTTGGCTTTTTGTTTTTGTTTGTATGGTTTTTTTTTTTTCAATCTAAAGAGAAGAGCTATGATAAAATGAAGGCTTGGCACACAAAAAAATTCAGTTCGACTTTGGGGACACAGTTTCCTGGGTTTCCCCATAAAATGCTGCAAGAATTTCCCTGGAGGCACCTTTGGTGTGAGTCCTGGGCACAGACTCCAATAGGCACAGTGACTGGGATGTTTACCTAAGACATACATTGTCCAGCCACAGGCAGTGGCAGAGATGGGAGAAATTGGCTCTTCTGAGAGAAGTCCAAGCTCTAAGCCATGGCTCTGCAGTACAAATGGAAGCTAGAAGACACCCTCAAGGGCATTAAGCAAAGGTACAACCCTGCCAGGGGACAGATGGTAGGACAAAGTACTCAGGCCATCAAGAGTGTCAATAGAATGAGGAGGAAGAGTCTAGAAGCAGCCATGGCAAGCCCTACTTGTGAAGTTTGCTCTGGGTGAAGCCAACACCTGAAGTGGGTGTAGAGTTGGATGTCAGAACACACACAGGGAGTTCTGCCCGGCCCAGGCCTGACTGAGGCTCCTAGTCTCCAACGGCATCTCCTTCCATCTCCATGTCTGGAAGTCGCTGGAAGTCCTGGAAAGGCGCTGAGTACATCCAGGCTTCTGGACTCGAAGATGGGGCAGTGCTAGGCCATGACCGAGCCTGCCCACTGGAAATGTGCAAAGTCTACTGTTAGGAGGGTTAGCTTCAATGACAAAATTACTGATCTCAGTGCTCTGATCCTAGGCCAAAAAAAGAAGAAAAATCAGGGCAGTGCTGAGAGAGAGCTAAGTGGTTAAGAGCACTTCTTGCTCTTACAGAGGAACCAAGTTCAGTTCCCAGAACCCCTTGCAACTAGTTCCAGCGATCTGGTGACTTCTGACTGCTGTGGGCTCCAATACACATGTAGTGTATATATACCTTCAGGTGGTGGTGGCTTCAATGAAAATGATCCTCATAAGCACTAATTCCTTCAAACTTTTGGTTGTCTTTAGGCAATAACACTTTAGAAAGAACCGCTAACCAGCCGTTTAACCCTCTGAGTGTTTCTTTGCAGGCAGTGGTCAGTGCCAGCACCCACCCTGCCCTGCTCTGCACTGCTCTGGAGAGGCAGAAGCGTGCTGGGATGCCTGAGGCAGGCTCTTGACCTCCCAGCATTAGTGCCCTCCCTATAACCTGGCTGTTTTAAATACTAACTTAGTTACTTTTCTATTGCTATGACAAAACACCAGAACCAAGGCAATTTATACAAGAGAACATTTAATCTGGGGCTCACAGTTCCAGAGGATTAGTCCATGACCATCACAGTGGGGTGTGGCAGCAGGCAGGCAGGTGTGGCACTGGAACAGCAGCTGAGAACTTACACCTGATCCACAAGCAAGGGAACAGAGAGTGAGAGACAGACAGAGAGATACCAAGAGAGACAGAGACATACAGAGACAGACAGACAGAGAGACAGAGGCAGAGACACACAGAGACAGAGATAGATAGAGGGAGAGGCAGAGACAAAGACAGAGAGACAGAGAGAGACAGAAAGAGACAGAGACAGAGTGACAGAAAGAGACAGAGACAGAGAGACAGAGAAAGAGACAAAAGCAGAGATAGAGAGACAAAGAGACAGAGACAAAGAGAGACAGAGATAGAGGGAGAGAGACAGAGAAACAGAGACAGAGAGACAGAGACAGAGGCAGAGAGACAGAGAGCGAGACAGAGAGAGAGAGAGAGAGAGAGAGAGAGAGAGTTGGGAGTAGACAGTATGGGTTTTTGAAACCTCAAAGCCCACCCCCCAGTGACACATGAACTCTAAAAAGGCCACACCTTCTAATCCTTCCCAACCATTTCCACCAATTTTAAATCAAGCATTCAAACACGTGAGTCCATGGTGGCCATTCCCATTTAGATCTCCCACATGACATCCCCTGGCCACCATAGTGTCGTGGCCATGTCACAACCCAAACTATGTTTCAACAGTCTCCAGAGTCTTTCAGTCTCAAGACTATTTAACAATTCAAAGTCTCTTCTGAACCTCAAGGCAATCCCTTAATTATAAGCTCCTATAAAATAAAAAAGCAAATTGCCTGCTTGATAGTTTTCTGCAGAAAGTCTACATGTCCCAGCTTCCCTTGCAGACGACAAAAGTCATTTCTGCCCTTCTAAGGGGCTGGTATCCCATCTTCCTCTGTAGACATCTTGGCCGTCTGAACACATGAACAACAAAAGTGCCCCCTCATCCTGAATAGACATGGTCCCATCTGGGGTAGACCAAGTTTCTCTTTCTGTTTACCTTCTGTGTCTCTATAGCAGCTTTCAATAATCTAACAATTTCCAACATAAAATGACACAGAACATACGTCACAACTCCTTAATGAAGGAGTGGGACATGGTGAGGAAATACTGAGCCAAAGCAAGACTCAACCCAGCAGGGCAAACTCCAAGTCCTGTAGCCCCATGTGTTCTGTCGACGTGTTGACCCCACCAGATGCCACATTTTTTTAGCCAAATTTGAAGAAAGCTTTATTAAATGTTGGCCAGGAAGAGGGACACTGACCAGGTCTATACCTGGGATTCCCAGACGATGGCCTTATATTAATCCAGTGCTTATACAGGCAAACCCCACATGGTTATTATCTTAGGGTTTTATGGCTGTAAAGAGACACCATGACCAAGGCAGCTCTTATAAAGGAAAACATTTCATTGAGGCTGCCTTACAGGTTCAGAGACTTAGTCCATTATCATGGTGGTGAAAGCATGGTGCACGCAGGCAGACAGGCAGCAGGAAGAGAGTGTGAGCCACACTGGGCAGAGCTTGTGCATGCAAGTCCTCAAAGCCCGCCCCCACATGACGCACATCCCCCAGGAGACCATGCCTACTCCACCAAAGCTACATCTCCTAATACTGTCACTCCCTGTAGGCCAAGCACTAAAACACATGGGTCTATGGGGGCCATACCTATTCAAAGCTCCACAGCTATGTAACCCCCACCATTGTCAAATTAGGAGCAAGCATACATCCTGACATACTTCTTGCCTGCGAATCTCCAACTGACATGTGATCAAGCACATCCTGTGCAATTGGGGCAATCAACCTTGTTTATAAAAGTGAAAATATGCCGGGCAGTGGCACACGCTTTTAATCCCAGCACTTGGGAGGCAGAGGCAGGCGGATTTCTGAGTTCGAGGCCAGCCTGGTCTACAGAGTGAGTTCCAGGACAGCCAGGGCTACACAGAGAAACCCTGTCTCGAAAAAGACAAAAAAAAAAGTGAAAATACGTGGCTTGCTACCTTAAATGAACAACAGCCCCCAGCATTCCAGGAAGTGATCTGTTCTTGGGCAAGTGGGGCTTACAGGTTAGAGGCATTTTTTGTTTTATGGCTCTCTTAAGCACAGTGATTTAAACTTTAAACATAACTTTAGCCCTCACAAGGTCTCTTTCCTTCTAGCTTGTCTGTTTATTGGGGTTTCACGTGAAAAGAAGGGTACCATGGCAGATTGGGGACAAGGAATGCCACAAGGTCATAGCATGCAGCAGGGACCTCGCATGAGAGACTTATCTGTGTGGGGGTGGGTATAAGGCTGCCTCTGAGCGAGGTGGAGAGGAAAGAGGGCAGGCCTCGAAGGCCCTGGACTTACAAAGGGCTCTAGTGCATGTTCACAGGGAGACCGGATGACTCGTATTGTCAGTGGCTGATGATGACATGGCCACTGTCACTCAGTTATGGAGGCGGGCTTTGGAAGGAGGGTTCCAACACTGACACATTTCTTTCCCTTGGGATCTTTGCACTTCCTGCTTGCAGCTCTCCTGGGCACGCATCCCATGCACTGGCGGATCCAATCCCCTAGGGTCTCCAAGGCAATCCAGTCTTCTCTTTCACAGCTTCACACAGTGGCCTCAGTGGCTCTCCTAGAGTTGAGTTGAGAAGGTTCCACACCTCCTTTACTCTTGTATCCTCCCTGATTTTAAAGCCAGACAAGTACCTGAAGCTACCAAATTCTGCTGCTTGCTTCTTCCAGAACCTGGGCCTCTCCTTGAATTGCATTTGCATACACTTTGATTTGGTGGTGGTTTCTTTTGTAGAATGAGCTTTCCTTTGTGTTAGGGCAGATGATTCCTCAGTGATTTCCTTCTTAGAAGGTCGAAGCTTAGCTGGGTGGTGGCTTGCCTTGAGGTCACCACTCTCTTTCCATTTCAAATCAGGCATTTCTCTTTGAGCACAAGGATTGGCCCCAACACTGAATTTCCCAGTTCTATTTTTCTCCTCAAAATGTACATTTTGTATTTATTTTTGCCTTGCTTGATCTTTTTTCTATAGACATGCGTAAGAGAGATCACTAATGACCACAGGACAGAGTCAACATTAGGCTATCTTGAAATCTCTTTAGCAAATGAAATTAGTCCAAAATTCTCCAACTGAGCCTTGGGCAGATTCTTAGTACAAAGGCAGCCACATTCTTTGCCAAAATATCATGAAAGGGTCTCTAGCCCAGTTGCTAATGTGTTTCCCTTCTGAAACCTCTAGTTCCTTTTGTTTTTAGCGCTATGATCTTACAAGCTCCTAGTAGCTCTGCCCTTAAGCTCCACTGACAGAATTTGTGCTGGCTAGTTCCATGTCAACTTGACACAAAGTAGAGGCTTTGGAGAGGAGGGAAACTCAACTGAGAAAATACCTCCATAACACCAGGCTATAGCATGCCTGTAGGGCTTTTCTTTATTAGTCGATGGGAGGAGACCCAGGTCATTGTGGGTGGGGCCACCCCTGGGCTAGTGGTCCTGAGTTCCATAAGAAAGCAGGCCAAGCAAGTCATTAGGAACAATCCAGTAAGCAGCACTCCTCCATGGCCTCTGCATCAGCTCCCATCTCCCAGTTTCAGTCCTGCTTTGAGTTTTTGTCTTGACTTCCTTCAATGATGAATCACAATGTGAAAATGCTAAGCCAAAGAAACCCTTTCCTTCCCAAGTTGACTTCGGTCATAGTATTTCATCGCAGCAACAATACCTTAACTGGGACAGCATTCAATTGCTTCCTAGTCCAGAGTCCCAAAGTCTTCCACATTCCTCCAAACCCCATGATGGTCAGGCCTGTCACAGCAGGGCTTTACTCCTGGTACTAACTCTTCTACATACACATGCTTTACTCTGGTACCAATGTCCCTCTTGTTACCTTTCTTTCGCTGTGACAAAATATAAGGGCCAAGGCAACTTATAAAGGAAAGTGTTTAATTTGGGGCTCACAGTTCCAGAGAGTTAGTCCATGAACATCATGGTGGGCAGCAGGCAGGCAGGTATGGCTCTGGAGCAGCAGCTGAGACCTCACATCTAATCCACAAGTAGGGGTGGAGAGTGGAGGCAGAGAGAACATGCACTAGCTGGGAAGCCCACCATGTGACACCTCTCCTCCAACAAGGCCACACCTCCTAATCCTTCCCAAACAGTTCCACCAACTTCAGACCAAGCCTTTGGGAGTCATTCTCATTCAAAGTACTTTTCCCATTTATATGACCAAATACCTGATAAGGAACAGCTTAAGGGAAGTTTATCTGGTCTTAAAGTTCGAGGAAGTGTAGTGCACCCAGGCAGAGAAGGCATGGTGGAATTCATTTGTTTACAGACCAGGAAGCAGAGGTCTACTCCAAGGGACCCACTTCCTCCAGCCATGCTCCACCTCTCGGTTCCACGGCCTCCCTAGAATAGAATCACAACCACGTGGGTTTCCAAACCCACAAGACTGCGGGAGGCTTTTGACATGCTAACCACAGCACAGGGAAAACCTCCCCTGCGGCTAGCTGCATTGTGCTCCACACACTGGAGTGCCCTGCCTCTCCCTGTAACTGCACATCTCAGCGAGAAGCTGTGCAGCCTGGAGGGAGCCCAGGTGGCACTCCAGCATACTTATAGTGCAGGTTTTACTTACAATTTCTCAACTTTTAATCTCATTTCACCAGAGATTTTTACAGACCCCAGGTTTATTAAGAAGGGACTCAAATCAAACTTTCACGGATAAGAAATCCTAATGAAATTTATTTTAAAAGAATTCATTGGGGCTGGAGAGATGGCTCAGCGGTTAAGAACACTGACTGCTCTTCCAGAAGACCCAAGTTCAATTCCCAGCACCCACATGGTGGCTCACAACCATATGTAATAGAGTCTGATATCCTCTTCTGGTGTATCTGAAAACAGCTACTGTGTACTCATATACATAAAATAAATAAATAAATCCTTAAAAAAAGAATTCATTGACAGCATAACTTTATTATTAAGTATAAAAGCAAACTTACATATCAGTGAGCCAGGTGTGCTTATTTTTACATAAAGGTTAGATCCTTCCTGAATATTTGATAACGCAGGATGCAGAGTGTCTTCATAAAGTGTTTTTCACCGAGAGATACTTAGAGACAATGGGAGCAGAGAACAGGGTAGAATGCAGAGGCATGTGTGAGTCCACTTCAGAAACTGAGAAATTCTCTCCTCTCCCTAAGCCTAGACTCACAGGATAATGTTTTCTGAAACTTGAGTCAACAACTCAGACAGCAGTCTTAAAAGTCAAACATTTTAACACAGTGTGCTGACGTGTCCTTTGATGCTGAGAACTGACAGGGCGAAATCAATCTGCTTTCCACAATTAAACCATCACGTCTCTCTAAGAGCAGAAAACTTATTTAGAATGGTAAAACCTTGCAGTTCAAAACACCCAACAATCTCAAATCTGAGTGCAGGGTTTCAGGCAACACTGGCTAGTGGTGTGTGGCTTGGCGCATGCACGGTGGGAAACGTTTATGAGGTGTGTTAAGAACCAAGGCTATAGTGAAGTCACAGGCTGCAATAAGGGAGGAGCGGAGGCACCACCAGAAACACCCAGGATCCGGAACCTGTTGGACTTCAAGGTTCAGAAACCTTTTGCTTCTACCAAATTATTTTTGCAACTCCCACATTCAGTGCCACGAGCACACATGGCGTCACGACCCACAGTCTAAGGCTGGAAACCTAAGAGATCCTGCTGTCACTGAGAGCGACAGAGGCAGCGCTCTGGATCATCCCTGCTTCTGCACTTACCCTTGGGGAACCTCCACTCAGGTAAAACTAGTATTCCTGGCTTCACTGGGAAGGATGAGCCCAGGGGAAAGCATAGCTGGAGATTAGTAAGACACTTTAGAGCCAGTGAGACGGCTCAGCGGACAAGGCCTGGATTCCACAGTTGATGGAGAAAACCAAACCCTGCAAGCTGACCTCTAACCCCATGACACATACTCTGTCCTCACCCACACAACAATGAAAACTGATGAGGGCAGAGCAGGCGGGGATGGGACACCCTGGCAAGAAGTGGCTACTGTCATCCTGTCGTGGCTCCTGAAAGTTGTTCCCACCTGTGGGACTTCATCACATATAGGCCATGGGTGAATGTAAGACCCACCACCATGTGTTGGTGCAAAACACAGCTCTCGCCTGGAGGGGGAAAAGAGAGAGTTGACTCCTGAGCCCATGAGTGTCCGTGGCCCTGCGACACAGGGTTGCTCCACTGGGGAAGTGGTCACATCAGATTTTATTAGTTACAGAACGAAGAAATCAAATCATTTTTCAAATACACTGGTGGGAACCACAGAGGAGAGGTTACAGCAAGGGCTTTAGATGCTTTCAGTGACATTCTTAGCTTCTGGGTTGTAAAGGATTTTGACAGTCAGGTCACACACAGGACTGTGCAAGGAATGAATCTCAAAGAGACAGAGAGAGAGTCCAAGACCATTTGACTCTCGTCTGCAACACTCTCTGTAGTCAGCAAGTTCAGTCATTGGCCTTGTGGAATCCTTAGCAGGTGTGGCTCTTCCTTCTCAGGGGAAATTCCACTCATGTGTCACATATTGTGAAATAAGGAAAACGATCCAGAACCCAGAGAAGGCTGGACAGGCGTGATAGCTGCCTACCATCCAGTCCTTAGGAGGCAGACAAGGGATCCTCTGGGTACACTGGTTAACACCTGATGTGAATTTCAGGACTCCATATGCACCTACACACACACACACACACACACACACACACACACACACACAGAGAGAGAGAGAGAGAGAGAGAGAGAGACAGGGAGACAGAGAGAGAGACACTGATTGTATATGTGTGTCTGCCCAAGCTAGATCATTTAATATTGGCCTGTAAGGGAAGCAGGGGCCTGCAAGAAATCTATAGCCTGGACTACAGCACGCCCTGAGCCAGTGCTCACAGTTTGTCTGTATTGGAAACACTTCAAGCAAATTCTGTCGGTGAGTTTAACTTCAAGTTGGCTGAAGTGGAGTTGGCTGTACCTTGGTTGGAAGACTGCTTTTCTCAGCACACACAAAGCCCTGATTCTACCCCATGCTTTGAATAAACTGAGTGGGGTACATCCAATCCCAGAGGAGGGAGGATCAGAAGTTCAAGGTCATCCTGGGCTACATACTTAGCTTTAAGCTAGCCTGGGATGTATAGGATCCTGTCTCAGGTAGGGTACACAGGAACAGTCAGAGTAAATACCCGTGCTCCCTCCACTGTCTGCTGCAAGACACAGAGGCCGAACAGAGATAAGTGAGCTGTCTTGTCAATGCTTTGAGAACAGGAGAAGCAACTATGTAGTCTCTCCTTTAAAAGGGGCCACATGGACGGGACAGCATAGTCACTGCCCACGGTGGTTTTCTGTAGGTGGCAAGGCTACAAACCTCGTCCTTCTTAAAGCACTCTGAACCTTCCGGATTCTTCTGCAGTGATTAGTAATTCATGAGCACATAAGAAACAGGTCAAAGAGAACTGGGAAAATGCCTCAGAGCCCATGCAAAGCAGGACAGGGGCACTGCATCTGCAACCCACGACTCCTACAGTGAGAGACAGTAGAGGCAGGAGAACCCAGAAGCTCCATGGTGTCCTAGCCTGGTGCATGCTGTAGCCAACAAGAAACCTTGACTAAAGCAAGGTGAAGGGTGAGGACAGACACCCAAGGTTGTCCTCTGATCTCCACATACATGCTGTGGCATATGTGCACCGGCAGACACAAAACAAACAGGGAAAACAATACGGAATGCTGTGTGCAGGGAGCATGGTCAGGGAGGGCTTCTTGGAGGAGGTGACGTACACTAGAACTGGGAAGGGGCCAGCACAGGAGAAGCCATGGGAGGAGCTCCATGCTACAGCGTATGTGTGTCTAGGACAGGGCTGGGTCACAGGGCAGATGCTTGGATAGTCTAGTTAATACACAAGCTAAGGAATGAATGCATACAGGGAAAGCTGCTAGGGCATGAGACCAAGTTTCAAAGGTCCTGATCAAACTTGGCTCCCTGGGGGCTGTAATCTCTTGAATCTGTACCTCAGGACAAATCAGGTGCAAGGGGAACACCAGGAAAGAGCTGAGGATACCCACGACCTAGGGTTAAGCAGAGCCTTTCAAGTCAGCTGCAGGTGACAGCATGCTCTGAAATTCTGTGTCCAGAAAGCACCTATTCTGAGTGAGCCTCCTGCAGCCTTACCACTTGTGTGTGGCCACCCTGCTGCTCAGTCTGGGGGGGCGGGGCTGCTGCTCAGTGTATGGGATGGAAGGTGGGCAGTGGGGGGGAGGGGAGGGTGATGCTCAGTCCTGGGGGGGCTGCTGCTCAGTTGGGGGGGGGCAGCCACCTCGCCTCACTAGTGCTTCCCAGCGTTTGTTTCCACACAGGCCTGCGTGGGCATGAGGCTGATAGATGACAAGGTCACAGCAGCAGGATTGCTGGAAGCCCTAGGACAGTGGCTCCTGTCCTTGTAGAAGAGGACATCTAATTTGATGCAGAGACAGCCAGTGACAATGGCCACTACTGCTGGGAACCCGGCACCAGGTTCTCACCCATGGCTCCCTTTGTCCTCAATTTGAGGAGGTTATCTTTCTGTCATAGATAGGGCAGGACAGCCTTGGTAGCTTGCCACAGCATGGGGCCTCCTCCACCTCCACAATAAGTGGAAGGGATGTGGGAGCTGGACCCTGCTGCTGTAGGCAGAGATGGGACTCTGTTCTGTTTAGGGACAAGGGCTGATAGAAAGCGCCAGGTGGACCATGGCTTCTCCGTGACATAGTAGATATGACTAAACTATATGGATCTGAAAAGGAACTTCCCAGGTTTGCAGTATTAGCTCAGAGCACGTTCAGCAAGGGCCAGAGGCCTTGGAAAGATCCAGGCTAGAGCCAAAAGTGGGAAACATGGCCAGGTGTCACCTGGGGTGGGGGCTGGGAAGACAGCTCCATGCTTAAAGTGCTTGTCCTGTGAAGTCTGAGGGCCCGAGGGCAAATCCCAAGCTGTCACCTGTGCTGGAGGACAGGGGTGGGGTAGAGATGGATGCTGGGCTTGCTGGCCAACCTATGTCCAGGCTCAGAGAGACTTTGCTTCAAGGGAATAAGGTGGAGATTGGCTGATCAGGACACCTGACATCCTCTCCCCCAGCACAGGGGTCAGCAGGTGACCAGGTGAGCTCAGGAGAAACTCAGGTTAGACCGAGGGCTCAGACTGAGGCTGCCCAACTTGGGTGGTGGGAGGAAGACACTAGGTCAGGCCACATCTCAGGGGCTCCCCAACCTTTACAATACACTACTCCCTGTCCTCTGGACTCAGTCTCCCAAAGCCACACACCCTTAGAAAAGGGAGGCCCAAGCAATTTTAATCTTCAGTTTGTATGCTAGCCTCAGGGTAGCTGTACTGGGAGGAGTGGCTGGGTGGATAAAGCACTTGCCTATTTGCCCTGCAGTTTGAGGACCTGAGTTTGCTTCTCAGCTATGGCACAAAACCCAGAGAAGGCGTGATAGCTGCCTACCATCTAGTCCTTAGGAAGCAGACAAGGGATCCCCTGGGCAAACTGATTGACACAATGATGTGAATTTCAAGCCTCTATATGCACCCACACCCCCCCACACACACACTCCCATACACATTTGAACGTGCAAACACATGCACAACACACACATTAAAAGACCCGTTTTCTATGGCACTATTCTTTTTGAAAGATAGGAGTATCAAAAAAGCCAAGAAACTAAACAGACTACAGCACACCCAGTCCAGGCCATCATTCCCATGGGGTCTGTAGAAAAAGGGGCCTGGGCACCGGTTCACTGGTTGCAACTTCTGGGCTTATGGAGATCACTGACATCTGGCTCTGGTCTCCTCCAGCAACCCGTATGCAACTCTTTGGCGCCCATTATAAACGAGGAAAGCCTGGGACTGAGCCGGTCCACATTTTTCTCTGGGAGGGCTGAGAGCAGAGGCAGTAGTGGTCCAAGAAGGAACTCTGCTCCCCAGGGAGCCCTATCCTCCGAACTGCAGAGATTGGCAAGCCATCCGTTCCCACCGACTCGGTTTCCTCTAATGCCCTTCCCCCACTTCAGGGAACCTGAAGGCGAGGCTCAGGGCTGAAAAGCAAGGACTAGCAACCAGGGCTCTGCTGAGCAAGGGTGAGAGGAGAAGGGAGGAAAGAACCCTCTAGTTCTGCCCAGTAGGTCAGAAAAAAATAGTACTCTAAACCACAGGCCCACTGCAGCTAATCAGAGAGGGGTGGAGTGGGATGGATTTACTTCCTTCTGCCAGTGGGTGGCAGGGCCTGGCGTACAACCAAAATTTGACCCTTTCACCTTTTCTTAACATAGTTCTAAAAGACTATCAGACTCACACGGGGCCTGATAAATGAAAGCGAGACTCAAGGTTGGGAGCCCTAAATCCAAGTCCTAATTCTGCGGCTAACCAGGCCTTCTCCGGGTCCAGTTTCTTCACTTGTCCCTTCAAAGAGCTGCTTCGGGCCTGGTGGGGCACCCTCCCAGGTATCCCTCCAATTCTCGGGTGACACAGGCAGAAGAGCATTGGTAAGCATCACCTTTTAGGGACAACTTGAGAATCGCTAGTCACTCTGTGGCGTTTTGCCCTGGGCGCAGCCCTAACCCACTGACTGCCTGTAGCCCCACCTTCGCGCCGAACCCAGGGTCAAAGCCACTGCTCCTCGCGCGCCAGTCCATCGATGCTGGGCGGTCACAGTTACCGGCGCGCTCTTAGACTCCCTCGCCCGCCAGCCACCCGCCTTTGCCCGTGCACACCCAGGCTCCCGCAGCAAACACGCTGCTCTTGTTCTCCCCACTCGGGGAGACCCCTAATCCCTTGCCCGCTCTCCGCCCCTGCGGTGACAGGCTCGCCCTGCCCTCCGCCCAGCTCCGCTCCCTCCGCTCTCCGACCCCGCCCCGCCCCGGGCCCCGCCCCCGAGGCTGCCGGGAGGATGTGAGCTCATTCCCTCCTCCATGTTCCGGCCTCCTCCAGGAAGCGTCCTCCGGAGGTCTCGGCCAGCTCACAGCCAGCGGCCCGCGGGCCGCGGAGTCCGCAGCGCGCCGGGTCCCACCTGACATCGCACGCAACGGGGCGTCGGCTTCGAGGGTGCGGAATGAAGGCAGGCGGCGTGGGCACCCACCAAAGCCTGAGCTACGGGGTCGGGGCAGTGCCCCCGGCGTAGGCACCGTACCGTTCCCGGCCAGCACACCCTGTGCCCTCAGCTCGCTTCCGGCCGGGTCACGTGATTGCGCGCACGTGTTCCGGCCCCTCGGAGCTGCGATCTGGAGCCTCCGCCACACTGCGGGCGGATGTCCATCTAGAGGCAGTGCAGCCTTCGCCATGAACCCCAGGGGCCTGTTCCAGGACTTCAACCCCAGTAAGTTCCTCATTTATGCCTGCTTGCTCCTCTTCTCCGTGCTGCTGCCCCTGCGCCTGGACGGCATCATCCAGTGGAGTTACTGGGCGGTCTTCGCCCCCATCTGGCTGTGGAAGCTCCTGGTCATCGTGGGTGCCTCGGTGGGTGCGGGCGTGTGGGCCCGCAACCCTCGTTACCGTACGGAGGGGGAATCCTGCGTGGAGTTCAAAGCCATGCTGATCGCCGTGGGCATCCACCTGCTGCTGCTCATGTTTGAGATATTAGTCTGCGACAGGGTGGAGAGGGGCACCCACTTTTGGCTGCTGGTCTTCATGCCACTCTTCTTCGTTTCCCCCGTGTCCGTGGCCGCCTGCGTCTGGGGCTTTCGACATGACCGGTCCTTGGAACTGGAGATCCTGTGCTCTGTCAACATCCTGCAGTTCATCTTCATCGCCCTGAGGCTGGATAGGATTATCCACTGGCCATGGCTGGTGGTGTTCGTGCCCCTGTGGATCCTCATGTCGTTCCTCTGCCTGGTGGTTCTCTATTACATCGTGTGGTCCCTCCTGTTCCTGCGGTCCCTGGATGTGGTTGCGGAGCAGCGAAGAACACATGTGACCATGGCCATCAGCTGGATCACGATTGTCGTGCCCCTGCTCACCTTTGAGGTCCTGCTAGTTCACAGACTGGATGACCACAATGCGTTCTCTTACATTTCCATATTCATCCCGCTCTGGTTCTCGTTACTGACTTTGATGGCTACGACTTTCAGGCGGAAAGGGGGCAATCATTGGTGGTTTGGTATTCGCAGGGATTTCTGTCAGTTTCTACTTGAAGTCTTCCCGTTTTTAAGGGAATATGGGAATATCTCTTACGATCTTCATCACGAAGATAGTGAAGACATTGAAGATGTATCGGTGTCAGAAGCCCCAAAAATTGCTCCAATGTTTGGAAAGAAGGCCCGGGTAGTTATAACACAGAGCCCTGGGAAGTACGTTCCTCCGCCTCCCAAGTTAAACATTGATATGCCTGACTAAACTCACCAGCCGGGCCTGTAAGTGAGATAGAAACAAACCATATACCCTTGAATTCCACTTTGCTTTTTCCTGTGTTCATCCAGCCCTGGAATTGGAAACAGGCTCTCCTGATTTTACACCCACTGTGAGACAGAAGTCTCTTGCAGTGGTCGTTGTGTACCGTGGGCAGAAGGAGGCTGTAAGAACTGTGGGTGTGTGTACATAATGTACAAGGGAACTTCCTTTCCAGATCCTCCTCTTACGAGCTAGCCAAAGGCGGTAAATCGAATTGTTTCTAGGCCTTCAAAAGACCTGAAAACTACATAGCTGTTTGTTTTAAAGCGCTACTTATGCCTACCAAAAGTATTGTTTTAAAAGTATTTTTATACACTGCTAGTCTAAAATTGTATTTTAGGTTGTTCCCATTGTGACATAATGGCAAATGTACCAAATTCTCCCCTCCCACTGTTCACTGAGCCTCAAAGTTGGTGTTTGTAGTGCTCCTACTGTTCAGATAGTTGTTTTCTTTGGGTTTTGCTGACACAGGTCTTTAGTATTCTAATAGATGAATTTTCTAATAGAGTGAACCTGCATATATTAGTATTTATATGAATGTTTTAGCAGTGTTATCTGTGTTGAATTGTAGTTCTTGGCAGTAATGTATTGTGTTAAAGTGTTTTTTTAAGTTTCTGTGTGAAGATATGTATTTATTGCAACTATCTTTAATGACGGAACGAGATACTAATGTTCCTGACCCGGTATCCTGTCAGAGTCTTGGAATGAAAGTCTGCTGTGATAACAAGAGTGCTACAGATTTTCAAAGTTTGGTTGCACCCCTAGAGAAAAGGGACACCACCACTCAGAATAGATGATACTCTCTGGTATGGTGTCAGGCCATGAACACTGTCAGTTAACTCCTCAGCTTCTTCCTCACAGGTGGTATCGTCTCTTGAGGAACAACCAAAACACGCAGCATGGTCTGGCCATTTCTAAGGTCTGTCACAGTGTAAAGCATTACTGTTGGAACGCTAAAGGTGACCAACAGCGTGAGGTCTTGTAATGCCCAACGTTCTTGGTCTGTCAGTAACAAGGAACGGATGTTTAGGTCTTTTAAAGATGAGTACAGTGTTTCTTCAGAAGCCGGAGTCACCCCAGGAAACCAGAACCAGAGCCCAGCCAGACCTCCTCAGAATAAGGTTCTGACTGGGAAGAAACCAGTACTCAGAAATGGAAGTTAAAGTAACATGGAGTACTCGTCATGGAGAAGACTGGGCTGGGGTTAGTTATTAGCTTACTAAGGATTACCTCTGCCTCTTTCCATGTGCATCACTGCCCTTTGCTCTGGCTGTGACACAGTCCTGTTGCATTTGAAGGAGAGACGGCAACATGTGCCCTGTGCAAGCATGACCCCTGTTCACGCCCTCAGCATCCATGTAGAAGCCCACAGTACAAGTAACCCTGCAGGGAGAGTGGCAGAGACTTTTAGTCCCCGAGGCTTTTAGCTAGCCATTTGAAAGCATAGAGTTCCAGGTTGCCTCAGAATACAAGGTGGGGTATCCACATGATGGCTCAGTACGTAAACGTGCCTGCCACTAGGCCTGATGACCTAAGTTTGAGCTCTGGGATCCACATGATGAAAGAGAACCAACTCTCTCATCTTGTCCTCTGGGTATCACACACAGAACAAATTCTAACATAAAGTGGTCAGGAAGATGGCTCAGTGGTTAGGAGCACTGGCTATTCTTCCAGAGAGCCCACAATTTGATTCCCAGCACCCACATGGTAGCTTACAACTCTAACTCTAAGGTGACCGATGCCCTCTTCTGGTCTGCAAGCAACAGGCACACTCGTGATGCACAGACAAGTGAATAAGAAGAGCACCCATACATGTAGTTAGTTTTCTTTAAAAGGTGGAGAGCAGTAAAGGAAGACACATGATGTTCACCTCTGGTTTATACATATGCACAAACAAGATGACTTTATGCATATGCACAAACAAGATGAATTGACTATTTTAGCATCCAAACCTTGTGAAAATAACGTCTGTATATGTGCTAAGGAATGACATGCAAAGCTACCGGGAGTTCTGTGTACTTGCAACATAGTTGGTTTGGACCAGCTAACAGAATGTGAGGCAGTATTGAGCAGCAGCAGGGTGAGTGCTTCCTACACAGGGATTCCCTGATTCACTGCTTTCTCAGGTCTCCTAGTGACACTGAGGAGATGTTCCTCATAGGGATCCTTGTGCAAGAGAGGAAGCTGAGAAGCCAGATACAAGAAACATGAAGGAATGCTGCTGGCTTCTGGGTGAACATCACCTGAGTTTCAGGCAGCCGCCCTACCTCCCCCGTACCTCCCCACCTACTTCCCTTCTATCTCCCTCTTCACTGCACCGCTACCTCCTCCATCCCCCCAAAGTATCTGATAACAACAGCTTCCCGCCCTAGTAAGACATAAAGGTGGGGCCTGGAGAGATGGCTCAAAGGTCAGAGCACTGGCTGCTCTTCCAGAGGACCTGGGCTCAATTCTCAGCACTCAGGAGTGGCTCACACCTGTCTGTAACTAGTTCTAGGAAATCCAACTCCCTCTTCTGGGCTTTACAGGCACATAGTATGTGGTACACAGGTATATTTGCAGGCAAAATAGGCGTGCTTGCTTCGGCAGCACATATACCAACGTTGTAATGATACACAGAATTATTAGCATGGCCCCTGACCAAGGATGATAACGCAAATCCGTGAAGCATTTAATATTTTAAAAAAATACTCCTATGCACAAAATAATTTTAAAAAAATATTTCGGAATGGAAGAGCAGGTGTTTCTGAAGCAACTGAAGGGTTGGTTAGGAGGGTTTGTAGCACTCAGTCATATCCTCTCAGCAATGGGAGCAGTGTTGGCGAGCCGCTGTTGGGAGCGTCTACAAACATCCCTAAATCTCTGTCCCCAGTCAGGTCTCCATTACATCACGACTGTAAGGTAAGTGTCAGTGGAGGACTGGTCAGTTGTTGACTTTGTGTAGCTGAAGAGATAGGGCTGTGCCTTGGTGTGATGGCCACAGCACAGTGACTCCACATTTCCGTGACTCCACATTTCCGTGCAGGTAGGTTTTATCACAGCTTCTGCAAAGGGATGTCTCTGCTGCTCCACAACTTCCAAAGATCTTAGTGGCTGGGCTGGGCGACTGGCTCAGTAAGTGCGTGGCTGGGTAAGCGTGAGGACCTCAGAACCCCACAAAAGCCAGGTGTGGTGGCGTGAGCTTATATTCCTAGTGTACGGAAGGCAAGGGTGAGGACCCCCAGGCTTGTGAGCCAGATAGCCAAATTGTTGAGGTCTATGCTAATGGGAGACTGCCTAAAACAAAAAGGCAAAACCCTCTAAAGTCAAGATACATTTTTAAGGCCTAGCAAGATGGCTTGGCAGGAAAAAGCGCTACACGAGGCTGATGAACTGTGTTGGATCCCTGGGTCTCATGGTGGAAGGAGTGGGCATACGCCTGAAAAATCTCCTTTCATGAGAATGCTGTAGTGTGCATGCACGTGTGTACTCTCACAAACAGTATAAACAGACTCAAAACTACACCCTCCACCCTGGAGCTGCAAGTTGGCTGAGGAATACGCTCAAGACTGGGATCTACGCCAGGTCTCCTTGATGCGTCCTGTTCAGGATGCCAGGGTGAAGGAGCAGCAGTCTCGGACTTTGCCCTTTATGGCAGAGGTAAGGAGGCCAAGCTAAAATCTGCAGCACAAACAGTTCCTGCTCACAGGTGACAGATGTGCAGTCCACTCAATTCCAGTGACCCAAGCACATGGTCAAGCCTGTCAGGGGAGGCAGTCTGTGTCCAAGGGACTATAAGGCAGTCTACACGGGTAGCTGTCAGTCCATGAACTGATAGTTACAGGTGGTTCTAAAGGAACCAAAATCTGTAGATCACCAATGATTTCCTTCTCTTACAAATGTTCTGTAGTCTTCAAAAGCTGTTGCCATTAGAAGGAGCCATCTGGGATCTGATGAGATGGGAATGTCCTATGTTCAGATCCTTTTGTGAACAGCGGAGGGAACCCTCAGCAGTTATTCAGGACAGCGATATGAGAGACCCCATCTCAACTCTCCTCGGGCAGAAACAAGATCAGTTTGAGGCCAGTGTTGAATGAGCACTTGTCTCAGAAACAAAAATAAAAATATTTTAAAAGCTACTGGAGTGATGCTAAAATCCTGCACTAGCCTTTAATGCGGATCTGAGGTCAAGCCCCAGAAACTGTAAAAATGTGGAACACAGTGATTTACCTTGTAACTCTAGGTGTGGGGAGAAGTTAGAAGGGTCCTTGGGGCTTGCTTGCCAACAGCTTGGCTTAATTGGCAAGCTCCAAAGCAATATGAGGCCTCGTCTTGAAGAATGACAAGGAGGGAGTCCCCCACCCCCACAGCGTACACACGCACACACACATATGACTTGAGGGGCCTTGCTGGAGGGTTATTTTGGAAGAGTCAGGATGGGACAGAGAGGCCAGCCAGGTAGAGGGTACTGGGAAATGTGGAAAGCAGAGAGGACAGTGGCCTGGTCAGCAGCCACCACCTGGCCACCTCCACGGCTCAGGGTTAGAATAAGAAGCTGTTGGGAGACAGGTAATTCACAAGGTAGTAGGCAGCAGGAAGTACGCGTTGGAAGCCATACCTGGAAACCAAGTGAAGGGCTGAGTATCTCAGGGAACCAGGAGGTGAGGAGGCTGCCACTGGCAACATGACTCTACCACCAAGAAAGACTAATAGCATCACGCCTGCTGCCACAGAAATTCCTCAAAGGCCTTGTGAACGTCTTCTCTGAGACTGACACATTCCATCCTGCAGGGAAGCTCATAAGCAGGAAGGTAAATTAACACAAAATAGCTTCAGGAAGTTCCTGAAACTGACCGGATTCACTAGGCCCCTCCCTGCCAGAGTAAGCACTTGGGCATAGAGCTGCCAAGAAGACTCAGAAAAGTCACACTGCAATGAAGCTGCTTAGAAGCAGCAGAAACCAACCAGGCTGCCTAGAAGAGGTTTAAACCAGCTGAGGCACCTGGAATGGATAGTCTCTAACCTGTTGAGCTGCCTGCAGGCTGTGCAGTGTGATCCTGGTTCCCAGCTCTGTGAGCCGTCACCCATGTTGGAGTGGGCTTTGGTGATATCACTCTCTTTGAGTCATTTTTGCTCCTGTAAGTAACCCTAATAAAACTCAGTGGTTCACCAAGTTGGGCTTGGTGGTATCCATGCTTTGGTATGGGTTCCCTAACAGGAGTGAATAGACCTGTGTGTTCTGTCTCCCAGGAAAAGTTTTGTCACACAGCTATCCATTAGAGAGGATAGGAGGAGGAAAAGAGAATTGTGTTAGCCTTGGGTGTGGGGTCTCGCTGTAGCCTGTAGATCCGGAGAAACGAGGTCGCGTGGCTGCCTTACCTCTGGTCACTAGAGTCTAGTGGAACGGACAGAGCTCTGCCAAAACTCACTTGTTAAAGGGCTTTCAAAAAAGGAAACATACCAGGAGGCTATAAGTAGACACTGACCCCACAGCCCTTCCTGAGATGTCTGGCCTGCACCTACCTTCCTCCATGTGGCTCCCTAAGGCAATCCTCTCCTCTGAGCAAAGAGGGAAAGAGACAATCCAAAGCTTCGCGAGTTACTGCTCCGGACTCCACTCAGGCATCTGTGCCACTTCTTCCTCTAGCTTTGTTGTTGTTAAGTGTTACAGCTCTGAAAGGAAAAGCTTCCCCAGAGGTGGTGTTGCGGCTCTGAGGGGGGAGGTTCCCCGTGCAAGTGTGGCAGCTCTGAGGGGGGAGGTTCCCAGTGCAAGTGTTGCAGCTCTGAAGGAAGAACATAGTCACTCCACAGCAAACCTCATACCGAGAGGTTTCTTGGGAAGAACACAGGAAGATGGCTGCCTCTGCTGGGATGAGATGAGGCAGGGAACTGAGCAGGAGACAGGCTTATAAAGGGTTTCTTAGAGGGTAGAACTTTCCAGAGCAGCATGAGATTGGTGGGACTATTGTGGCCTCATCTGGGGGCAAGCTCCGGGACTGGTGGGATATTTTTCCCCCTGGGCCTGGTCCCAGGCTTGGGGTCAAGTGAGGGTCAGGGTGTTCTTTCTTTGGCCCTTTTACCCTACACAGAGATTGGTGGGGTACTGGTAGGTTTTCAAACCCGGAAGCAGACTCAGACCTTTTGCCCTACAGTCATGTCAGGACATGTACTTGCAGGTACGTGTGGATTAAATAATCACATACTCCAGCTACGCTTGGAGTTTGGGTCCCAGAGCTGTAGTGCAAAACCAGAGGAGGTGGTGCATGTTCTGTATTCCAGAGGGCCAGATAACCGAGGCAGAGACTGGTAGAGCCTTGGATGCTGAGCAGCAGCTAGTCTAGACTATTCAGTGGAGTTCCAGGCCACTGAGAGACTCTTTCAAACAGGAGAGTGAATGGCTCCTGAGGGGTGACATCTACATACATGTATACACATATACAGATACACTTAAACTAACGCAGCCTCTCTCTCTCTCTCTCTCTCTCTCTCTCTCTCTCTCTTACACACACACACACACACACACACACACACACACACACACAAATTTTAAAAAAAAAAGGGAAGCCAGGCATAGTGGCACACACCTTAAATCCAGGTACTCAGGATGCAGAGGCAGGAAGATTTCTGAGGCCATCTTGGTCTACAGGGTTTCAGGTCATTTGTGGCTACATAGACAGATTCTGTTTTAAAATAAATAATGAATTTAAAAAGCTTCAGATTCTGTTTTAAAATAAATAATGAATTTAAAAAGCTTTTTTAAAAAAAGCCAGATGGGGGTGAGGTATGGCCAGATGGCTGTGGGTAAAGGCACTGTCAATGAACCTGACAACCTGAGTCAGAACTCTGGGACCCATGTGATGGAAGGAGGGAACTGATTCCCTCAGGTTGTCCTCTGACATCTACATGTTCATGTGCAGTATAGCAGGCACATGTATGCACATACACACATGTATATATGTGTGTACACACACACACACACACACATACACATACACACATATATATGAGACAAGAAAGGGTGAGTAGTGTCTGGGGGCCTGTGGCAGAAGGACTGGCCTTCAAATTGTGCAGGGCAGTGCCTGGGCATTTCTGTAGGAGAACAGAGATGACCAAGCCATGATAAAACCAGCAATAGCCAAGCAGATCACTGTCCTGAACAGCGGACACATGTGTGCTGACACAGCATGGACCTCACTGAGGTCAGGGCAGACATGAGAGCCCCCAGAGCTGTGCTGGGTGGCCCTGCTCCCCCACCCTAGGGAGGGGGTCACTGCTTCCACATCTCGGAGGCCAGTGTGACACTGGAACTTGTTCTGGTCATGGAACAAATGTCCAGTGCCCCCTTGGGTAGCCTGGCTCATCATCTGCCTTCCAGAGGGGCAGACTGCTTCAGCGGGAAGCACAGCACCTGGTGCCAAGGCCTAGTCAGGCTCTGCCTCACGCCCAGGGCTCCCTCCACGCTAGCACAGCAGACACCTGTTGTGACCATTTGGGTCTTAGCAAGTCCTCTTACCTTTGCTCCTTCCACACCAACAGTGCTACTAGGCCCATGTCAGCAGCATGGGGACATGGTTTCAATGTGGGCAAGTGGCTCAAACCCAGGTGCCCCTCTGCTTGCTTGCTACCTCTCTATGTTTCAGGGGCAACTCTGGTGGGTTGGTCACACTCCCAGTGGAGACTCAAGTCAAAGGCACAGGAGAGTGGTGGCTTAGCATTTTGACAAAGAAAAGGTGTGTGCCCTAGTGAACAAGCCTGGGCAGGAAGTCCTGAGGTCCTTGAAGCCCCCTTCCCGCTGCTACCTGAGACTGGAGGGGCTGAGGGACCATATCCTCCTGCCAGGGAGAGCATGTCAGTTCTAGGTGAGGCATTCGTGAGGAACAGGACTTAGGGAAAGTACCAGAGAACCCCACTCAGAGCCTGTGATGCTTAACGTCACCTTCACAAGACCCTGAATCAACTAGGAGGCACAGTGGGTTGGGTTAATGTAGTTGGCACCCTTCTATGGGCTGGGGTCCTTGAAGAAATGTATATCTGCATTCCATGCCTCCTCCTCTCCCTCCCATCCCTCTCCTCCTCTTCCTCCTCCTCCTGACCTCGGAGGTGATGTTCTCAGCCACTTCCCTCTTCCCATCTGTATTCTGGAACTGTGAGCCAGAACAACCTCTTTCTTCTGTAAGTTGTTTCTTGTCAGGTATTTTGGCATAGCCACAGGTGAAACACACCACCCTGGCCTGCAAGGTTCTGCTGGCTTTTCCTCCGTCTCCTTTTCTTTTCAACGCTCCATTCCCTTGGTCTTATGAGACCGGGTATCTCGTAGCCCAGGCTGGCCTTGAGCTAAGTAGCTGAGGATAAACTTGAACTTCAGATCCTTCTGTATCCACCTCCAGAGTTCGAGGACGCAGGTGTACAACCACACTGATCTTCTGCAGTGCTGGGGATGGAACCCAGGGCTCTGTGCATGCCAGGCTGGTGCTCTGCCAGCTGAGCCACATCTACAGCGCCTCCTTTGTGGCTTTTCTTACAGTGCATGGGGAGCTTGAAGGCCTCTGCTGCTGTTCTACTGGGACCACCCCTCCCTTTCTCGGTGTGCTGTGACTCAATCTGGCTGAGCGTAGACAGTGTTTTGTCTCTCTCCAGAAGAGCTAACCTCTGGCAGTCAGCTTCACCACCCCCTCCCCACCACATCCCAGAATAAACTAAGCTTTGTTAATGAAGTCCCACATCCAGTCAGGGGGTGTAGCTCAACTGGCAGAGGACTTGCCTGGCATGCCCAACGCCTTGGCTTTCATCCCCAGAAGTGCATAAACCAGGTTTGGTGGCACACACCTGTAATCGGAACACTCAGGAGGGGGAGGCAGGAGGATCAGACATCTGCTACTTAGAGAGGCTGAAGGAAACTTGGACCACATGAGAGTCTGTTTCAAACACAATAAACAAAACACAAACCTTGGTCCGGTTCTCCTAGCACTGAGACTTGCTAGCTGTTTGTAGACACCTCAAAAGTGTAGCAAAGATGGGCCCGGCCATTAAAATCACGGGCTGCTCTTCAGAGAATCTGGGATCAATTCTTGGCACCCACATAGCTCACAACTATGTATAACTCCAGTTCTAGGGAATCTGACACCCTTTTCTGACCTCCCTGGGCACCAGGCACACGTGTGGTGTGAAGACTCACATGCAGGCAAAACAATCATATGCACAAAATAATATTTCAGTGTTAAAAAATGTGGCGATTAGGTATGAGGGTCTGTTCAGGATACCAATTTGACTGGATTGGTGAGTTATGGGAAAATCCAGAGCTATTTTCAGTGTGTCTATGATTAGCAGTTTCTCCTCTGCCCATAAGAAGATGCCATCTTGGCTACACCCTGATGGCCATAACAATACAGCACTAGCCAGGATGTGCTGCTGGTCAGATTCTGTTGTGGTTAACGTGACACAAGCATCTGCAAGAGGAACTTCAATTAAGAAATACCTCCATCACACTGGCCCGTTGACAAGTCTGCTTTTGCTTTGCTAAGGATTGACGTTCAAGGGCCTACCCCATGGTAGGTGGTGCTGGCCACCTCCCCACCCCCCACCCCCCGGTAGGTGAGCCTAGGGTGGATAAGAAGACAGGTTAAGAAGCTCTGGGAGCACTGACTCTGTAGACTGCTTTCGGCAGGATGGCCATTTTTACTATATTAATCCTGCCAATCCATGAGCACGGGAGATCTTTCCATCTTCTGAAGTCTTCGATTTCTTTCTTCAGAGACTTGAAGTTCTTGGCATACAGATCTTTCACTTGTTTGGTTAGACTCACACCAAGATACTTTATATTGTTTGTGACTATTGTGAAGGGTGTCATTTCCCTAATTTCTTTCTCAGCCTGTTTATCCTTCGAGTATAGGAAGGCTACTGATTTGCTTGAGTTAATTTTGTATCCAGCTACTTTGCTAAAGGTGTTTATCACCTGTAGCAGATCTCTGGTGGTTTTTCGGGTCACTTAAGCATACCATCCTATCATCTGCAAATAGTGATATTTTGATTTCTTCCTTTCCAATTTGTATCCCTTTGACCTCCTTTTGTTGTCTGATTGCTTTAGCTAGAACTTCAAGTACTATATTGAATAGATAGGGAGAGAGAGGGCAGCCTTGTCTAATCCCTGATTTTAGTGGGATTGCTTCAAGTTTCTCTCCATTTAGTTTGATGTTGGCCACTGGTTTACTGTATATTGCTTTTACTATGTTTAGGTACGCTCCTTGATTTCCTGATCTTTGCAAGACTTTTGTCATGAAGATATGTTGAACCTTGTCAAATGCTTTTTCAGCATCTAGTGAAATGACCATGTGGTTTTTTTCTTTGAGTTTGTCTATGTTGTGGATTACATTGATGGATTTCCGGGTATTGAACCATCCCTGCATCCCTGGGATGAAGCCTACTTGATCATGGTGATGATCATTGTGATGGGTTCTTGGATTCAGTTTGCAAGAATTTTATTGAGTATTTTTGCATTGATATTCATAAGGGAAATTGGTCTGAAGTTTTCTTTTATTGTTGGGTCTTTGTGGGGCTTTGGTATCAGTGTAACTGTGGCCTCATAGAATGAACTGGGTAGTGTTCCTTCCGTTTCTATTATCCCAACTCAATTCTTCATAGACATAGAAAGAGCAATTCTCAAATTCATATGGAATAACAAAAAACCCAGAATAGCAAAAACTATTCTCAACAATAAAAGGTCTTCTGGGGGAATCAGCCTCCCTAACTTCAAGCTGTACTACAGAGCAGTAGTGATAAAAACTGCATGGTATTTGTACAGTGACAGGCAGGTAGATCAATGGAATAGAATCAAAGACCCAGAAATGAACCCACACACTTATGGTCACTTGATCTTGACAAAGGAGCTAAAACCATACAGTGGAAAAAAGACAGCATCTTCAACAAATGGTGCTGGTTCAACTGGCGGTCTACATGTAGAAGATTGCGAATTGATCCATTCCTATCTCCCTGTACAAAGCTCAAGTCCAAGTGGATCAAGGACCTCCACATAAAACCAGATACACTGAATCTAATAGAAGAGAAAGTGGGGAAAAGTCTCGAACACATGGGCACAGGGGAAAAGTTCTTGAATAGAACACCAATGGCTTGTGCTCTTAAATCAAGAATCGACAGATGAGACCTCATAAAATTACAAAGCTTCTGTAAGGCAAAGGACACTGTCAATAGGACAAAACGGCAACCTACAGATTGGGAAAAGATCTTTACCAATCCTACATCCGATAGAGGGCTAATATCCAATGTATACAAAGAACTCAAGAAGCTAGACGCCAGAGATCCAAATAACCCTATCAAAAAATGGGGAAGAGGGCTAAACAGAGAATTCTCAACTGAGGAAACTTGAATGACCGAGAAGCACCTAAAGAAATGTTCAACATCCTTAGTCATCAGGGAAATGCAAATCAAAACAACCCTGAGATTCCACCTCACACCAGTAGGAATGGCTAAGATCAAAAACTCAGGTGACAGCAGATGTTGGCGAGGATGTGGAGAAAGAGGAATACTCGTCCATTGCTGGTTGGATTGCAAGTTGATACAACCTCTCTGGAAATCAGTTTGGAGGACCCTCAGAAAAATGAACATAATACTACCTGAGGACCAGCTATTCCACTCCTGGGCATATACCCAGAAGATGCTCCAACATGTAATGAAGACACATGTTCCACTATGTTCATAGCAGCCATATTTATAATAGCCAGAAACTGGAAACAACCCAGATGTCCCTCCACAGAGGAATGGATACAGAAAATGTGGTACATTTACACAATGGAATACTACTCAGCTATTAAAAACAATGACTCATTAAATTCGCAGACAAATGAATGGATCTTGAAAATATCATCCTGAGCGAGGTAACACAGTCACAAAAGAATGAACATGGTATGTTCTCACTGTTAAGTGGTTATTAGCCCAAAAGTTCGAAATACCCAAGAGTCACTTCACAGCAACAGTAGGGAGGAGTGTGAGGTCCCAGATGGAGGACTTGGAGAAGGGACTGAAGGAGATGAGGGAGTTTGCATTCCCAGGGAGGCAGCAACAGTGGCAACTGGCCTGACCCCCCACCCCCATACTCCTGGAGACTGATCCACCAACCAAAGAATACACATGGAGGGAACCATGGTGCTGGCCACATATGTGGCAGAGGAGGGTCTTGTTAGCCATCAGGGGGAGGAGAGGCCCTTGGGCCTGAGGGTGTTAGATCCCCTAGTATAGGAGAATGCCAAGGAGGGAAGATGAGAGTGGGTGGGTAGGTGGGTGGGGGGATACCCCCATAGAGGCAGGGGAGGGGGGAGGGAATAGGGAGGTTCCAAAGGGGAGATCTGGAAAGGGGGAAACATTTGAAATGTAAATAAAGTAGGAAAAATTTAAAAAAAGAAGAAGAAGCTCTGGGAGCAAGCCAGTAAGCAGCACTCCTCCATGGCCTCTGCTTCAGCTCCTACCTCCATGTTCTGGCCTTGGCTTCCCTAAATGATGGATTACAAACTGTAAGTTGAAATAAACTCTTTCCTCACCAAGCTGTCTTTGGTCAGTGTTTATCACAGCAATAGAAAAGCAGACTAAGATACAGGTCCATGGTAATGGTTATAAACCATTAACGCACCTTAATGAAGGGAAAATCCTCACCTGAGAGTGTTCTTCAGTCCCCCTCTCATGTCAGTGATCTGGAGATGCTAGACTATATAAACAGGTCAATTAAGAAACTCCATGGGAGCATGAAACGTGCAGGCAAATGGATGGATCTAAAAAATAGCATCCTGAGTGAGGTAACCCAGGGCCAGAAAGACACACATGGTATGTACTCACTTATACATGATACATGTATGATATGTATGTATGACATTACATAATATCATGCAATATACATGATATTAGCCACAAAGTACAGGACAACCATGCTACAGTCCACAGACCCAAAGAAGCTAAGTGACAAGGAGGGCCCAAGGGAGGATGTGTGATTCTCAGAGGAGAAATAAAATAATCTTTGGGGGTGGATGGGGGGGAGAAGTGGGTTGGAGAGAGTGTGACAGGGATGGGGATGAGGTATGGGGAGGTAGGAGAGAGAGCTGGGAGAAGGGACATGTGTGTGTATGTGTGTGAGTGTGGGTGTACACATGCATGTGTATGAATCTCGGGGACTAGCCAGAGACCTGGGATAGGGAATGGGTCCTGGGAGGATGTGGAGAGGGGGTGACCCTAGCTGAGATTCCTACCAGTGGGAGATATGGAGACTGAAGTGCCCACCTTCTGTAGCCAGGTAGTACTCCCAGAGGACGGAGAAGGACAACAACTCACCCACAAAAAATTCATCTCAAGATTTGTCCTGCCTACAAGATGAACAGGGATAAAGATGAAACCGAGACTGAGGGAATGGCCAACCAATAACTGCCCCAACTTGAGAACCACGCCATGTGAGAGAGCCAACCTCAGGCACTATTCATGATACTGTTATGCTTGCAGACAGGAGCCTAGCATAACTGTCTACTGAGAGGCTTCATCCAGCAGTGGACAGAGGCAGATGAAGAGATCCACAGCCAACATTAGGCAGAGCTCGGTAGGAGTCTTGTGGAAGAGTGGGGACAGTGAGTGAGCTAGAAGGATACCACAAGAAGACCTACAGAGTCAGCTAACCTGGACCCATGGGGGCTCAAAGAGACCGAACCACCAACCAAAGAGCACGTATGGGCTGGACCTAGGCCCCGTACACATTTGTAGCAGATGCGCAGCTTGGTCTTCATGGGGGTTCCCTAACAATTAGAGCAGGGGCTGTCTCTGACTCTGTTGCCTGCAGTTAGATCCCTTACCCCTAACTGGACTGTCTGGTGGGAGAGGATGTGCTTAGTTCTATTGTGACTTGATTTCCCAGGGCAGGGTGGTACTCAAGGGGTCTTCCTCCTCTCCTCAGAGAAGGGGGGGAGGAACGGAGGGAGGGATTTGTGAGGGTGGAACTGGGAGAAGAGGAGGGAGGAGGCTGCGATCAGGATGTAAAGTGAATACTTAAATAAATTAAGGAATAAAGGAAACTCCATGGGGGTGAGTTATGAAGCATACTCATGGAATCCAGCAATGAGGTTCTTCCCTTAACCCCAATTTGTACAAGACACACGTAGACCCCAAGTTATCAGCACAAAGGAGACTTATTACCGAAGAGGGTTAAGCAGGGGAGTCTGCAAAAACAGCAGCAGCACACCGGAATTTTTGCAGGAATGGGGTTTAAGGGGACAAGGGGAAGTCCATGCTAGGGTGAACTGGTAAATCCTAACAGGACATATTAGCCAAATAATGAATTTTGATTGTTGGGCCTCGGTGTTTTGTCTCAGGAATGAGTCAGTGGCCAAATAAGGGAATGGACCTTGGGGGCTAGCTCTAGGGATGTAATCTAATGGTTCTTAGCAAGGAGGAGAGGAGGAAAGGGTGCTTGCTGGTGTCGTGTCTGCCATGCTCTGGCCTGTCCCCTCACTACCCATGATGTGCTGGGGCCAATACGATGCTGAAGCCATTCTCAGTCACATGGGCTCCATAACCAAGCCCAAGAAACTACCTGGTCTCACCCAGGCACTCTGTGAAAAGCCACATTTTAGTCCGTTTATGCCCATCTGGGGTAAACTGGACTTCAGAGGGCTCACGAGATGGCTCAGAGAGTAAACGCGTCTGCTGTAGCCGCTTGTGTTACCCCAAAACCTGTTTGCAGTGCCCCACACATAGGCTACAGGAAGCCCGCCCCCCAGTTCACTCTGATTGGGAAATAAAGTTGCCAGCGGCCAATGGCTGGGCAGGGAGACCGAGGCGGGACTTTTAGGGTTCTGAGCAAGAAATACAGAGGAGAAAGAGGGGAGTCCACCATGAGAAGGCATAGGACTGACCACACCGGAAGGTGCTGGAGGAAGAGGCAGCCAAAATGTAGGTGCAAAGGGAAAATCGGCCCCAGAAGGGCTGCCCAGAAGGGTCCATGGACAGCAAAGATAAAAGACAGATTTAGCAAGTGTTAACTCAGGAATATCAGAGGGGAGTGTATTAGCCATGTGGAGGTTCAGGAGTGGCCTAGCTCTTGAGCTAGTGAAGGCACATTAAAAAATAAGGTGGCACACGCCTTTAATCCCAGCACTCAGGAGGCAGAGGCAGGCAAATTTCTGAGTTCGAGGTCAGCCTGGTCTACAAAGTGAGTTCCAGGACAGCCAGGGCTACACAGAGAAACCCTGTCTCGAAAAACAAAAAAAAAAAAAAAAAAAAAAAAAGACATATCTGTAACAGGCCCCCAGACCTTAGCACAGCTGACTCCATGACAAAAGTACTATTCAGGGTGTAAAACTCAGCACACAGACAGCACCACCTGCCAAAACTAAAGCAGAGGCACAATCCATCGAAACCCATAACTCTGGGAAAGTCTCTAACTGTACTCACCTTGTTCTTTGGCTTCTGTACTTCTGCTTCTAACTATTCTTGTTAACTGAAGTATGTCAACCAAGAACATGGTTTTTGTTCTTAAAAGCTCATCCTGAGGAAGGCTCAAGGGTAGACTGTGATCCCAAACACCCAGAGCAGTTGGCTGGCTAATACAGACTTTCTACTGGCTTAAATCCATGTCCGAGGAGTCTTCCGTGAATACCCCAAAACAAAATCAATGCTATTTGGGGCTCTGGGAGGCAGTCAGGCTAGGCCTCCGTTAAGACGTTAACAAGGCTGACTGGTTAGTTGCAGAGAGCTAGACTGTAAGAGGTTAGGAGCCATTCTCTTGTGCTAGCGTTAGGCTCCAATAGCCTTTAGTGTTCACCTCTGCGTCTGACCTCACATCCTTGTGACTATTAGGTAAATCCTTTGGAATGTACAAACAGATTTCTCCCTTTCATCAACCCAAAGGCTAAGAATGTCACCTGATAGCATCTAAGGCCGACAGCAGAGACTTCTCTGCTTTGCTATAACCTGTCTGCCTGATAGAAACATGAATTTCAAAAATGCCTTGATTGTTCCCGTCTTTGTTCTTTTTGTTTGTTTGTTTGTTTTTTGGTTTTTCAAGACAGGGTTTCTCTGTATAGCCCGGGCTGTCCTGGGGTCACTGTGTAAACCAGGCTGGCCTCGAACTCAGAAATCCACCTGCCTCTGCCTCCCGAGTGCTGGGATTAAAGGTGTGTGCCACCACTGCCCGACTGTCTTCATTCTTTTATTGTAAAAGTTCATGAAATTGTCACCAAGTTAGAACATGGTATTCGGGGGTATCATGAGTCTGTATTTGCAGGCCACGGACTTTTGTGTTTTACTATCTGTTCTTATTTTTTTGAAATGTTGACACAAAGCCACAACTCTTACCTTAAAGAGCCAAATATGAGTGACCATGCCCAGAAACATGGATTAAGGTCAAGTCAAAAATCCATGTTCCAATTTGTAATCAGTTTTGTGAAGTTTTTGTAGTAATAGAGTAAAGGAGGCATAAACCAAGACACTTTTCAAATACACTGGTGGAAACAACGTTACAGCAATGTGGAGGATCACCGCTGTAGGCCTCAGGTGCTGGCGAATGACAACTACGCTTCCATTAAAACATCTCCCCTTTCTACCACTGAGCTAAATCCTCTCAACCCCTTTTTATTGAGACAGGGTCTCAATATAGCCCTAGCCAGCCTGGAGCTCACACTGTAGATGAGGCTGGCCTTGACCTGACAGAGATCCACTTGGCTCTGCCTCCACAGTGCTGGGATTAAAGGTGCGTAATCTGTCACAGGCTGCTAGATCCAAAAGAGAGATGGGCAAGGAATGGCTATTTAAGAGACTAAATATAGCCCAAGCTAAACTGTAATTGGGCTCTGGACACAGCACGGCAGCTCTCACCAGCACGGAAGCTAATTAGCCCTGCAGAAGGGTCAGTGGAAGGTGCAGCTCCTGGGGAACTTTTGTTCACAGAACTGAAAGCTTTCTTGTGTCATCATGGGATTTGCTTAAGACACACCATTGGCAAAAGAATCATCTCGGTGTCGTGCTAAGTGACACATGAACAAAGTGAAAGCAATTCGCTAAGGCGAGTCTTCTGCCAAAAGGGGTAAGCCAGCACCCAGATCAGGCTACCAAACACACTCACCAAAATGAACTCCATCTTTTTATCCCGATGTAGGTGGCGACTGAGTTTCATTTCATTGGTGGTCTCATTCAATCTAATGCAACTGGTAATCAGCACAGAGGGGAACAGGGAGGTTCAGGAAACAAGGGATGACTGCTTTTAAGAGAAAAACTGCTCCTCTTGACACCGAGTTGCTCACGTAAAACCCAAACAGGCACCAGAGGGCGGGCAGGGGGATACGCAGACCTGATGTAGAGGCTTTGGAGACACTTGAGCTGCCCACCACACCTCAGGAGCACAGGAGTAAGAATCGGGATTAGGCCCTTCCCTTGGAGGAGGGAGTTTAAAAAGCAAGACAAATAGCGTCAGACAGGCAGTAGAACAGGGGTGGTGTAGTATGAAGCCCACAGAGGCAGGAGAACAGGGACATGTACGAAGCCTGAGAGGCACATTGTGGAGTCAGCTGGTGCTCTGCCCTTGCCCCACCTTCCTGAATACAGACACACCTTTGTGATTTGTTCTGCCCAGCAACAGGGATGGGTGTCACTTTCAGGCAGAAATGGGACAAGCCCGAACATTGCTCCTCCGAAGGGAGGCAGAAAACAGCAAATGCCATCATGAAGCCAGGCAAGGCTGGTCAGGGCTGCTGGGGTCAGGAGCCAGAGATAACTCTCTCAAGAGTGTGTATGAAGGAAGGCTAGGAGACACGGCTGGGAGAACTTGGCTTGTGATCAGGAGCAGGTGGCAAGGTGTCAGTGCCACACTGAGACAGTACTGAGGGAAGTTCAGGGAAGGCAGCATTGCAGGATGGGCCGGTCAGCACTCCACTTCTGTTTCAACAGGGAGGAAGAGCAGGCATGGCTGCAGGGAGGAGTGCTGGGAATGTTCCTGACCCAGACACTCTGCTTTAATCACGGAGGTATGAGATCATGTACTCAGAGTAAGGAAACCCTGAGGGGACACTCAGGAATGTACCAGAGAGGTGACTCAGGCAGTTCTCTGCAGGTGAGATCAGGCCCTGGTGAATGGTGGACGGATCTATCCAACGATACGGAAATCACCAGGTCAGTGGGCCGAGTGGGGTGAGGGCAGGCCAGGAACATAGCACCATCACTATTAACTTCTAGAGTGAAGCTTTCAGGGCCGTGAGATGGATGGCCGTATAATAGGTGAAGGCACTAGCCACCGTACTCAATATGAGCCTGAGCTCTGGGATACACATGATGGATGGGGGTGGGAGGGGCATGTGGATATCACGAGCTATGCCTCCACCTTGTGAAAAGAAATGTAACTAACATAAAATATTAACTGTGTAGCCACGGTCTCTGTCTCTGTCTGTCTCTCTCTTAGTTACTTTTCTATTGTGATAAAATAACATGACCAAGGTGACTTATAGAAGAAAGCATTCAAAAGGAACGGTATCAGCTCAGGAACCCCAAGACCAAGTTCTCAGCACAAAGATTTATTTGCCCCAGAGACAGAAGGCAAGAATAAGAGACAAAGATAGAGGATGAGGGAGCAGAGGGAGGGGGAAAGGGGAGACCCTATGTTAAGATGAGGTGTTTAATTTTAATTGGGCATGTTAATTAGGTGAGCCAAAGGAGTCTTTTGATTGCTGGACTTCAGTACTTTGATAGCTGGACATTGGTCGTCAGCCTTAGGAGGAGGAGGAGGAAGTTGCCACATGAGGAATAGACCTTGGTGGATAGCTTTAGGAATGTAATCTAATGTTTGTGTTTTTTTTAAGCAAGGCAGGGAATGAGGAAGAAGGGCAAGTCCTGCCAGAGCCACGTGTGCCAAACCCAGGCCTGCGAGTGCCCTTCAGGGTTTATTTGAGCTTATGGTTCCAAGAAGATTCAGGAATCCTGGCAGCAGGTGGCAGTCATGGAGGCTGGAACAGTTGGGAGTTCACAGCTTCAAACCACAAGCCAGAAACAGAGCAAACCTGAAATGGCATAAGACTTAAAATTCTCAAAGCTCCGGCCCAGTGACTTACCTCCTTCTGCAAGGCTACACCTCCTTAGTCTCTGGGATAGTCAGGCCAAAGAAACTCCTCCCCAAGCTGCTTCTAGCTGATTTTTTTTTTTTTTTTTTTTTTTTTTTGGTTTTTCGAGACAGGGTTTCTCTGTGTAGCCCTGGCTATCCTGGAACTCACTCTGTAGACCAGGCTGGCCTCGAACTCAGAAATCTGCCTGCCTCTGCCTCCCGAGTGCTGGGATTAAAGGCGTGCGCCACCACTGCCCGGCTCTAGCTGATCTTATATCACAGCAATAGAAACCCAAACTATGACAAGCCCAGTTTGTCAATATTACTTCCCTTGGAAACCACTTGAGCCGGGCCCCCAAAGTTCACGTTGCTCTCAGTGCTGTCTTCCAAGCTCCTGTTAGGATGGCCCATTAAGCATTCTTAGAGTTCTGCCACTTTTTCAGTTCTGAAGTCCAAAGCCTTCCACAATTCTCAAAAACAAACAAAACAAAAACCCAGCAGTCAGGTCTGTCATAGCAACAGCCTATTGTCTGGTACCATCTTCTGATGCTGTAATAAAACACCATGGCCAGGGGCTAGAGAGATGGCTCGGCTGTTAAGGGTACTGGTCCCTCTTCCAGAGGTCCTGAGTTCAATTCCCAGCAACCCACATGGTGGCTCACAACCATTTACAATGTGGTTTGATGCCCTTTTCTGGCACAAAGGTGTACATGCAGATACAGCATTCATATACATTAACTAAATAAACAATTAAAAAAACAACCAAACAAACCCAAACACCATGACCAAAGCAGTTTATAGAAGGGTCTGTTTGGGCCTACAGTTCCAGAGGGTTGAGAGTCTACCATGGCAGGAAATTGTGGCAGCATGGTGGCAGAAACAGCTGGGGCTCACATGTCAAATCCCAAGCAGAAAGCAGAGAGAGCTAACTCAAAAACTGGCTATGTCTTCAAACCCTCAAAACCCACCCCCAGTGACACATCTCCTCCAGCAAGGCCCCACCTCCTAAGTCTCCCTAAACAGTACTTTCAACTGGGGACCAAGTATTTAAATGCTTGACACTGTAGGGGACATCTCAAACACACCACACCACACACCACAGTGTGTACGCACTTGCTTGTGTGTGGAGGCCAGAAGTCAACTTATTCCTTGTTGAGAGAGGGTTTGTCACTGAACCAAGAGCTTGCCGCTTCAGCTCCATTGGTTGGGACCTTCATGTTTACATCTCCCCAGCGTTGGGATTATATGCACACACTATACCCACCTCAGTAGTTGTTGGTGATTCCAGCTCAGGTCCCCATGAGCCACACTCCCACTTTGTGTGCAGCCCTTTCTGAAGCACACACTCAGTCTTTACCACACTATGAGGCAGGTGTCACAAGCACTCCCATGTTACAGGGACCAGGCAGGAGGGAATGGTGAACCAGGTTCCGACAGGCTCTGTGTTTGGTAATTCAGCAATCCTCTAAATGGCTGGCTTCCAAATGCCAGGTGGCTTTACATTCTTAGCCATGAACTTGAATACTCTGAGAACTCTGTAGGGACCCAGTTGGACCTGACTGCAGCTGTGCTGAATTGTCATGTTGGCTTCTTCGTAACTCTATGATTCTCCTGCTTCTCTAAGCATACTCTAGAGCCGTGGTTCTCAACCTTCCCAGTGCTGCAGCCCTTTAATATAGTTCCTCATGTGATGACCTCCAGCCATAAAATTAGCTCATTGCTACTTCAAAAACTATAATTTTGCTACTGTTATGAATCGTAATGTATCTGATATGCAGGATATCTGCTATGCAACCTCCAAAGGGGTCATGCCCCACAGGTTGAGAACCACTGAATAGATAAACAAAACCCCTAAAGTGGTGTGTGGAATTCTGTAACCAGACTCTAGTCCTGTCAGTATCAGGAATGTGCCTGGCACCCTTGATATCAGCTTGAGATAAACTAAGTACATTCCAGCTTCATCCTCGGACTTGAGGTTTGGGGATCCACTGGTCCAGTTGCTGCTCTGGGCCAGGCTTCTCTGAGCCCAAATAAAATTGCACCCTGTACTCCTGGATCTGTCTGTTTCTCTTCAGCCTCTCCGTGCTTTCTGCCAACAGAGATCAGTTCTTTTATACTGGATTTCTCTTAAGAGCAGACCCCTCTGATTCTCTGGCCCATCTGACAGTTCTACCCAATGATCAGAACTGCCAGCCTAAGGTCCCTGAGAGATCAGTAAGTGTATAAAATTAGGTGCAAATCTCCCATATGTCTCAGTTTGTAGGTCCGTACCTTGGACTTCCAGCCAGGAGCAGGCTGACGTAGAGCTCAGTTGATAGAGTGCTTGCCTGGCATACTTAAAGCTCTGAGTTTGATCCTAGGCACCATATTAACTGGGCAAGATGGTGCATGCCTTTAATCCCAGCACTTGAGAGATGGAGACAGGACAATCAGGAATTCAAGATCACCATAGTAAGCTACAGTGAGTGTGTGTGTGTGTGTGTGTGTGCACGCGCATGCGTGTGTGTGTGTGTGTGTGTGTGTGTGTATAATTTTCTGGATTAACTTATGGTTTTTATTAAATTATTTTATTTATATTCCAAATGTTGTCTCCCTTTCTGGTCCTCCCTCCCAGAGTTCTTCATCCCATTCCCCCTTCCCTTTGGCTCTGAGAGGGTGCTCCCCCTGCCCCTCAGCATCCCCCTTCTCTGGGGCATCAAGTCTCAACAGAATTAGGCGTATCATCTCCCACTGAGACCAGACAAGGCAGTCCTCTGCTACATACGTGTTGGGGGATGATGGGACCAGCCCATGTATGTATGCCCTTTAGGTTGGGAGCTCTGAAGGCTCCAGGTTGGTTGACACTGCTGTTCTTCCTATGGGGTTGCCATCCTCTTCAGCCCCTTCAGTCTTTCTCCTAATCTTCCACGGGGGTCCCCAACCTCAGTCCAATGGTTGGCTCTAAGTATCTACATTTGTCTTAGCGGCTGGTAGAGCCTCTCAGAATGGATGGAGCTCTCCCTCCTTTCTTCCCTCCCTCTCCCTCCCCCCTTTCTTTCTCTTGTTTTTTTTTTTTTTTTGAGACAGGGTCTATGTAGTCCTGGAACTTGTTGGCCTCAAACTCAGAGACGGGCCTGCTTCTGCCTCCTGAGTGCTGAAATTAAACTACTTGGCTACCTAAAACTCTTAAAGAAATAGTATATCTGGGGATTTGGGAGCACGACAGGAACGGAGAGAACATGCCATGGTAGGGAGTGCTGGCTGTACTCCGGGGAGAGAGGAGGAACCCCAAAGGAAGGCACACAAACATACATCCCCAGACCTGTGTGTGGATGCTTGCTTTGACAGTGATTCCAGATCCCCGTAGGTAGGGATTCTGTGAAGCAGCAATTGAGATGTACAACTCTTAGCTGCAGCTCTGCTTCAAGGCAACAAGCAGTGCCAATGGAAGCAGACAAGAACCAGAGAGCAGTGAGTCAATGCCCTTGAGTCTCAATATATGAGCCATAAGCTTGAGACAAGTCTCTGCTGCTCTTTGGAGCTGCTTTCTATCTATACACTGAGGGTCCGGAACAGGCCATCTTTCTTTGCTTTATGCATGGGTGGTGGTGGTGAGTCTGTCATGTAGCCCAGGCTGGCCTTAAAGTCCTTATGTAGCCAAGGATGACTTAAGCTCCTGATGCTTCTGCTCCTACCTCCATGTGTTGGGGTTAAGTGCACTCATTTCCATGCCTGGATTAATGGTACTGGGGATGTAAGCATACAACCACCTGAGCTAAATTTTCAGCCCTGAGGAGCCAGGTCAGCTCATCCTGGGAGCACGAGCTAGACAGCTGGTAATCTGGCTTAGGACATTTGTGTTCCCTGTTGTTGGGGTTAAGAGACACTCTGCTACCCAGTCTCCACTCAACCTCAGCATGGGGAGACAGATGCTTGCTGAACAGACCATCCTGAGCTACTGTAGTCTGACCCGACAGGCCCTCTGACCGTAACTGACCCAAGATCTACTACCTCAGCACCTGCTGGCTCAGTGTAGGCCTCAGAAGCCCATCTGGTACTTGGGTGTTTTAGAGCTGAGCATCCATTCCCTTTTCTTTCAGGGAAGCACAGCCTGGGCAGTGGCCCTGCCCTCTGACTCAACAGCTGGGTGGAAAACTGTCCACACTAACACCTACTTTGTTTCTGTCCATGACAGCTTCCTGCGGCTATGGAGAACAAGTCACTTTTTCCATGGTTGTCCTGCGTAAGTCAGAATGGCTTTTGTTACTCACTGTCAGGCATTTTCTTTTGTTTCCAGCACAGGTGAAGGCCTAGAAAAGCCCACCTTTCTCCAGAAAAAGGAGGGTATGGGAGGATGCTGTGACTTTTCCCGAAGCCCTGCCAGCTTGTGTGGTGCTGTGTCTTGGCCCAGGAGAAGCCTGCCAAATGACCCCGACAGTCATGCTATTCACAGAAGGGACTGGGGAACAGAAGGAGGAGGCGTGACCACCACCTTCGAGAGTCACATTGCATGCGCACTTTCAGAGGACAGTACTGAGTCAGTAGTCTGAGATGATTTAGTCTATGCCCATGGGTAGTAAGCAGTGCAGACTCAAGTCCCAGATATGTATCTACTATCCTGTGTCCCCTGGCATGACACTGTGGCCTTCCAGGATAGGCTACATTCGACCAGAGTTTTTTTGTTTTGAGAGTGTTGCTAGATACTCTATGCTGACACTCTATTAGTGCTGGATGACAGGTATTACACATCATGCTCACTGACCAGCAACTTCTAAAAAACTTTGTGTTGTGTGTATGTTCATGTATGTAAGTGTAGGAGCCTGCATATGGAGGTCAGAGGGCAACCTCATGTGTAGATTCTGGTCATCCACACTGAGGCATGCCATGGTGCATACACCAGGCAAAGGGGCCTGTGAGTTTCAGGTGATTCTTCTTTGCCTCGTGTGTCAGTCACTGCAGGAGTGCTGGGATTACAGATGTGTTCTGCGTGGGCTCTGGGGATCTGAACTCAGGTCTTCACACTTGTGTGGCAAGTGCTTTACCCACTGGGTAATCTCCCCAGCCACCAGTGAGGGTTTTGGCCTTTGGAAACATTTCCACCCCCAATATCCCACAACAACTGACACAACTGTATCAGGGCTCCATCTCACTCCATCTGCTTGCTAGGTATAGCGGCTCGGACTTAACAATTCAGTCAGGGCCATTCATGCTCAAGAAACATTTCACAAAACAGGGACGTCTCGTGGGAGTTTTATTGGAATGGGTCATATCTAGAAGTCTTGTTCAGTGTATAGACAACTCACAGTTCAGTACAGTGCTTCTAATACAAGCCACATACAACAGGAAGTCACTGAATATAGTGCATGTGATACAAAAATAAATTACAGTTCCAAAGAGACTGCAGAGCTTAATATGTAGAAAAAGTAAACACAAAATAGCTGGTGAGTCCTCATAACCATCTATTGTATCCAGATGTGAAAACAGAAAGAGCGCACGCGCGCACACACACACACACACACACACACACACACACACACGCGCTTGCGCCCGAGCACGCACACACACACTCTGATAAGAAGGAATCCTGAGAGTCAGTGGCCGTCACCCCCACGATGCAATGAAGAGGAAGATAAGCAGCTCCTCCAGCAAGTTCACACATCGCAACAACTTCCCCATCCTGGCAACACAGGAATGTTTCCAGGCCACCCTGTTATCTCTGGCTCTCTATAGAAAAAACCTAATGGGCCTGGGGACATAGCTCAGTGGCAGAGTGAGAGACAAGGGCCTCACCATGTAGCCTTAGTTTGCCTGCAGCTCGGAGATCTACCTGCTGAGTGATGGGATTAAAGACATGTGCCACCATTCCCAGTCCACCGTCATGGTTCTGATCCCTAGAAACTAAAAACCAAAGCCAACCAAACAAAAAACTTGTCAACATGTATATGCTAGGCTTGGTGGTTCATGACTGACAATCTAGCACCTGGAAAGCAGAGGCAGGAGGATTGCTAGGAGTTATGACCATCCTCAGTTACATAATGAGACCCTGTCTCAAAACAACAAAACAAAATAAAACAACACAAAATAACAAATGGATATGATACTTGCCAAATGAAAAGACAAGAGCCTTTCTTAGAAAATAAGTTGCCGGGTGTAGTGGTGCAGGCCTTTCATGAAGCACTCAGGAGACACAGGCAGAAGGATCTATGAATTTGAGCCCAGCCTGGTCTACAGAGTGAGTTCTAGGACAGCTAGGGTTACACAGAGAAAAAGAAGGAAAGAAACAGAGAAGGAAGGAAGGAAAGAAAAATAAAACCACTCAAGTTTTTCATCAGTTGAGTGCCTAGCAAACAATCTAGCAAGGGACAGCATTTTTCTGGGGCTCAGTTAAGAGAAGAGAGGTCCAAGCTTTAACCAGAACTGAGGAAAACAAGCAGTAGATCCTAGTAACAGCTCAGAGATCTCAGCCCCAGACATGCATGCCCAGGATAGCTGAGCCTGTGCAAAGCCTGGGGACAGTCAGCAGGCCTGTGAGGATGTTTCTCAAAGCAAGGTAAAAATGCTAAGGAGCCTGTCTGCTTGTTGCTCTGTTCAGCAGCCTCCTGAGGAGCAGGGATGAGATAACTGGGAGTCCTCTGGGTGGAAAGGACTTGCTACCCAGAAGATGTCAGAATCCAGATCCTTCCCTCACATGCACACACTCCTTTCCAAGTGCTGAGGTGGAGCCTAGGACTCCTAACTGAACCTGCACACCTTACTGGAAACTGCCATGCCAAGTCCCTACCCAAGCCAGGGACACAATATGAACCTTGCCCAGATCCCTCTCTCCCTCCCTAGGCATGCAGCAGGGTAGCCTTTTGGCCCTATCTCCATTGTGACATAAACCCACATGGCCGGCAGCTGCCCATCTTCCTGACTCAGCCTCACTCTGCCCGTTGCCTTCTTACCCAGCTGACACGCCCAGCCTCACTGTCAGCATTCTCACTGGCTTGCCCCGCCCTTACTGCTTCCATAGGTGTCCTCAGGCCTGACTCACTGGACACTATCATCCTCAAAGGAGCAGAGCACTGTGCATGTCACAGCACAGGAAACATCTGACAGTGTCTAACCTGCCAGGGCAAATTCATCACTCATGTATTAACTTCTCAGCTTACGACTTGACAGTAAGACAATAGGATTTCTTTTTACTGGAGATTCAAGTGAATCCTAACCAAATCCCTAGCAAATATTCTGACTAGCAAGAATTCAGATACCCGGAGACAAAAATGTTGTGGGATACCTGACTCAATATTGAAGAGACTTTAGCGCTTGCTCCTAAACAGAACAGGACATTTAGGACCTTAAAGCCACCATGTCGTAGCTGTGTGTTAGCAGAACAGCTGGCCTCGTAGGCCATCCAGGACTTCCAGACACTAGAAATCTGATACATACTGTAAGAAATGTCTTACCACTGAGGACTGGCAAAACCACTGCCTACGACTGCACAACCTACACTACTGGCCAAGGGGACACAGTCAGTGAGAAGGGCAACTCTTTAGCAAACCATTTAGCAAAAGTGGTTTCCAAACTGTCCAGCTCCCCTAAACACTGTGAAACTAACCCCCCTGAGCTTCCCAATCAAGACACTCCTGTTTGCCTGAGCACATTCGATGCCACAAGGAAGCATCACAGGGTAGTTCAAATCATAGTCCCTTAAAGACCACAGAGCTGGGTGTCGTCTCAACTGAGAAGAATGAATTCTCAAGCACACACATCACATGCTGGGCAGAGAGCCGAACAAACCCCGGGGGACAGCATCAGTCACAGTAACTAGGCAACACTATCAGCTTCACCAGCGTCTGCACGTCACCCTCACTTCCCAAAGCAACTGAGGCCTGACCCTTTGGCCCAGGCAGGTAAAGCTACTTCAGTGTCATCTCTCTGTGCTGGGATGATAGGTACATACCCATGCACCTTTCTAAGATGAGTGGGTACTACTTTAACATCAGCACTTCTTTTGGTACAGGCTAAGTGAATGGGGGATTCTAGCGAACTTTAAAACGAATACAAACCCCTAACGTAAACCGACTGACTTCAGTATACTCGCTCAAGGACCCGGCCCCTCTAACCACCATTCCCCATCTCTGCCAGCTATTTTTTGTTTCCTTTCAGCTTGGAAGCTGTAGGCTCACTCAGTGTGCACTGAAAGGAACTGGAGGCTGTGCCTAAACAGGTCCTGACAGACCTTCCAAACTGGTAAGCCTAGTAGGGCCACATTCCCCACTGGCTCAGGAAGAAGCGCACAGGCCTCAGGTTGAGGCCTCTGGTCTCTGAGCAGACCACTGCTCCCTCCCAGGCTACAGAGTTAGACAGGTGAGTGATTTAGATACTTCCAACAGGAAAAGGGGTCTGAGGAATACATGCCCAGAGACTGAACCTCTCTGTAGTTATCCAAAGATAACATTTATCTTTGATGCAAATTCAGAGCAGTAAGGTCATTACTGCCAGAATTCAAAGTGTGGATGGTGACATCCTCATCCCTCTATGTTCTCAGCTGGCCTGGGATCTACCTACACAGTGTTTGCATCCGTTTCCTGAATTCTGATTTCCAGAGAATGCACAGGACGGTGCCACTCATTTCTCCAGCAGGCACTCAGGTCAGGTGTGCTCAACTGGCCTTGCAGAGAAACAGCAATGAAAGGCTCTGGACAGCAATCCTTGCTCTAAGCTAAAAACAGCTGCAACCGCTAGGTGGAGCCAATAGTTTGCAGGAAACTAGTTACCTTCATTGCTTCAGAAATTGGCAATGCAAATACAGTAACAGGAAGAGGAGGAGGAGGAGGTATCTTCAGTTAAGAGTTACATGGGGTAGACTTCCAGTTGGACGGAAAATGTAGCTACTCTCTTTATGGAGTTAAAGTCAAATCCTGGTAGGTGTTCCCCAAGTGAAGGTCACACTCGGGCTGGATCCAGGGCTGACTGGGGATGGTGTAGGGCATTCCAGTTACAGGCTGGGAACAGCAGCCCTCAGAGCTCAGTAGTCAGCAAGCACTTCTGCTTCAAGGCTGAGTCTTCAGGCAAGGGAGGGGCAGAGCTGCATGGAAAAAAGAGGCCTAGTAAGTGATGGAGTCATGTCTCCAGTACCCACACAGACACGCTGAGAAGAGAGATGATGACAGACCTAACTAAATGAATGGAGATGCAGTGCCACCTCATGAGCAATGAGATATTCTGCAGGATATGTTTTCTAGTTGATGTTCCTGTTTCCTTGACTCCAGTCTAAAGTACATTTAACCCTTTCTCCATGTTACTACGAATTGTAAGAACAGCACTGTACCAAGCACAATAGCAGCACATTCTGCATCTTCTTGAACCTGATTTTGCTTATGCTCTGTGGTGACTTTAGGCTGACCCCCAAGGACCCATATCATCCATGCTCACACTCTTATCTAGAAAAAGCTACACTAGCGTCCTCACCTTGGGGATGTTCGAATCTCCCCACCCCACACTGCATCGGCCATGTGTAGTAGTAAGTACCACTATTCACTAGTATGATTGCAGGCACAATCAGAAGAGGAAAGCAAGAAAGGACAACGTAACTTTAAAACACAAGAGATTTAAAGATAATCCTCCTAAAATTTTTATCTACCAAGACTTCAAAAACAAATCCCAATAATTTTATGAATAATTTATAATAATACCAAGAAAAAATACTATGTTAAACAGTATTCAGAGAAAAGGCTGATACACTTTTTTTTTTTTTTTTTAAGGATTTATTTATTATTTATTTTTGAACTTTTTTTTTTTTTTTTTGGTTTTTCAAGACAGGGTTTCTCTGTGTAGCCCTGGCTGTCCTGGAACTCACTCCATAGACCAGGCTGGTCTCGAACTCAGAAATCCGCCTGTCTCTGCCTCCCGAGTGCTGGGATTAAAGGCGTGCGCCACCAATGCCCGGCCTGATACACTTTCAATCAGGTTCAATTAAGACCTTACAAGAACACTATCATTTTACATGTAATCAACTTAATTTTTATCCTATCAGATGCTCTGAAAACTGCAACTGAGAAGTAATTTCCTTACCTGGTCACAGCATCTACCAAGAATGGTGCTGGGGGGGAAATCAGTGAGAACCCATCTTTCTGACCACATCCATCTGTCCCTGCCAAGGATGCTCCATATCCTGCAAGCCCATTGGAGATGGTAGCACTCTGCTGTGAAGAGAACATGTCAGATAGCAACCTGGTCCCAGCAGCAGGTCACATCAGCTTCACTGACTGCAGCAGGAAAGAGGATCTGATGTCCCCAGCTGTTTATGTGTACGGGTGTTTTGCCTGCATGTGTGTCTGTGTACCACATGTATGCCTGGAGCCTGCCTGTGGAGCCCAGAAGAGTTAGATCCCCTGGAACTGGAGTTATAAATGGTTAGGAGCTGCCATGTGGGTGCTGGGAATCAGACCTAGGCCCTCTGCAATAAAGTAAGTACTCTTGACCACTGAGCCATCGTCCCAGCCCCTTTCACTTCAGATTTTTATTCTGCCTGAATCAGAAAAGTTGAGCCACAAATCTGAAGCCATTAAATTAACAGAACTTTGATAATGGCCCCAATACTTGAAGGAAAAGCAAGAACTTGAGAGTTCTTTAATATTCTGAAACTGTAACCAAAAGAAGAATCATAAAGAGTATGAACTTACTGGAATAATCCACCGGGGTGTAATCATGGATGATGAAGACACCTAAAAAAAAAAATCCATAACCACTTACTTTCAAGGAAGACTGACTTATTACATTCATAATACTTTTCTATTGTGAAACGCACCACAGGAATGCAGCTCCCAACGAGCCTCTTGAGCTAACATTAACTCTCATCCCAGGCTTTTGCAACACTCAGACTACTTAAGAGACAGGCTGTCAGGAAAAGCTGTGTAACTCAAGAATGCCACAGCTACTGTTAGCTCATTTATTACTCTCTCTCCCTTCCTTTTTTTCCAAGACAGGGTTTCTCTGTATAATCCTGGCTTTCTTAAAACTGGCTTGGTAGATCAGGCTGGCCTTGAACTTAAGAGATCCACCTGCCTCTGCTTCCTGAGTGCTGGGATTAAAGGCAAGTGCCACCACTGACTGGCTCGTTTATTATTTTTAAAATCTTTTAAATTCTCTTGAAATGTGTGTGTGTGTGTTTGTGTGCGCACGTGCGCACACATGCGCGCGCTCTGTAAGTGCACACCCAGCACAGGAGCTGCCAGTGGGCACTGGGACCCTAGAAGGATTTATGGTCTCCACTCTGGCTGACTTCCAGGCACTGGAGTTAGCTTATCATAGGAGCATCTGAGCGTGGCTAGACTGTAAATGAGTGGAGGGTTTGAATAGTGTTAGATATACAAGGTCCACACATCAGCTCGGCCATTGTTAAGATCCTAACAGATTCAACCCAGGTTTACCCTAAGGTCCAGAGATCCAGGTCTACAGCTGTTCACCAACAAGATGGTGATACCTGGTGTGGTCATAGTCTGATTTTACAAACTTTATAAACCAAAGGAGACATGAGAAGAATAATCAGGAATATACACAAAACATCAGGAAGAGGATGAGAGTCCTTTAAATCTGGTAACATCTGGGGCGGCTGGGATTGTTCCACCTAGCATGTCTGTCACTCATACAGAGACTGTAAAGCATGGCCCGGTGTTTGTTTTATATTATCCATTATTTTAACTTTGGTTATATTTTCACACAGGGTGTTTGAGACCATTCAGGTGGCCAAAATCTATCACTTTAAAAACAAACGAAAGGGTCTGGTCCTTAGAGGTCACAGGTCTGGGAGAGACTCTGGCTCCTGTGGTCAGGTGTTGTGCCATCTCTATGAGATAAGGCAAAGGCCATGCTTGACCACAGCTTTGCTTAGAAGCATGGAGGATGCTCCTCCTCTGTGTTGACCTTCCTCTTGGTAGGAAGGAGAGTGGCTGGAGTCTACCCAGTGGGGAGGTGATCCAGTTGATATCTAAACTACAGCTCTGGAAATGAGTATGGAAAAGGAGTGCTTCACACACAGGAGACTAAGTTAGTCTCTACATGGGGGCGGTATCCCATTTAACTTATATAACTGAAACACTGAAACAACTCAAGGGTAAGGGAGCTAGCTCATGGATAAAGGGATGTGTGGGTAAGCCTGGCCATCTGAAGTGGATACCTGCCACACACGTGAGGTGAGGAAAGAAAACCTCCTGCAAGTTGTTCTCTGACCCGACATGCACAGTGGCACACAGACCCACACACATCCATCAACACAGTACACATGAACAAACCCCTTTCAAGTTTTAAAAGTCAGACAATTCAGCTGTGGTGGAGATGCACACCTGTAATCTCAACAGCTGGAAAGTGAAGCCAGGAATCCTAAGTTACTTCCAGGCCAGTTTATGTTACAGGGATTGCACCCAGGACAATCTCTGCACTGACTACATCTCCAGCCCTGGAAATGCCTCAGAATAGGAGCTGTAATCTAGACAAAATAAAATAAGAAACTCGCTGCCGAGGCAAGCGCGTTACTGCTGACCCAAGTCCCAGCCCTCTATTTACTTTTTATGAGTATGTTCAAGTGTCTTCCCGTACACCACACATGTACAGAAGCCCACGAAGTCCAGAAGAGACTAACAGGTTCACCAGCCTCTGCCTCTCGAGTGCTGGACTAAGGTGTGGGCCACTTTGCCACACTGCTGTTTGGTTTATAAGGCTCACTGAGACAGAGAGCAAACATTAAGTATTCTGAATCTCTTAGGGCTTCAGGTTATTTAGGCATTGATTTCAGAGATTATGTCTCATCTATTTCAAGATTTATTATGGTTCAAAATCAGATTTGGAATTACTTCTCCTTTGGTAATGTCTTTTTGTTTATTGATCTAAATTGGTAGTCTGTATCACTAAATATCACCTGAAAACATGTTTGGAAATGCAAATTTTGGGGTCTTTCCAAGATTTACACAATTTGTTAACTCTGAGGTGAGGTTTCTTGTGCTCCAGGATGTACTCCTGGCTACGGACTGAGAGTTTCAGGAAATCCTACTTCTGCCTCATTTTATGTGCACTCATTTATGTATCCAGCTTTCTGTGAAGTTTGGGGACCCACACTCAGGTCCTCATGATTGCACAGCATGTGCTTTACCCACCGAGCCTTCTCCCCAGGCCCAAAAACTCTTATTAAATGAAAAAGTTTACTAAACTATTAAGTAGGAAAAAATCGGAACCTAGCAAGAACATTTTCAAAGCAAGTGTCTTTTGACCTTGCTGTTTCAAGCCACATTTACCTGGGGCGTTACTGTGTGGTCCATCAGATTCTCAGTTAGGGAAAGAAGTAGGGCGTCCAGTTCATCAGCAGCATCCTAAAGAAGACAAGGTACAAAGAACCCATGAATGACTGCCATTCTACTAAACTCTTCACAGTCTCTGAATTTCTAATAGTGATCAGGGCCTAGCTAATATTGATCCTTGAAGCAAAAAAAGGACATTCAGAAATGAGCTATCAATAATTCCACTTCACGGAGAAGAAACTATACCATAATCAGAACAAGAAAAAGAAGTGTCCTGTAAATATTCATGTAGCTATTGCATCTACACAGATAAAACCTGGTAGAGTCAAGACAGTGACTGGTTTGTGGCTGGCCTGGCAGGTTTGGATAGACAGTTATGGTGTCCCAGCTAAATTCTCCACCTGTGAAGAGAAAGGGCATCCAGGTGGTAGTGAGATGCGGGTGAGGTGCAGGGCATTTAATATGCTAAAGCAGAAAGCCAATGCCATTCACCAACAGAACGTGATCATGTAAGAAAAGAAGTCGCTGTTGAAACACAGGACTGGCTGACAACAGAGATAGCTCAAGGAAAACATGTATTTTTTTGATATCGTTTTGCAGCATCTACTAAACAAACTGATGTCTACCAAAGTGCTATTTCTTTAATTCTAGAGAAAAGCTATGGCTATAATTGCACCATCTTTGCACAAACAAAACAATTATTTTCAAGTTGACGAAGAAGTTTAATTGTGTTTGGTTTTGATTTAATATTTAAAAAAAAAAAAATTCTTAACAGACATGGCCAAACTGGAGGGTCCAGCTCACTGTTAGTGGTACAACCCCTGGGCTAGTGGTCCTGGGTTTCATAAGAAAGAAGACTGAGCAAGCCATGAGGAGCAAGCCAATATAGCATTACTCCTCCATGACCTCTGTATGAGTTCCTGCCCCGACTTAACTTTGCGATGCAGTATGACATGCAAATGTAAGCTAAATCCCTCCCAGGCTGCTTTCGGTCACCGTGTTTTATCACAGCAATATGACCTCAAACTAAGATAAACTCTAACTGAGATGTAATATAAACAAATATCAACTCTACACTGCCACTGCATAATAGGATTAAGGGTGACTCATAGTTTTTCCTTTTGTGAGGATCTGGTAAATTTCTACAACAAATGTTCATTACGCAGTGAAATGGTGAAACTGCATGTGGTCAACAGGAACGAGCCCGAGCTAATTTCTGAACTGGTTAGGATACAGGAAGTGGACATATAAGGGCAGAAACTGGAATGAGCTGGTTATGCTGTAGAACAATCAGTGAGAGGTGCCTGTTGCTGTACATATTTACTTAGTGCCTACTACTTGCCCTGTACCATTTGAGACAGTAGGAATACAAGATTGAATAAAACAGATTATCCAGGAATGGTGGTATGCTACTATAATCCTGCCTAGGGAAAGTGAGCAGAGGGACCAAGCACCTAGGCCAGCCTGAGCTACAGCAAGGTTGACAAAACAAAGCAGAAATCAGTCCACTCACAGCTCTGTGTCCTGGGGGAAAAAAATCAGAGTATACATTTCAGCAAAGTCATAGATGTGCTGGACACACACAGCCTTAACCCTTTCATTTCTAAGCATGCTCCACGTGTCTATCTGCACAGACAACGTGTCTTAAGAGGAAAACAGGCGGAAGCAAAGCCAGCAGCCGGACTATCCCCAGCCAAAGCAGACACAAGCAGTGTAGAAAGTGGGGAGCAGATTCTAGCTGCTCTTGGGAAGCAGGGTCTTCCCCAGAGATGAGGCTCCGCTGTCCCTCCTGCCTCAAGTCCCAATGCCAACTAGAAATCACCAGATGTCCCTGGTCATATTACAGGTTAAAGTTAATATTGTCTTCTGAACAGTGGAAAGCAGTCTTCTTACCTTTAGTACAGAGTCACTGTCTGCAGCTGTGGCAGGCACCAGAGTCAGGGAATCTTTGCAGACGGGCACGTCATTTTCCTTGAATACAGTACTGGGAGGAAACAAAAAAAGGCCATGCAGTACCTATACACAGGCAGCACTACTTCCTCAGGAAGAACATGGAGGCCATGGAGAGGAAGAAAGGGCAGTTGGAGACGAGCATTCAGATTGGATATCCAATGCAGACTCTTTAGATAGAGTCCAATAGCACACTATTTTGCTTCCTTCCTAAAGTCACACTAAAATGATAGAAAAGACTTGTCTTTAGGGGAAAATAAAATCACGGGCAGAAGCTAAAAACTAAGGGTTGCTAGTATAGTTTAAACCTTCAGAAAATTCCGAGTGATTAGAAAGGTATAGTTACAGCCTCAAATCCAGAGGGATTCTGTGAAGATGAGGAAGAGCTCTCTTTCTGTTTTTTGAGACAGGATCTCACTATTTGCTCTGGCAGTCCTGGCTCTCTATGTAGACCAGGTGGCCTTGAACTCACAGAGATCTACCCACCACTGCCTCCCGAGTGCTGGAACTAAAGATGTGGGTGCCACCAAGCCTGGCTCTGCTAGCTGCTTCTTCCCTTTAATCTGTGATAAACTCCATGAATGAGAAAGCTCAGTGGATCATGAAAGATAAGGAGAAGAGTGAGGAACAGGAGGAGCCACAGTGAGGGCACAGGGAGGACAGCAGTTGCAGAAGGAAGAAGTAACATCCAGGATGCTCCAGATACTGCAACAGGTAGACAAGGATGCTGAAGTACTGTGACTTGCAGGCCCAGCATAGGACAAGGTCTTTATCTCCTGATGAGGCCAATAAGAACGCTCTATATGTGGTTTCAGTGCCAGGAAAGGAAATGGAGGTCCCTAGCTGACCATCTAGCAAGTCATCAGCATGGGCTAGAAATCTCATTTTCACTGTCACTGAAAAGTGTGTGGACATCATGGGGACATTCACCCCCATGTATCCCACAGGATGAAGAAAAACTGAAGGAAGGGTAAAGCCTGGATTGAGTGGAAGCGACGTCTGTTGTCATCACAGCACTGGGGTAAATATAGACAAACAAACAGATATAGGAAAGAAAAGCTATGAGACACAGTAATGATTAAAATGTCCCAACTAAGCCAGGCAGCGGTGGTCATAGTTTTAATTCCAGCACTTGGGGAGGCAGAGGCAGGTGAATCCCTGCGAGTTTGAGGCTAGCCTGGTCTACAGACTGAGTTCCAGGATAGCCAGGACTACACAGTGAAACCCTGTCTCAAAACATCAAAAAATAAAAATAATAACAATAAAGTCCCAACTAATGAACACTGAACATTCAAAATCAAAAGCTTCACAGCCTTCTAGAGGCCTCCTGAATATTGACAATACCACCAATCAGTCTATACTAGGATTAGGCAGAACGAACATGCAGAAAGTCAACAGCAAAGAGTAAAACCTAAGAGTTCTAAGACGCAAAAAAGTCACCTCACGCTTCTGAACAAGGAATAACAACTCAGAAAAGGAATCAACAAAATACTGAATTTTAAAGTAATGGATTATGTTCTAAAAGTGGACTCGTGTGCGGCTTACAGTGCTGACTACATGGGGAGCAGCCCAGGCTCTCAACCCACAGAACATGTGCCAGCCCCGCTCTCTGCCTCAGGGTTCTCACAGTGTTGTGGGAGGAAGGTCACTGCAAAGGAAGAAGGAGTAACCACAGTGGATTTCCAAACGGCAGCTAACATGAAGAGACAAAAGGTAAGACCTTAAATTTCAGCAATGTAAAAACATAACACTGAATGATAAAAAAGATTTTATTTTACTGATGCAAAGTTTAAAAACCATGCAAACCAATGTCAAAACCAATGAGAAAATTTATGTACATAATAAAAGTAGTAAAAAAAAAGTTCATACAGGAACCTGAATAAAGGGTCTGGGAAAATAGCTCCATGGTTTGTTACTGGACGCACACAAAGACCTGAGTTCAAATCCCTAGAACCTATGTAAATAATGTTGGGTGTGGTCATACAGGCATTTATAACCCCAACCCTATAGGTGACAGAGACAGAAGGATCACTTGGGCTTGATGGCTGCCAGCATACAGCATAGCACCAGACTCAGTGACAGACCCTGTCTCAATGTAGGCAGTATTGGCATAGGACACTGAAGTTTTCCTTTGGCTTCTGCCCCGCAGCCTCTTGCAGGCTGGATTACAGGCTTGCACTGGTTCTACTTTACTCTGAGCATGAATGCCCTAGAAAATGACGCAAGGAACACGTGCATTTTGGAAATACTGTAAGCCACCTGCAGCTCAGGGCAATACCCTCTCTCCACCCCCAAACCAAACCAATTCACCACCACCACCACCATCATCATCATGGAAATACAAAGGATGAGAGGCAAAGCCACAGAGCAAGAAATTTGGGGGAAAAAAACCCTGGAGTCCCCACAAAATGGAGTAATTTGGAAAATGCCGACTGTGCCCAGGGTAGGACTTTAGGTCGCCTGCTGAGAGCAGACTGGAGCTCAGGGTTCATGTGAGGCAGCACACCTCCACCAAGCTGCAGCCCCAGCCCTGGCAATCTTCTAAGTGCTGCAAAATACATCCCAACACAGCCAACTGTAAAGACTTTGACATTGTTCTCTATTAATAAAACATTTTATTACGTGTGTGTGTGTGTGTGTGTGTGTGTGTATGTGAGAGAGAGAGAGAGAGAGAGAGAGAGAGAGAGAGAGAGAGGTAGATAGATAGATAGATATGCGGGCGTGGATGTGGGTGGGTGCTACAGCGCCCAGGAGTGTCCGTGTGTGGAGGCTAGAAGGGCAAACTATGGGAGTCAGTTCTCTCTTCCCACCACATGGGTCCAGGGATTAAACTCAGGTTATGCTTGGCAACAAGCACCTCTCTTCACTGAGTCATCTCCCTGGACCCCAAAGATTTATTTATTTTTATTTTTATGTGGATTAATATTTTGCCTGCATATATGTCCACACATCATATGCATGTCTGGTGCCACACAGGTCAGAAGAGGGTGTTGGATCTCTTGAAAGTACAGTTACAGACTGTTAGGAGCTGCCTTGTAGGTGCTGGGAATGAACTCAGGCCCTCTGGAAAGAGCAGATTGTTCTCCGGCAGCTCCCAGACCCACTGGCCTCCATTTTCTCATGTTCTTTTATGTCTTGGCTCTAGTCATATGAACTCTGTCAAATCACTAGCTGAGTTCTAAACTAGGGCAGAAGGCTTCAGAGACCACAGAGACATCTCAAAGTGTTACTCTGAACAGTTACCAACTATTATATAACCACACAGCAGCAGGCAGAGCCAAGAAAGCCTGAGAAGACTCAGCTTTGAGAATTACATCAGCAAGATCAAAATGTCCACTTTTCAAATTAAATGTGACAAGCTGTGGCTGATTCACAAGAAGAAAAACTGTAGCAGAAGCTCAGAAAGCACAGAGAACTTCAGTGGGCAAAGGGCTCAACTGGGTCAAATTCTCTCAGAAAACAAGAACTGCATGAGACCAGACCAGTGTAACAACAGACAAAAAACGAAACAATTGGAAAATTTAGAGCCAGAAAGTATGGCTTTTTAATTTAAAAATTTCTACAGCAGATTTAGTAAGGCAGAAGAATCAATGAGCTTAAACAGATTAACAGTTTACGCAAAATCAAGAGCAGAACCCAAACAATAAAAAACCAGTCGAGGAGAAGAGTGCAGAAAGCGTGCCCGAATGAACACCAGCAGAAAATGTTCAGGTAAGAGACGTGCATAAGCTCAAGGAACTCTTCGAGGCAAACTCAGAGACACCTATGCCCTCTGTATTAACTATTCAGTGCTGAAGGCCAGAGGCAAGCAGAGACTCTTGAGAAGTGATTCCTCCCACTCAATAGATCCTCCTAAGGACAAGGGCACTTTTCATCAGAAAACCTCCCTGTAACCGCAGCAACTGACTGAGACAGGAGCAGGTCATGGGGAGCCAGGGTTACACGGCACTAACAAAACACTCCCTGGGAATTCTGCCTCTTAATGCAGACCCAGCTGAGCTCCTTCCCAACCTTCTCGTAGCCTTCCTGTCTACTCATCTCGGCTCCTTTGTGTGAGCTGCCAATATCCAGAAAGACATTCTCCCAAGGATCCACAGTGGCCATACAAGGCTGGGACCCAAGTGGGACATACAAGGCCATACAGGTAGGTGATTTTCACTATCCATCCTTCCTCCCTCCATTATGATCTCTCTAGTCCTCCCTCAGCTCTGAGGCAGCTTGCTTACAGGTGCCCCCTTTCCCACTCCAACTGCATTCACTGAAGACTCCGACTCTTGATGCAGACCCGGGCTCTCCCTAGCCTTCCATCTGTCTCTCCAGAGATTCTTGTCTTCCTGTGGCCAAGTTTAAGGAGCCTTTCCGCCCCTCACACCTTCAGTCCCTGGGTAACCTGCCTTTGGTGAGGACTGGACCACCCTACCTCTTTTCCACAGCTCCCCTCAGCTACCTCTCCAAGCTCATCTCTATTCCTTTTTGCCAACCACTGACTGGCAGAACTTTCTACCTGGGATCCTGAGAGGGCAACAGCAGTTAAAGAATGGATCCCCATCCGAAGACAACCCGAGGCTACACTTAGAAACGCTTCAATCAGAACTGCAGATGCTTAGACCTCAATGCAGAACAAACAGGCACAGCCAGGACAACATGCCTCCACCAAGACCTACTGTAGCCCCGAGAACTGCAACACAGCTGAGACACAAGACAAGGACTTCAACATAGCCCTTAAAGAGGATACGAATAAATCCGTTAACGAAGTCTGTGAAAACCAAGGAAACAAGAGGAGTGAAATAAAGAAAACAGATCAAAACATGAAAGTAGAAGTAGAATCACTAAAAAAACACACATTGAAAAAAAAAATGGAAATGAAAAATGTAGGCTGACAAACAGAGTTAGAGTTAGGCCTCACCAACAGAGTAAAGACACGGAAGGAGAATCTCATGATGATGGCAAGGCAGAAGAAATGGGTAACTCAGTCAAAGAAAATGTTCAAACAAAGACCAGACACAAAACATCCGGAAATCTGGGACTCTATGAAAAGACTACATCTACAAATAGGGAATGTGGAAGGAAAAGAAACCCAGGTTAAAGGCACAGTAAATATTTTCAAAAAAAGAAAAAAGAAAATGTCTCCAATCTAAAGAATGTGGTGCCTTATAAGGTATAAGAAGCTGTCATAAGGTTCCACTGCTGTGAAGAGACACCATGACCATGACAATTCTTATAAAGGACAACATTGAAGTGGGACTGGCTTACAGGTTCAGAGGTTCAGTCCATTACTGTCACAGCTGGAAGCATGGCAGCATGCAGACCAGCATGGTGCTGGAGAAGGAGCTAAGAGTTCTAAATCTGGATCAGCAGGCAGTGGGAAGTGACTGAACTTCTGATCCTGGGCTTGAGTTTTTGGACTTTAAAGCCCATCCTCTAGGGACAGACTTTCTCCAACAGGGTCATATCTCCTAATAGTGCCATTCCCTATGGGCCAAGCATTCAAACACATGAGTCTATAGGGGAGTATAAAGAACACCAAATAGACTGGGCCAAGAAATTCCCAATGACACATAGTAACCAAAATATTAAATGCATAAACAAAGAAAGAATATTAAAAGACTCAGGAAAAAAGACAAAGTAACATATAAAGGCAGGCCCAAAACACCTGACTTCTCATTGGAGACTCCGAAAGTCAGAGAGCCTGGATGAAGGTTCTACAAACTCTAAGAGACCATGATGACAGCTTAGACTACTACCCATCAAAACTATCAATAACAGCAGATTGAGAAAGAAAAATATTCCATAAATAAAGCCAACTTTAAGCAATATCTATCTAGCAACCAAAATCTACTGAAGACATTAGAGGGAAAAATTCAGTCTGAAGAGGTTAACCACACCCAAGAAGACACAAGAAATAAATAATCCCAGAACAGTACATTAAAGAGGGAGAATAACCCACACCATAAAAACAAAATAACAGGAATCAATAAACATTGCTCATTGGTAACTCATTATTAATAGTCTCAATTCTTAAGTAAAATGGCACTGACTAACAGATTGGACTAGATAACAGGGTCCAAGAAACACACCTCAGCATCAAGTATAGACATGGCAAAAGGACAAAGAAAGGTTGTCCAAGCAAATGGACCTAAGAAGCAAAGTAAGTGTAGTCATTTTAATATCTGACAGAATAGAGTCCATACCAAAACCAACCAGAAGAAATAGGGAAAGACACTACATATTCAAAGGAGAAGTCCACCAATTCTGAACATTGGTACACCAAACACAAGGGAACCCAAGTTCATAAAAGAAACACTTCTCACTACAGCTAAAATCACATAGTCATAGTGGGTGACGTCAATTCCGGACTCTTACCAATCAATAGGTCAGCCAGAAAAACTCAACAGAAAAATGCTGAAGGTTAAATAGCATCAGAATTCTAATGGACCTAGCAGATATTTACATTTTACCCAAATACAAAAGAATACACTTTCTTCTCAGAAGCTTATGGAACTTCCCAAAATTGACCACATACTTGGAAAAAAGCAAGTCTCAACAAATCAAGAAAATCAAGACACTCTGCATCTTATCTAATAACCATGGATTACAGTTCGTTACCAACAACAGAAATAACAGAAAGTATACAAACTCATGACCGAATGAAAAATGGGTCAAGACAGAAATCCAGAAGGAAAGTAAACTTTCTAGAATTGAATGAAAATGAAAATATAACATAACCAAACCTATGGGACACAATAAAAGCAGTTTTAAGAGGCAAGTGCCTACATATAAAAATTGGTAAGATCTTCTATTAATTACTTAGTGATACACCACAAAGAACAAGAAGAACAAATAACACCCAAAAAGAGTAGATATAGTAGTCAAGAAGTAATCAAACTTAGGGCTGAAACAAATGAAACAGAAATATAAAGAAAAAGAATAAAAAAGAAAAGAAAGAAACAAAGACTGGTTCTTTGACAAAATGAGTAAGACTTAAAAACCTTTAGCCGAATTTGCTAAAGAAACATAAGATCCAATTTAATAAAATTAGAAATGAAAGGGGACATCACAACAGACACCAAGGAAATCCAGAGAACCATAAGGACATACTTTTAAAACCTGTACTTCAGCAAACTGGGAAACCTAAAGGAAATGGATGAATTTCATGATATATATGACCTATCAAAGTTAAATCAGATAAGCAACTTAAATAAACCTGTAACCCTTAGTGAAATACAACAGTAATCATGTTTCCCAACCAAAAAAAGCCCAGGGCCAGTTGGAGTCAGTGCAAAATTCTACGAGACCTGCAAAGAACTAATACCAATATTCCTCATATTATCTCTAAATTCATTCGTGAGTGTACAATTAACCTGATAGTTAACTCACACAAATACAACAAGAGCAACAGAACAACAAAAAAAAAAGAACAAAGAAATAAAATTACAGACCAATATTCCTTATGAACATAGATGACTCTCAATAAAATACTTGCAAACTGAATATAAGAACACATCAACAAAATTATTTATTTACCATGGCCAAGTGGGGCTTCATCTCAAAGATACAGGAGGATTCAATAAATATAATTTGATAAATATAATCTACCACATAATAGAGCGAAAGACAAAAACCACATGATCATCTCATTAGATGCAGAAAGAGCCTTTGATAAAATCTAACATCCCTTCATGATAAAAGTCCTGGAGACTAGGGATACAAGGAACATATTTCAATAAAGGTGAAAAAAGCAAGCCCACAGCCAGAATAAACGGAGAGAAACCCACAGCATTGCCACTGAGGCTATTCACTCTCCATACCTATTCAACTTAGTACTTAGTGTCTTAGCTAGCTGTCTTATTGACAACTGAAGGAGATTAGGGGATACAAATAGGAAAGGAAGGAGCCAAAGTATCTTTATAGTGTACATAAACGACACAAAAATTCCACTTAGAAACTTCTTCAGCCGATAAACACTATTAGTAAAATACCTGTGTACAAATTTAACACATAAAAGTCAGTTGCCTACATTCAAACGACAGACATGAGGGAAACAATACTTTTTACAATAGTCTCAATCTTGCGATAACTCTAATGAATCAAATTAAAGACTTATATAATAAACACTTTAAGACAATGAGACCATAGAAGATTTAAGATTCTAAATCTTAAATTAGATTGGTAGAATTAATACAGTAAAATAAGCATCCTACCAAAAGCATTTAACACAATGCTTCACAGAACTTTTCAAATGTAACTTTCAACTTCATACGGAAACAATCAAAGAGCTAAAACAATTCCGAGTAACAAAACAGATGAAGGGATCAGCATCCCAGATTTTAAGTTATCTTACAGAGTTATAGTAATCAAAACAGCATATAATAAACAGTAATAAAAACAGTAATACAAATTGGCTTAAAAATAGACAGTTTGACCAATGGAATTAAAGACTAAGACTACATACCTATGGACACCAGATTTTTGATAAAGAAGCCAGAAATACATACTGGGAAAAAGACAGCATCTTTAAAAAATGGTGCTGGTCAAACTGGACAGCTGCACGTAAAACAATGCAAATAGATTCACATTTATCACCCCATACAAAGGATCCCCATCAAGGATCTCAACAAAAGACCAGATACCCTGAACCTGACAGAAGAGAAGGAGGGAATAACATTCAACCCATTGGCATGGGAAGACCCTTCATGAGACATCAATAGAGCAGCCCCTAATACCAATAATTAATAAACAAGCCTCATAAAACTGAAAAGCTTCTTATGGCAAAAGAAATACCATCATTTCAACAAACCACAGGCTACAGAACAGGAAAAGATTTTTACCAATTATGCATCTGATAAAAGGTTAGTATTTAAAATACACAAAGAGCTAAAAACAACAACAACAACCAACCAACCAACCAAAAACCCTAAACCCTGGACATCAAGCAAACAAATGACTCAATTTAAAATGAGGTAGAGTACTAAGCAGAGCCTTCTCAAAAGATGAGCCACAAATGGCTGAGAAACACATAGAGAAATGTTCAACAGCCTTAGTTAACAGGGAAGTCAAATTAAAACTACTCTGAGATTTCATCTTACATTGGTCACAAGGGCCAAGGTCAACAAAACAAATTATGGCTCATGATGACAAGGATGTGGAGAAAGGGGAACACTTATTCATTGCTGGTGGGAGTGCAAATTTGTATAGCCATTATGGAAATCAGTGTGGTGGTTCCTCAGAAGCATGCAATCAATCTACCTCCCAACCCAGATCCACTATTCTTGCGTAGCTACTCAAAGGACTCCACATCCTACTAGAGAACCTGCTCACGTTCATTGCTGCTCTATTTATAAGAGCCAGAAACTGTAAACAGTCTAGAAGTCTAAACAACTGATAAAAAGATAATGAAAATGTGGATCATATACTCAATAGAGTATTAATATTATTTACCCCTTAAAAATGAAATTCATAGGTAAATGGAGTTAGAAAAAAAATCATCCTGAGATAACCCAGATCCCCAAATACAAATATCGTATGTTTTCTCTTATATATGAATATATAAAGCTTTGTTGTTGTTGATTGTTTTGTTCTGTTCTATTTTTTGAGAAAGAGTTTCTGTGTAGCCTGGACTGTCACTCCACTGACCAGCCTGGTCTCGAACTCAGAACTCTGTCTGCCTCTGCCTGGCATGTCCCACCACTGCTCAGCTATTTTTTTGTTTTGTTTCATTCATTTTATGTGCATTGGTGTTTTGCTCGCACATCTGTCTGTGTGAGGGTGTCAGAACCCCTGAAACTGGAGCTGTACACAGCTGTGAATTGCCATGTGGGTGCTGAGAATTGAACAGGAATCCTCTGGAAGAGCAGTCAGTGCTCTTAACCACTGAGCCATCTCTCCAGCCCCAAGCACGCTGGCTTTTAAGCCTTTGGTATGCATGCTATGATCTGGACAAACAGAGAGCAGGCATTATAGGAAGGGGTTGGGGGTGGGAGGAGGGAAGAACTTCCTAAGATAAATACAACCCTTTATTATAAAGATATGGGGTGGGGACCCTGCGTGTGGAGGGATTAATTGGGGGGGGGGTATAAGACAGGAATAAAGGAGGGAACATGGGGAAGGACAACTAACTAAGGGTCATTTGAAAACCTATGAAAGGAATCTAGATGGAATCACCAAACAAGGGGAAGACAATAACCTACTTAGACATCTTTCATCAGGTGAAACCTCCAGTGGCAGGAATGGGTTACATCTAGTTAGTTATTAACCAAAGGGGCACCAAGGACACCCCAAACATCTTGGGTCAAAATCATTGGCTGGTGCACACAACTGAGGGCAAGGTCCTATTGCTGAAGACAACACTGACATATCTCAACAAACATGGAAGAGTCAAGCTGGTGTAATTAGAAGCTTTATCCATACTGGTTATCCTTGATGGACTGGAAAGTACTCTGTACACGACCAGGAGAAACCCTGTGATGGACAACAATGACCTTGTCTACAAGATGCACTGTGTGATAGTGGCACAGACGCTGTAGGAATAACAACAGGGCACTGATTGGAGTTAAGGTCTACTCCAGGACACAGGACTCCTACGGACACTGCTTGGGTGGTCAGGAACCTGAGACTCAATGGGACATGTGCCTAGGGGAAAACTGAATACTACCGTTCAGCCAAAAAATAGAGCAATAAAATGACTCCTCATGACATTCTGTCATACCATAGATCAGTGCCCTGCTCAACCATCATCAGAGATGCTTCTTGCAGTAAATGGGAAAAAGTAGAGACCCAGAACTGGACAACATGCAGACAGTAAGAGATTCTGGAGCATTCCACTTAAATGGGATGCCTTCATCAACCCCCCCCCCCCCCCCCGGGCTTAGGGAGCTATGCTTGAGGGAAGGCAGAAAGATTGTACAGGTAGGAGGTAACAGTGGGATGACCCCAGACATAGCAAGACTGATGCACATATGAGCTCACAGAGACTGTGGCAGCGTACAAACGGTCTGCATAGGTCTAAGCCAGATAGGGTCTCATTACTGAGAGGGGGAAGCAGAGATAAGCTCCCACCTCTAACCAAGAAGCTATCTGTAACTGACAACTGTTTGCAGATATTAATTTTCTCCAACAGAGTCTCACTGGGGATATAAACCACACATCAGGGTAGGCCTCAGCAGTAGATGGCCAACATAAAATGAACTTAGTGGTATTTTTGTAGACTTTTTATCTCAAAAAAAAAAATTTTTTTTTTTTTTTTTTTTGGTCTTATTGGTCTTTTGCTTATATATTTGATTTCTGTTTTTGCGTGTCTGTGGTGAGTGTGTGTGGCCTGTTTCTTTCTTTGGTTTGGGTTTTTTTTTTTTTTTTTTTTTTTTTTTTTTTTTTAAGTCAGGGTTTTTTTGTGTAGCCCTGGCTGTCCTGGACCTCCCTCTGTAGACCAGGCTGGCCTCGAACTCAGATTTCCACCTGCCCGTGCCTCCCAAGTGCTGGGATTAAAGGCGTGTGCCACCACTGCCCGGCTTGTGTTTTTTTTTAAAAGAGAGATAAAAGGGATATAGAGCTGGTTGTTGGCAAGGAGGGGGAGACCTGGAAGAAGCTGTGGGAGGGAAAAGGCATGATTAAAAGATAATGTATAAAAAAAACTTTTTCAATTAAAAAAAAAATGCCAAATATCCAATGACAACAAACCCAAACCAAACAAAACGGAAAACCCAAGATTAGACAGCATTGTATGACATATTTAAAAATGTTATTAAAAAAGAAAAATGTCAACTTAGAATCCTACAGCCAAGGGATCTACTCTTCAGAATGAAGATACTCTCAGACAAATCAAAGCTAAGCGGGTCTGTCACAAGTGAATACACCCAACAAAAGGCTAAGTCTGTCCACTACTCATCAACCTGAAACTGATAAAAACCCAAAACAAAAACAAAAAACAAAGAAAACAAAACAACCCAACCAACCAACCAAACCAGAGACAGAGGGGAAGGACCAGCCCATGGATACACAGGTGAACAAAGGGAAAGAGGAACAAACAAGGAGGAAAGCCCTCCAACAAAAACAAATGGCAAACTCATTAAGAAGAAAGCAGGGAAGAGAAGGAGGCTCAGCAAACACAACTGCTCAGTTAATGTTAGATCTTTGTGCTTCAGTTTACTTACTGTGATGACGAGATGAAGCTGAGATCAACTATGAAACTCACGAGTCATAGTTCATACTAATTAACTGATTTTGTTGCTCGATAGCTTGAATCAATTAAAGAAAAATGAGGATGTAGAATGACTATCTTCAAACACAAAACTAGATACTAGCTGGCTCTCTGACGGAGAGCAAAGAGTGAATTTAAGCTATCTCTCAAATAGATGTAATCAATCCATTCATAATGTACAAAGAAGAGGTAGAAGGAAAGAAAAAGATACGAAAATCAACTTAATTTAGTTTACTCAAGACTGTACCTGTTTGTGGCAGCATCCTGAACGCTAGCATTTTTATGAGTTAATAAACTATCTTCTCTTGTAGCCTAAAAAAAATAAATAACGAAAACACTGAATATTTGAAAGGATACTCAAGTAACAAGTTTATCTTTCATACTTCTAAAAAATAGAAAAATCAATTTGCTTCAATTCAAGTAAAAGGTTAATTATATCTTACCAATATCACATCTAGTATAGTCCTACTCAACAGACAGATTAATAATGTAAGACTCAAGTTCAGAATATACATGTATATCTTATCACACAGCTATTAATTACTTAAGACACTATAGAGTGTTACCCAATACAAACAAAATTCACAAAGATTTAATGCCAGCAGTTTTCAAATTCACATGATAAAAAGAAAATGGTGAGCTGTATCATTGGATCCTGATTCTCCTTAAATGAAATGAATAGTTTAAGAAGTAAATCCAAATGTTTATCTAAAGAGCTCAGTTTTATCCAATATTACTGAGGTAATGTTTCAGATGGTAAATGTACTCACTTGAACTGTTTGATGAATTCTGAAAAACGTTCATAGGTGCACAACAAATACACAGCATTTCTGCTGCTCCCCTGACTAAAAGCATCCACATAATTTCATATAGGCTGCAATCATATAATGCCTTCTTTAGTCTCTATTTCTTTAGAGCATCATGACTTTTAAATACTGCTCTATTTGTGTTTGGGTAATGGGTATCAAGTGCCACTGCGTAAGCATGGAGGTTGGAGGGTAACTTGTGGGAATCGTTCTCTCCTTCCACACGTGGGGCTGGGGGCTGAATTGCAGTTGTCAGTCCTGGCAGCATGCACCTTTATTTGCTAATTCAAATAGGGAGGGCGCAGACCACTGTGGGTGGTGCCATTCCCGGGCAGGTAGCTCTGGGTATAAAAGAGCAAGCTGAGCAAGCCAAGAGGAGCAAGCCTGTTTCAGCTCCTACTGTCATCATGTCTCTCAATGACGGACTGTGGCTTGTAAATGTATGCTAAATAAACTTTTTCCCCCAAACTGCTTTTGGTCATGGTGTTCGATCTCAATAGAAGCCCAAGACAGGTTGTACCAGGTTCATGGGGGAATTACTGACATAGGCCTGGCCATAATTTGGGGCAGATTATGGAACTCTGGGCTTGAAAAACTGTTGCATGCTCATAGCGTAATGAGCTGCTGTGGGAACTTAGAAGACATACCTGAGAACATGCAGATGATGAACTCACAAGAGACTCACCTGCCTCTGCCTCCTGAGTGCTGAGATTAAAGGTGCAGTACCACCATCCAGCATTTACTGGGAACTTTTAATATGACCAAGTATTGGATCTTTGGAAATGCCTTTTCTACATGTAATGAAATAATCTGGCTTCTTTGCAAGTGTGAAGGAGAAGCAAAGCCTCACTCTGTAGCCCTCTTTAAAAATCATAGAAATTTACCTGCCTACTCTCAAGTGCTCGGATTAAAGGCATGTGCCACCACCCCAGGCCACTTTAAATATGTTAACTATATAGGATTTGAATGATAAGCTGAAATTTCCCCTGACACACATCTTTGTGTGATCATGAAGTATGACTACACACACACACACACACACACACACACACACATTCTTTATCACAACTTGATTACACCTTTCAAAGAAACTTTCCTATCTGAGAGGAGTACTGGTTTGGAATCGTTTTCCTGAAATATTTTTCTCTGGTTTGGGTACAGGGATAACAGTAATTGAATAATTAGGAAATTCTCCTTCCTGTCCTATTTTCTGAAAGAAGAATTGATATTGCTTCTTTTTAAAATATTGTTTAGAGCCAGGCAGAATTCTGTGAGTTCAGGGCCAGCCTGGTCTACACAGTGAGTTCCAGGACAGCTAGGGTTACACAGCAGTGAGATCCTGCCTCTAAATCAATCAATCAATCAATCAATCAATCAATCGGGGTAGATATTTATAATGGAGCCATTTGCTCCTATTGTTTTCTTTGAGGAGGCTGTCAATATAAAATAAAATCCTTGTAATTTAAAGGTATTGAAATGTGGTGAGGAAACTGCTTATTTCGTCTTATACCTGTGCAGTTTACCATCTAGGGAAGTCAGGGCAGGCATTCTAGTCAAGAACTTAGAGGCAGGAACTGATGTAGAGGCCACTGAGAAGTGCTGCTTACTGCTTTGCTCCACATGGCTTGATTAGTCTGCTTACTTATACTATCATTCAGGATCACCGGCTCAGTGGGATCACTGTCCTCAGTGAGCAGGACCCACCCACATCAATCATTAATCAAGAAAATGCCCCACAGAGTACCCACAGGCCAATGTGATTGAGCATTTTCTCAACTGAGGTTCCCTTTTCCCAAATGACTCTAGCTATGTCAAGCTGACAAAACAGCAGCCATCACAATGGCTAAAGACATCAGTTCTCTTGAAAACCTGGGATAGAGATGGAAAAGCTTTTCATCCACAGGAAACTCTGAAGTCAGAGTTGATAAGCTGACTTGGTGAGGCAGACTTCTATGCTCATTTCAGTATGGAGGATAAGTCTGAAAGTAAAGAGAAGCCAACTGGGGAGCAGGGCAGCCATACCCTGCAGGGGCAGGTACACGCTCTATCCTTCACCAAGTCAGTCAACTCCCCTGTTGCTAACTGCACAGAATCTCCCCAAACAATCTCCCCAAACTGAGGGCAGTGGATGGATAAAGAAGATCTAGAATTAGAAAGTTAATATTGAAAACACAGAACTAAAAAGAAAGTCACAGGGCTTAGTGTTTGTGTAAAAATGAAAACCACCTAGCAGGTCATTTTCCAGGCACAGGCTTTGTGTTTGTTTTAAACGACTTCTATACCAGAGCATTGTGAGCACGCAGGCTTGCATCACCTTGCACAACATCTTGGAACTCTGTCATTTGCACTCTTGCTCTCTTTCCATGTCATCGTGTCCTAGTTAGGGTTCCTATCCAATTGTGTCCTATTGCTGTGATGAATGAAACACCATTGACCAAAGCAACTTGGGATGAAAGGGTTTGTTTGGTTTACACTTCCACGTTGCTGCTCATCATTGGAGGAAGTCAGAACAGGACCTCAAGCCAGTCAGGAACACTGATGCAGAGGCCATGGGGGAACATGGAGGCCATGCTGCTTGCGGTCTTATTTATCATGGTTTGTTCAGACTACTTTCTTGTAGAACACAGGACCACAAGTCTAGAGCTGGTCCCACCCACAATGGGCTGGGCCCTCCCCCATCGACTGCTAATTAAGAAAGTGTTTCACATTCCTGCCTAGCGCCCAATCCTTTGGAGGCATTTTCTTAGTTGGGCCTCCTCCCCTCTGATTACTATAGCTAGCTTGTACTAAGTTGACCTAAAACCAGCCAGCATACTTCAGGACCATGCCTAAAGGAAGCTTACCTTATGCACAGCTTCTACTTGAGCTTTCAAAATATTACTCTTGAAGTCAGGAGGAACCCTCACTGCGTTCAATCCTGGGCTCTCAATGGCGTTATTAAGACACTTCTCAGTCAACTTTACCACTTCTTCCTGAATGTTAAAAGATATAATCACTCTCAATAGGCCACAGTTATGCAGAAACAGGAATGCTGAAAGTTCATATTCAGACAACAAAGAAATAACATGCCTCAAGCAGCTAGCTCCTGTTCCAGACACACCCAACTCCTGTAACTATCGACCTGAAGATAAAGAGCTCCAGAATCAAAGGGACTGGCCCCTAGAGAGTCTAGTCTGAAACCCACCTGGGACAAATGTCAGCAAGTATCATATATTCTCTGTGAATGTTTTAATTAAAGCATTTCAGTAACTCAGTTGCTTAAAGTCTGGAAATCATGTCCTGACCATTCGTCCTTCATGATTCTAACTCTGGAGTTGTCCAGGGAAGAAGATGACGTTTTATAACAAATTGTATGTAACAATGTAACAAAAATGTAAACATTCTCAGACACATTGATGAAAACAATGAACAAATTCACTCAATAAACACTGTACTTAAAAATCAGCTATTAGAAATATACAAAGGAAGGCAGACTAATACATTTAAAAGAAATATAAGCTACTTGTGTTATATTTACTATTTTGCTTAACTTAAATAGTAATTGTTCATGGGCATAGGTCTGAATACCATACCACCTTCCATGCCTGGACATATTTGATGTTCTTATTCCATGTTTCTCAATGTGGTCTCTATTTCAGCCTATAGGTAGCACCCCAAAATCTGAACTTAAAATTTTTGTTTTTTGATATATTCTCCTATGTAGCTCAGACTGATCTTGAGCTGGTAATCTTGCCTCAGTCTTCCAAAGGCTGAGATTGTAAGAATATATTAGCAGGTCTGACTCTAAATTTGAATTTTTAACAAGCTTTCTTATGAAAGTTTCTGATATAAAAAAGTCCAAAAATCACATTTTAAGAGTTGACCTTCCCTGTAATCTCCTGGCTCCTACAGCAGAAGTTGGTCCCAGTCCCTGTGTGTTACTGGGCACTGATCTAGGATCTTGTGCATCCCACCCTCTTCTCTTTTTGGTTTTAATTTAGAGACATGACCTCACTAAGCTATCCAGGCCGATGCTGAAATCACTGATAGGCCCTGACTCTTCTGATTTAGCTCCCCAGGTATCTGGGACCATGGCTCTGAACACCCAGCTCAGGTCACAGTAATTCTCTATATCCTTGTACAATCATGGCTCACCCAAACCTACTGACACCCCACTCCAGCCCCGCTTTCCTGAAGACTTGAGTACTTCTTAATCATCAATTTTGCACATCACAGCCATCTTCACTGCAAAGTCTCAAAACACAAGACATTAAAAAGAAAAAAACCCAACTAAACAAAAATCAAACCCCTTAATCTATTACTCTAAGACAGCCCAATAATGCTTTTTCATTTTGTTTATTTAGTTTTGAAATTTTTGTATATACTTATCTATACGTGCATGTCAGAGTAGAGTGTAATGGTCAGGAGAGGGCATTGGGTATCCTAGGACTGCAATGGCAGATGGTTGTGAGCTACTATTCGGGTGAGCCTCCATGTGGGTGCTGGGAACTCAACTCAGGTCTATGGAAGAGCTGCCAGTAATCTTAACCACTGACCATCTCTCTCTTAGTTTATCTTTAAAAAAACATCATAAGCTGGGCAGTGGTGGCGCACTCCTTTAGTCCCAGCACTTGGGAGGCAGAGGCAGGCAGATCTCTGAGTTTGAGGCTATAAAGAAGAGCTTCAGGACAGCCAGGGCTACACAGAGAAATCCTGTTTCAAAAAACCCAAAAACAAGATACATTAAATTTTATTTATTTTTAAGAGAGTATCTCACTAGGTAGCCTGAAACTTACTATGTAGACCAGGAACTCACTGAGATATGCCTATTTCTGACCTTATTTTTTTTTCTGTGATTTATTTTTATTTTCTGTGTATGAGTCTTTTTGCCTGCATGTATATATGTATATAACATGTGTGTATGGTACCCTCAGAATTCAAAAGAGGGTATCGGAAAGTGGAGTTAACGATGGTAGTTATCTGCCACATGGGTACATAAACTCACACAGGGGCCCTCTGCAAGTGTAACAAATACTCTCTTAGCCACTGAGCCCTCTCCAGCCCCACTAATTCCTCAGTGTTGTCATGCAAATGTCCCCTTCCCTCCTCCATAGCCACACATTTCATCTTCTGAAATGAGAAACAGGTCGGTTACAGCTCAACACAGACAGACTTCCCATCAAAAATGAGACAGCACTGCTGTGCTGTGTAGTGTTTCTGTCAACCTGACATAGCTAGGGTTGTCTGAAAAGAGGGTCTCTCCACTGAACACTCCCACCAGCCTGGCCTGTAGGCAACCTGTGGGCAGTTTGGTGAGCAGTGACTGATGCTAGAGCCCTTGGGGAGGTGCTCATGAGTTGTGGAAGGAAGCCGACTGAGTAAGCCGTGGAGAGGAAGCCAGTAAGCAGCAGCCTTCTTATGGCTTTTGCTTCACTTCCTGCCTTCAGTTCCTGCCCTTTTTCCTTTCACGACGATGGTAAACTAAGATGAACTAAATCCATCCCTCTCCAAGTCGTTTTTGGTCATAGTCTTTATCACGTAACAGAAAGCAATTTAAGGCAATGATCTGGGACAGGAAGTCTTTCTGGGAACGGAGTATAACAAGTAGACACAGAAGAGATCCCAATACCTGGCTGTTGACATTAATGTCAACGGTAGGCCCAAGAGATGGCAGGACACTCTGCTCTGTTTCGAGCTCTTTAAGCTTCTTGGTGTCAGCTCTTAATGCTGGGGGGGAAAAAAAAAAAAAAAGCAAAGCTCTCATTAGTCTGCCTGGCTGATAGTTCTATGAGGTATACACCGACAGTCTGCTTTTTCCTTCATTAGAAGTGGAATAATCAAGATGAACACATTTCCAATAACTCAATTATGAGTTAATCTTAGGGCTGGACTCGCTGGAGTATGGCTTTAGAGACAGGTAGAGCATTATGAATTCAAGGTCATTCTGGTCTATGTAGTGGTCTGGCCTATTAACTTAAAAAAAAAAAAGTTAATCCTAAAGCTAGGCATGGTTTCACAAGCCGTGATTTCAGTACTTGGGAGGCAGAAGCAGGCCGATCTCTGTGAGGTCAGGGCCAGCCCACCCATCCACCCATCCATCATCCA